>BROE01000014.1:10239024-10267986 GCA_036571765.1 Plecoglossus altivelis | reverse complement strand
GGGGAATTTTGAAAAAAAAGGGCCCCAAGCAGGAAAGGAAAAAAAGCCAAAAAAGAGGGGAGGGGGGAAGGCAAAGAAAAAGAGAAGGGGGGGGAGCGGGCCCAGAGAGGAAAGGAGAAGAGAGGGGAAAAAGGTAAAGAGAGAGGGCAAAGGGGGGGCACAAGAGAGAGAGGAGAGGGGAAGGCAGAGAGAGGGGGGAGGCAGAGAGAGAAGAGGGGAGGCAGAGAGAGAGAGAGAGAGGGGGGAGGCAGGGGAGGCAGGCTGGGGGAGGCAGTGGGGCAGTGGAGGCAGGCTGGGGGAGGCAGAGGAGGGGGAGGTAAGAGAGAGAAGAGGGGGGAGAGGCAGAAAGGGGGGAGAGCAGCAGAGAGGAGGGGGGAGGCAGAGAGGGGGAGGCAGAGAGGGAGGGGGGGAGGCAGAGAGGGGGAGGCAGAGAGAGGGGGGGAGGCCCTCCAGGAGTGCTTCCGTCTGCCGTCTCCGTGAGAGATATGATGCTGCTCGATTCTGATCATTGACATTTGCTTGTCCATGCATTCTGAAAACAAGGGCCTATCCTCCATTAAGGAATTATTCAAATGACCTTCAACAAGGCATGCTTCTCCTCAGTTTGTTTTCGCCAGTACGGCAACGCATACTGACATCTCAATTACTTATGCAAGCCTTGGAGTAGGCCCACTGGAAGCTATCACCGTCTGTGCAATCCACAGTCACTCTGCATCACACAGGCACTCGGACAGACACACATAATTCAGACAAGTCAGACGGAATTTGCATACAAAGGACTAAACACAAAAAGAGAAAGCTGGGGAAAACATGAATCCTCTTGAGAATGGAGTCAAGGTAGGGAGAGGAGAGAGGAACGGAAAGGACGAGTGTGTGTGTGTGTGTGTATGTGTGTTTATCAGGCTTTGGAATCTACGCCAGACCAGATAAGAGAGGTTGGCCTGCCTCTCCATCCATCCATCCATCCATCCTCCCCACCACACTCCTACACCCATCTGCACTGTCTTTTGTCCTCTTCGTGACTCGCTGACTAACAGAAGGTGAAGGGGGGAGTGTGGGGGGGGGAGAGGGGAGAAGAGGAGACAGATATGGAGATGGGGGTGGGGTGAGGAGGAGTGCAGACATGCATGGGGGGGTGCGGTCGAAGGTGAATGTTGGAGGCGAGAGTTTAGGCAGGGGTGATGCAGAGATGCAGGAGACAGGGAGGGAGGGAGCGAGAAGGAGGAGGGAGGAGGAAGGAGGAGGGGAGGGAGGGAGGGAGGAGGAGGGCGAAGGGAGAAGGGGGGAGGGAGGAGGGCGGGGAGCAGAGAGGTGGGAGTTTGTTGGCCCCTTCGCGTCACGTCATTAGCGTGTGGTGGTGGCGGCAGAGACGAGGGGGCACCGTGACACATGTCACGGACAGCCAGCCCGGCACACGCGTGAACCTGACACGCCGCGCATAACTTAGCCCCTGACACAATCTGCACGCAGGGATGTTGATTCCACGTGTTTGGTTTGGACGCGGGGAGGCAGGGGAGCATGTGTGTGTGAGGGGGGGTGATTACCAGGGTGGGGGAAGGAGGGAGTAGGAGGGAAGGCAGGGAGGGGGGGGGCAGGGAGCATCGCTGTGTAGCGCTCTGAAGGGGACGACACATTTGTCATGTCCGCTGCAAAATAACATACACACACAGAGGCGCAAACAAACCAACACCAACACACATACACACACACACAATCAGAAAACACAGTCAGACAGTTGAGAATATTTTACACATCGGACTAGGCACCTATTTGCATGTTGGGGGGTGAAATAAGTGTGTGTGTATGTGTGTGGGCTCCATTATTGCTGTGTTTGTCAGTCATCCGCCACGCCTGCACCTCACTGGCTCCCGCCCTCTTGTGTTTTATTTACATAAATGATGCGTATGGGCGGCCTGATGACAGGGCCTCGCCTAACCCTGCACCGAACCCTGCCATCACCACGGTAACCTGGTTCAGGAGGGGCAACCCTGAGTATGTGGCGATGGTAACAGGCTGCCGTGGTGTCATAATGACGCATCAATAAAGTTGCGTCTGTTTTTATTAACGGACCCCTAAGTGAGTGAATGAGGGGGGTGTCACCTCCCACCTTGCAACCGTGTTGATGTCGCCGTGGCAACGATGTAAATAAATAGGCCTTGTGATGAGTCTGGAGGGGAGGTCATGCATGGCCAGACAATCCACTTAATGGACACAATGATGGGGATCACATCACCATGGTGATGGAGGAAGAGAGGGAGGGAGGTAGGGAGGAAGGGAGGGAGGGAAACTGTCTGGTCTTTGATTTAATGGACTGTCTGTCACTTGGCTGTCACTTTTACAGGATAATCTTGGCACAGCCACCCGTCAGGTGTGTGCGTGTCTATTTAAGAGGCTTTCAAACCATCCCTCTAATATGGCTGAAACTACAGTCTAATATCTGGGCATACTATCTGATCAAGTCTTTTAACTATCTTTTATCTGCTCCACTTCATATCGTTAAGTACAACATCATCCCATGTGACATGTAGTGCACGGCAGCGCTGTTTCCAGGAGTGTTACCCCAGTGACGATGTTCAGAAGAGTTCAGTGCAGGTTTGCTCTGAATCTGGACACATTCGTAGGATTCACCGGGCCAAGCTTCGGTTGCGTCCTCCTCCCGACTCCTCTCTCCTCCTTTCTCCTCCCCCCTCTGCCCCTTCCCTCCTCCTCCGCCGTCCTGCTCCCCTCCTCCTGGTTGTTAAGGCTGAGTCACAGTGTCACACACACACACACACACACACACGCACGGGTCAGAGGAACACATGCCAGCGATCCCTCTGCCACCTTCCCTCTCACACTGTCGCGTCGATAGCCTGTCATCACACACACATCACCACTGTCACAACCACCATCCCTCACCCTCACACACATGCATGCACATATACACAACAGTAAACAAACACACACAGACACACACACACGGGGACCCTGGCTGCAAACATGCGCACCGGCCTCAACAACAATGACAACCAAGTCACTGGTGTCACTTCAGTTATTTATACTCCGGACCTGACACCACATCAAGACCACTCTCTCTTTCTCTCTGACTCTCTCTCACTGCTTCTGTCTGTCTCTCTCTCCCTCGCTATACGGCTGGTCTTTGGTCTCTCTCTCTTTCTCGACGCCTCTCCCCCTCTGTCGGTTTCTCTCTTTCTCCGTCTTGTTATCCATCTCTTCATACCATCTCCTTCGCTCCATCTGTCTCTCTTTCTCTCTCTCTCTTTGTTTCCCTGTCATTAATTCATGAATCGAAATGAACTTTTCAGCTGGCGTTCCAAGTCTGATAAAGGTTCATTCGCTGAGCAGGGTTTGTTTTGTCATAATCCTATATTTGTTGTTGGAAGTCTTGAAAGGCCCCTGATGGTGTGCTCGCGTGTGTGGATGTGTGTTCCTAGCAGTCATGAGTTGAAGTCTCTGCGTCTGTGTTGTGTCAGTAGGATCGTGGCTGCTTCTCTGTGACTGCTGTGATTGACGGGTGGCCGACGGCCATGTAGCTTGGCAGTGAGATCAGAGGCCTGGGCTCTGTGTGTGCGCGTGTGTTTGCGTGCCCGCGTGTGTGTCTGTGCCATATCTGCTATCTTGTGATGTCCTGTTTGTCCCTGGTTCTCAGGGAGGCCTTGACAATACTGCGCTGTTGCCTTTTACACAGGAAACACACACGCTATACACATCAGCGGACCTTCAAGGTCAAACGGATTATGTTAGTCAATCAATTTATATCATTCTTTTACAGAATTTAATATTGATATTTAGGGCGATATATTTATACTATTGTACCAGATTCACCCAACTCAGATCTGACTGATAGCCTTGCAACAGAGGTTATCTAATAACCGAATAACTGGACAATTACACCATCTCCTCTACTAGCCCATGGTGGGACAGAGCTAGATTAAACACACAAAGACTCTTCACCCCCGCCCTTTTACATTCGGGGACAAAATGGACAAATTAAGTCTTTACCCCCTCGTAGACCCCCATCTAGTCTATCACCCGCGCCCCCACCCCCCCAACTGCTCCCCCTTCACCCCGCCTCCTGTGGCTTGTTCTAGCCTGGAGTGAAGAGCGAGTCGTCAAAGCCAGTCAGCACTGAAACTGAGGTCAGCTACGCCTGCAGGCATGCACACACACGCACACGCACACACACACACACACACACACAGACAAGCACACACACACACACAGACAAACACACACACACAAGCACACACACCCAGACACACGGACAAACACACACACAGACACAGACACACTCATACGTATACATACTGTACGTGAACACAGAGACATAGCCACGCACACACGCACACACACACACACATGCACACACACACACGCACACACACGCACGCACACACGCACGCAAGCAGGCGCGCGCATCCGTCCGTCACGTTCGGCCTCCCGTGCGCTCAGAGAGCCGGGCCAGGAAGCGTTCAGCAGGAAGTAACACAATCACATCAGCAAACCAAACAACATGCAAGAGAAATGAAAGCAGCCCCTCAGAAGTGATGCCATCAGGACCGAGCTGTAGGGAGCCGTCCGTGCGATGACATCACAGCGCCGTCCGGCAGCCTCGAATCACATCAGGTTGGAATGGCGCTCGTGGTTTGTCCTGGCGAGTCTCTCTTCAGTGCTGCTCAGTCTGACGCCTGCTTCACTGACAGCTTCGTTTCACTGCTGTGTTAGTCACTTGTGTGTTCTTGCATTATGTTCTGGAAATGTTTATCCATCAGAACTGGCAGACTCCAGAGTCCTTTCATTAGTGGATTCTACACGCACCTCTTATTGCATAACACCTCCTGTATGATGAGCCTGTCTCAGACAGTTAGAGGACTGGCGGCAAGAGAGCTTCTCATTTACGACACGTAATTAAAACTAAATGACAATTCCACTCACTGACTTAATTAGCCACTTCAGAGTAGGCAAACACAGGGGCTGAACAACAGACACATGGTGTGTGCAGACAGGAACCACGCACGCTCGCACAAATTCAGACTCACACACTGACCCACGCACTTACGCATGTTCGTGCACACTTCACCCAGACACGCACGCACGCACGAACAACGTAGGCACACATACTCAGGAAAACCTCGTAATATATCCATCTTAGTCTTTCTGACTTTGATATCATTGAAAACAACACGTGTCCCCCTCCCACTCCCACCTTGGTGTCGTCAGTCTGACAGCCTGCTAACACACACACGCGCGCGGGCACGCACACACGCGCCCGACACACACAATCTCCATTGCTCTCTCCCTCCCTCTGCGTTTCTCCTTAGTGTAAACGAGAAAGTCTCTTATTCATCATAACAACGTTCTCACAAGCTTTAATTAGCAACAACACTCGCTACAACAATGCCGCTGTTATCTCCTCCATGCAAATGAGTCTGGTGCGCCCGCACGTTTTAGGAAGCGCTGATAACCGCACGTCGCCGCTAATCTGCACCGCGTTTGACCCCACTTTACTTTTTAATCCGCGACAACAACAAACAAACAAATTATAATCCTATTATCAGCTCCGTGCTGCTCTCCATTCATTCTCTCCTTGACTTTCTTTTTCTGAATGAGAATGGAAAATGAAATTGTAATCTCATTTCGATATGCAGACCTACTCACACTGCACATGGACAGATGCACAGACTGCATGCGTATGACTGTGTGCAGGTGTGTATGGTATGTGCAAGTGTACATAGGTGTTGTGATATCCTACATGTGTGCGTGTATGTATTGGCATGTAGACATGCATAAATGTGTGTATGGAAATAAGTAAAAGTTTCTATAGGTATGTATGCATGTGTGTGTGCGTGCGTGTGGTGTGTGTGTGTGTGTGTGTGTGTGTGTGTGTGAGAGAGAGGAGAGAGAGAGAAAAGATGAGAGAGAGTAAATAGAGAGAGAGAGAGAGGCTGCCTGCTGCAGAGAGAAAGGGAGCCACTCCGCTTGCAGGCTCTAACCTTGTCTGTATTGACAGTTCCTGTGTTGCAGAGTGCTCCTTAGGATAGTCCCTTGTGTTTTAAACATCCTTCAGATTTAGGAATAGCTAGCATGCTGACCCGGTGCCTTCTTGTCGTGTGTTTTGTATGTTTTTGTGGTGTTTGTCGCTATTTTTTTTACTTATTTGGTGTTGTGAAGATCGGAGAGAGAGAGTACTTGTGCACTGAAGATTGAGAGAGAGAAGAACGAGCGGAGTGGAGAGAGAGATGAGATTGGACTTAAATCTTGTAGATGAGCCTATGTAATAATATGTGGTATATCTAATCTGTAGAGACGTAAGATATGTAAGTCAGAGGTATGAGACAGCGAGAGAGCTTGTGTGTGTGTGTCTTACCATTTGTTTATATGGTTTTCACAGCACTTTTCGAGGTGTGTAAATTCACTAATTGATTTATGCATGCTTGACTAATCTTATATCGTGGACTTGTAATAGTGTTGTGTGTTATTCTGTGTGGGTTGTAATGCAATTCCGAGGGTGATGTTGTTACTGTGTGTATAGTGTGGTTGAGTTGTTATGTTCCTGTGTGGTCTCTCTGTTCTCGTGTGTGTTTTGAGTGTGGGTGTGTATGCTGGGTGTATGTGTCTGTGTGGGTGTTTGTGTGTGTGTGTGTTTGTGTGTGTGTGTGTGTGTGTGTATGGGTGTGTATGAGTGTGGATGCGAGTGTATGTATATGTGGTCTTGTGAACAGACAGAGGGCGTGGCTCTGTCTCTCAGTGACAGCATGTTGTGACAGGCTGTCTTCATTGACCCCATGTTGAGAACACCACCCCTCAGGTTTGGAGACAGGATATTACGCTGTTGTTACGCGCGCGCACACACACACACACACACAGAACCATCACTACAATTATAGTGTGAATTATCACTGGCCAGCATCATTACCTGTTGGAACAAGGTCTAATGTAACACACTACTGGTCAGACTGGACAACTAGGACCACAATTACTGAGAGAGATTTAAGGAAAAGAGACACACACACACACAGGGTGCGTGATGAGACACGGGAGTCATATCTTATCAGCCCCTCTCAAAGATATGATGCTGTCCCTTAATTAGCATAATGTTGTGACATGTGGTTGGCTTGTGTCTGTCAGGGCCTCCTTGTCTGAGCCGGCCAATTACGGGAGGAAGAAAGGGCCACAGCTCAGCAAATAGACACTCATGTAATCTGTCACAAGCCACTGGCTCTGGATCACTGATATGGGCTGAGAGTAGGGGGGTAAGAGGTGGGGGGGGGGGGGGGTGATTGGGGTAGGTGGGGGTGGGACTGTGGTTGGGGTTGGAGGGGACAAGGTTCTGAATGAATGAAGTATAGACAGGCTCTTGATAATAAGGACTTTGGTCCTAGACCTCCCAGACACAAGACTCCTCTTTCCTTCTCCTCCTCTCTCCTAGGGAAAACAGTAGGCGGGGTAAGTTGGGGAAAGCAAAAATGAATGCACAGCGTATGTGTGTGTGTGTGTTTGTGTGACTCACAGTGTCGCTAGCATATCTGTGTCTCCATGGCAGGGTGAATACTTAGCCTATAGATGTAGCACGCCTCTGTGTGTGAAGCTCTCTGGGCACGCTCAGGAGCCACAAGGACGCTCAGCACATGACGCTGCCACAGCTCCAAATCATCCGGCCTTTACCACTCATCTTTTTTTCATTCTCTTTAACGGAGGCGGGGAGCCCACAAGAAGGATCTCTCTTCCTGTCCCTCTCTCTCCCTCTCTCTCCCTGTCTCCCCCCTCTCTCTCTTTCTCTCCCTCTCTCTCTCTCCCCCTCTCTCTCTCCCTCCCTCTCTCTCTCTCACTCTCTCTCTCTCCCTCTCTCTCTCTTTCTCTCCCTCTCTCTCCATCCCTCTCTCTCTCCCTCTCTCTCTCTTTCTATCTCTCTCCCTCTCTCCCTCTCTCTCTCTCTCCCTCTCTCCCTCTCCCCCTTTCTCTCTCCCTCTCGGTCTTCACCTCCCTCCCTCCCTCCCTCCCTCCTGCTCAAATGCACAAAATGTACCTAATTCTGTCCTCCCTGATTGTGTCTATTGTGTCATAGAAAGAGTCCTCTAATTGTTCAGTCACCTACCTCATAGCTTCCCTTTTCGCTCATGTTCGGCTGCCTCAGTCCTGTGTGATGAGGGCGGCTTGTCTCCAGCTTACCTCTGACCCTTTGTGTCTTCCTCCTCCTCCAGTCTCCGTTTGTCCTCAATTTCGTTTTTGTCGTCTCTCCCTCTCCCTCTCCTTCTTTCTTTCCATAATTCTATCCTGTGAAGATATCTCCTGCCCCCTCTCCCCCCCTCCCCCCTCTCCCTCCTCTCCCCTGTCAGCTGTGTGTGTGTGTGTGTGTGTGTGTGTACGTGAGAGAGAGAGAGTAAGTGTGTGTGCTGCAGGCGTGATTGAAACAAACGTCAGCTGATTGCTGATCATCCAGCTGTGAAGTCTGGCCAGGATTCACACACAGACACACACATGCACGCACACACACACAGCCAAGAAATGAGCTCCTGGAAAACAATGACCTGATTTGAGCAGAGCGTCCCTCACCTCCACCCAGGGCCCAGCACCATGCTGCTCCTCCTCTTCTCATCCCTCCGCTCTTCCTTCTCTCTCTCCCACCACCCCTCCCTCTCGCAGGCCATCCCTCCATCCCTACAGCTGGTATGTCAAGAGCATGGAGAGTGTGTGTCACCCGACGTCATGGAGACCGGACGGAGAGACGCACACGAACGCAACGCACACTCCGGCTCCTCACCACACTCCTCCAGCAGGGTCAACACTAAAGTGGACAATAATGGCCAGTAGCAAGTCATTAGAATTGGTGATGTGAAGAGAGGGGAGCAAGCACATACCTAGACATGAGTGCAAACACACACATACACACAGGGGCACACATATACAGGGGCACACACACACACACTTACACATACACACACACTGGGGCATACATACACACAGGGGCACACACACACACACATAACCACACAGGGGCATACACACATACAGGGGCACACACACACACATACACACACAGGGGCATACACACACAGGGGTACACACACACACGCACACACACAGGGGCACACGCATACAGGGGCACACACACATACACACACACAAGCAGGGCACGCACACGCGAACACACACATACACACATGAGCACAGACATAAGGAGAAAGGGAGAAAGAGAGTCACACTCCTCCACGCAGTCTGTAAAAATGTGAACAGGATAATTAACAGTCTGATGACTGTGTGTACAGGCCATGAGGCTGGTGAATGGACATGAAATGGTAGGAGCGGAAATGGGCGTTGAACTTGGGGGAGGGGGGAGGAGTGGGATTGGAGGGGGTCATTAGGGAACTGAGAAGAGGACAAAGTCCCATTGGTGAACCTGCCTGGTGGGTGCAGGGAATTCAAGAGGTAAATGTGTTTAGTACCTTTTAACCCACTGTAAATAGCTTTCTGATCAATTACCAGAGGTGGTGGGATGCAACTTGCCAGGTTCCAGGAAATTCAGCTTCAGCGTGTGAGTCAAAGAGAGAGAGAGAGAGCGGGAATGAGAGAGAGATAGAGATAGAGGGGGAACAAGAGAAAGAGAGATATAGGGGGAACGAGAGAGAGAAAGAGATATAGAGGTAATGAGAGAGCAAGAAACGGAACGAGAGAGATGGAGCAGGAACAAGAGAGAGAGGAGGAGAGAGAGAGATAGAGCACGAATGAGACAGAGAGAGAGAGAGAGAGAGAGAGAGAGAGAGAGAGAGAGAGCGGAAACGAGAGAGAGAGGTTTTGTGTATGATGGGGGAGTGTAATTAGGATTCATGATGTGTGTGTGGAGAAAAAAGGCAACTGATGATACCCCCCTGGATAGGCTGTCTATATGTGTGTGTGTGTGTGTATGTGTGTGTGTCAGAGAGAAAGAATGTGTGAGTGTGTGTGTCCGGAAAGAGAGAGAGATGGTGTGAGTGTGTATGTGTGTTAGGAAAGAGAAAGAGAGATGGTGTGAGTATGTGTGTGTCAGGAAAGAGAGAGAGATGGTGTGAGTGTGTGTATGTGTGTGTGTCAGGACAGAGAGAGAGAGAGAGATGGTGTGAGTGTGAGGAATGACAGACAGCCAAGTGATGACAAGGGCAAGGACAGGATGCTACGATTCGTTTAGCATCATTCAATATGTCCCTCAACCACTTAGCAGGCACACACGCACATACACTCACTCACACACACACACACACACATACACACACATACACACACACACACACACACACACACACACACACACACACACACAGAGAGACAGACAGACAGACAGACAGACATAAACACATACCAATAAAAGATTTCTTCCACCAAGCCTTTTTATTCTTAACAGCCTACACACACACACACACACACACACACACACACACACACACACACATATATATAAGAGACCAATAGAATGACAGCACCCATCCACTTCCTGTGTGCTAACGTTTCTACTAACACATTGCTGTAGAGTAGGCCTGGTCCTGGGGTCACGTCTTGGTAAACGATAACATGACTGTTACATCTCTCTCTCTGTCAGTATTTCTTCCTTCTGTTCTCTTTCCATCTTTACTTCTCTCCATGTCTCTTGGCTGACTGGTTGGCTGGCTATCTGGGTGGTTGGCTGACTGGCTGACCAGCTGATCGACTGAATGACTGGATGGCTGGCTATGGCAGGCTGGCTGGCTGGTGGGTTGGATGTCCGATTGGCTGGCTGGTTGAGTAGCTGGCTGAGCGCTTTAGTGGCTAGATGGTTGGCTTACTGTCTGTCAGTCAGTCTGTCAGTCCGTCCATCCGTCCGTCTGCATCAGTGAGCTTCAGACTGCTCTGCTCACTCTCTGATGTTCAGCCATGCTGCCTGGCAGCTGAACAATACAAAGCTTTTATCTGTCAGTGGTCAAGCCCCACTGAACCCCATCTACATTAGGGCCTCTCTCACATACACACACACACGCACGCACGCACGCACGCACATCACATGCACATGCACACACACACACACACACACACACACACACACACACACACACCACATGCACACAAACACATGCCCACACATAGACTTACACACAAGCAGACACACTCAAGAGCTCACATTAATTTTTTCTCATTCAAACCTGGCTCAAATCTGTTTTTTTTCCCCCCGGAAATTAGCCATCTGTTGTGCTTGTGAGTGACAGAGAGTTCATATCAATCCTTCCAGGAGATGATGAGCGCCCTGTCTGCACACACACAGATACACACACACACACTCACGCACACATACACACATGCACATATACATCCATACAAATCTGCAACACACAGTGTAACTCCTGAAATGCAGCCATGAGGGAGTTAGAGTTGCTACGGGTAACGGTTTTAAGTGAACCCTACATTTCACAAGAGTATTCATTTAGTACAGCTTGGGAGTGCCACACACACATGCTGACACACACACACTGACACACACACACACTGACACACACGCACTGACACACACACACTTGCACACACACAGCATGCATGGAAGCACATCCATATGCCACCATCACTCCGCTTTATCCACACACACACACATACACACACACTCACACACACACACTCACTCACACACACACTACCACTAAGTCCTACAGGACAAAGATGTGGGTTGACTAATGAATCTTATTTAACACCATTAGATTGAAAGATGAGCTGTTAGCAACCATGCCTGTTTCACTCCCTCTCTCCTCCTCTCTCCCTCCCTCCATCCCTCCCTTTCTCGCTCTCTGCCTCCCTCCTTCTCTCTTTGCCCGTCCTGTCTCTACGCTTGAATCTCGATGAATGGCTTTCATCAACAAACTGCATCTCATTAGCACTGCTGATGTTCCGTATGTTGATCATCATCATCAGAGAGGTAGAGCAAGGGATGGAGAGAGAGAGAGAGAGAGAGAAAGAGAGAGTGATGGAGATGGAGAAATGGAGAGAGAGATGGAGATGAAGAGATGGAGAGTGCAAGGGATGGAGAGAGAGAGGAAGAGAGATGGAGATGGAGAGACAGAAATGGAGAGAGAGATGGAGATGGAGAGATGGAGAGAGAGAGATGGAGAGAGTGAGAGGGGGATGGATGGACATAGGGATGGATGGAGAGAGAGGGAGGGATGAGTGATGAGTGAACATTCTCATGTGCAGTTTACACCACACCCACACCACACCCACACCACACCCACACCACACCCACACCACACCCACACCACACACACACCACACACACACACCCTACCACACAGACCACTCCCACACCACACACACACACCCCACCACAAAGACCACACAGACCACACACACACCACACGCACACCCCACCACATACACCACACCCACACCACACACACACCCCACCACATACACCACACCCACACCACACCCACACCACACCCATACCACACACACACCCCACCACACACACCGCACCCACACCACACACACACCCCACCACATGCACCACACCCACACACACACACACACACGCCATCACACACACCACACCCACAAAACACATACACCTCCACCGCACACACACACACGCCACAACTCGCACCATGCCCACACTACACACACACCTCCACTGCACACACAGACACACACACGTTCAGCTATTTTCATGAGTGAAAGACGGATGCCATGATGCTGGCGTGTTCCTAGGTGTGTGTGTGTGTATCTTATTGTACCAAGTCCTCTCCTCCTCACACATCCAAACAAAGAAAGCCCTAAATCATTGTTTATCCTATTGTACACTCACACAAAACCACCACAGTATGCAGCTCTCTCTTGTGTTCTCAGTACTCATCATTTGTTTGGATTTGCTAATTATAAACAGTCCTTTAAGAGCTTACTATAGGAAAAGGATCCATGTCTCTGTAAGCCTCCCCCCTCCCCCCCCACTATCAGGGCTACATCTACATGCCCGCCCCCCACCCCCACCCCCATCCCTCCTCCACGTTCCAGACAGGACTCAGCTGGCCTCTCCAACTATGTTTTCCCTCTCCAAAAAAGACAAAATGTGTGTGTGTGTGTGTGTGTGTGTGTACTTCTCCGCTCCAGTTCTGAGAGATTTATAGCTGGGCCGGAGCAGAGAGTGTAAGACTGTGGACTTTGAGAGAGTTTGGGCTGGAGATTTACGAGCCCTGGTTTGGGTCATAATTCAAAGTTCACGCTCACATATATCACGTCTGGAATCACATAGATTATGAGGGGGGACAGATTTATCATACACATAGGTAGTACATGCAGACACACAAAGGAACAAAAACACAGTCTTTCTCTCACCTTTCTCTCCTTTCTTATTTCCCTCTCTCCGTATCTCTCTTCCTCACTGACTCGCCACTGTCTGTTCGTTCCCTTTTTCTTTGTCCACACCCTCTCACCAGCTCTCTCCCCCTCTCCCCCTCTCCCCCTCGCTCTCGCCCTCCCTCGTCTCTCTTCCTCTCCCTCTCTCTCTCTCTCCCTCTCTCTCTTTCTTTCTCTCTTTTTCTCTCTCTCTCTCTCTCTCTCTGTCTTTTCCTCTCCCTTCCTCTCTCTCGGTGTCTCTGTCTGTCTGTTGCACCTGGCTCCAAAGACAGCAGCGGTCTCGGTTCGTCTCGCCGCGCACGACGCCTCCGAGTCCACGGGAAAAACGTGCGTTTTCGGCAAACCTGTCGTTCGCCACCGGCGATGCTTCAGAAGGATGCGGTCGGAGGCCGGTTTGAAAGAGCCGTACGGAGCGCCTTCGTGCCGTGCGAGGAGGGAAAGGGCTTTTTACAGGTCTATCTCAGCGAAGACTTGACTTCTCTCTTTTTCCTGATTTAGTGTTTGGAGAGCGCTGAATGTTTCATGGACTGAGCAGGACACTCTCCACATACAGGACCATCTATTTCTGCACCTCCTGGTTAAATATTAAACACACACCACCAACAGCCTCATCCGCCGTGTGCACAAGGTTCTCGTGTGTGTGTGTGTGTGTGTGTGTGTATGTATGTGTCTGTGTGGGAGAGAGAGAGGGACGAAGGGAGATAAGAGAAAAAGAGATGCTGAAATAATGTGTGGGTGTGTGTGTTTCTGTGGCTTTATTGGTATGTGTGATGGTGTGTGACCTCAATCCTGTGTTGATTCCTTCCTCAGGTCTCTCTAGGGTGACCATGCTCCAAATGCAACTACTCACACACACGCACGCACGCACGCACACACACACACACACATGAATACAAACACATACACACGCACACACACATGACTACAAACACACACACTTGAATACAAACTCTCTCACACACACACACACATGAATACAAACTCACGCACGCATGTACACACACACACACGCTCGCACAAACACACACTCACACACACACACACACGCACACACACACACATGGATACAAACTCACACACAAACACTCACAGATGTAAATATTAACCCACACAGACACACACAAAAATAGACTGTGAAGCACACAGGCATGAATTCAAGCACACACTCATCCACACACTCATCCACACACATACACACACACACACACACACACACTGGCCCACCCCACACACCTGCTTGCTGCGTTGCCAGTGTTGTAGAGCAGAGAAGACAGTTTGTGTAGATTAACTTTACAGAGAAAGCATTGGAATGTTTTGTGATGAAATGTTGTTTGTGTCAGCAAACTACATAAAACAATTAATGAGAGACTTAGTTTAGAAGCTCAGAATAACTTGAAGCGGTCCTCCCTCTCTCTCTTTTCTCTTGCTTTCTCTCTATGTCTCTCTTTCTTTTGGACGGCTTGTGTTTAATCTTGACCTTGTTGAATCCTTCATCACCCAGATGAATATTCACAGGCTTTTAATTAGGAACCCTCCGTCTTACCCCGTCTCCTTCAAGAGGCGTAAACAAACACACACACACACACACACACACACACACATACACACACACACCCTCCTGGCCTCCCATCCCATACTCTTCTTTAATGATCTCAACCCAAAACTTAAAAAATGCAAGATGGCAGACGCGCAAAATTAGACATAAAAAGGAGATGAAAGCACGTAGCCATGGAGTGAGAGGGGGAGACACAAGAGAGAGAAGAAGCGTTAGCGAGGACGCCAGATGACGAGGAAGGAGAAGATGAGGGAGGAGGGGACTGGCGCCCTGGTGCCCTGCTGCCGACGGGGGGCGTCCCGTGTGCGTATCTGGAGAGGTTTCGTTAATTTTTAAAAAAGCATGAAATGTTTATTAACCCCCTATCAGTTGGTAAGTTAAATATGGCTGGCTTATGTGAAGTTATTTCCAGCTGACCACAAAAACCCAGGAGACTTCTAGCTGACTGGTGCTGTCCTGAACCTGGCTCGCGTCCCCCCCCCCCCTTTCCCTATTTCTCCCTCCTCTTCCTCTTTTCTCTCCTTCACCCCAAGCTCCTCTCCTTTCCTCCATCTCATCTCACCCCAGCTCTCCTCTCCCTTTCCTTCTTCCTCCTTTCTCCACCCCAGCTCCTCTCCTTTCCTCCTCTCTCCTCTCCTTTCCTCCTCTCTCCTCTCCTGTTCTCCTCACTCTTCCCCCCCTCCCTCCCCTTTCCTTCCTCTCCCCCCCATCTCCTCCCTTTCCTCCTCTCTCCTACTCCTCCCATCTCCTCCCCTTCCCTCCTCTCTCCTTTCCCCCCCTCTCCTCTCCTTTCCTCCTCACTCTTCTCCCCCCTTCTCCTCCCCTTTCCTCCTCTCTCCTCTCCCCCCTTCTCCTTCCCTTTCCTCCTCTCTCCTCTCCCCCCATCTCCTCCCCTCTCTCCTCCATCTCCTTTCCTCTTCAGGCATGTGCACATGTGTTTTGACATGAGCACCGTTGGTGTTCCACCCCCACGTGCCCCACGCGGCCCACCAGGTCCCCTGACCTGAAGGCTCTGTGTATCTGGGAGACGAGGAGGGTTCTCCACGGTTCGTCCGCTCCTCACATCTACCGAGGTAACCTTGAAGAAGCCTATGGCAGGTTGGAGGTCAGCAGGTGATGCTGACTATCAGCCCTGTACTAAACCAGTTGGGTGAGAACTCAGGGAGGTGTAATCAGGCGTGGTGCTGACTGCGGTGGCAACGTGAGCTTGTGCTGGGGATGAAGGCCTTGCTCTGGTATGTAGAGGAGAACAGTCTGAATGATCTCCCCCCCCCTTCCTCCCCCCTACTCTATCAATTCCCTCTTTCCTTCATCTCTCTGGGTGCTGCCCGGGGTCAATGGGGGGGAGGAAGGGGGGGCTGGGTGTTGGCTTGGGGTCAGCTGGACAGTGAAAGCTGACAGGGGTTGTTCCATCTGGGGTCTGGGGGTGACCGAGAGGTCAGAGGACTCTGCAATCTGGAGAAGTTTATTTGGGTTTAAGGGTGTGTGTGTGTGTGTTTCAGGTCAAAGGTAGGTCAGGTTGATTGTGTATGCCACTGTGTCTTTGTGTGTTTAAGTGTGTGTGTGTTTGTGTGTTTGTGTAATCAGGGTCAGGGAATGGTCAGTCTGACCAGTCATGGGGCTTTCTCTATGAGCTTGTCCTTACCACAACCATAATATAGTGCTAACTACTCTGGGAAAACACACACACTTACAGCCACATATCAAAACAATCACACAATAGTGTACCTAGTCAATCTGACCTGCCTTTCACCTCAAGATCAACATACTCTCTCTCTCTATCTCTCTCTCTCTCTCTCTGTCTCTCTCTCTCTCTCTCTCTCTCTGTCTCTCTCTCTCTCTCTCTCTCTGTGTTTCTCTCTGTCTCTGTCTCTCTCTCTCTCTCTCTCTCTTTCCCTCTCTCTGCCACACAGACACACACACACCTTGTCACCCCTGTTAATCAGTATCAGGTCTTGATGGATTGGCAGACTTTATTAGCACAGCGAGAATAAACTGAACTCTCTTTCAACTTCATCCTTCCTCCCTCATCCACTCTCCCCTCCTCTCCTCTCCCATCTGCTCCCGACTGGTCTCTCCTCTCCTGCAGTGTCTCTCCTCCTCTCTCCCCTCCCTTCTCTCGGCTCCGCTTCATCTCTCACTCGGCATTGCCAGGCCAGTGGCCATGTTCTTCTCTCTGTACTTGTTGTTGATGTTGTTGTTTTTGCTCCAGCCTGTGCAGACAACGTGTGAGCGTCTACGTGGGCAGAGGTTGTAAAGTTTTTAATGAAAGGCGCGTGAAGATGAGAGGAGTGAGCGATGAGGCGGAGGAGAGGAGAGAGGGGTGAGGAGCGAAGGATGAGGCAGAGGGGGGTAGAGAAGGGTGAGGAGAGAGGGGAGGAGAGAGGGGTGAGGACAGAGAAACAGAAAAGGAACGACGTGAGTGTTGAGGATGGGGAGTGTGGTGGTAAAATGTCAGTAAGGATCAGTATTATAAAGGATCAGTAGTGTGTGAGACCAGCATCTCATCATCCAGTTCTGCTCTGTACACCTGTCTGGCCAAAAAACACCCTGTAGGAGGTGTCTATTACATGGAACAGGAGAGGTCAGAAACTGTGCGGATGTGTTTGTGTGTGTGTGTGTGTGTGTGTGTGTGTGTGTGTGTGTGTGTGTGTGTGTGTGTGTGTGTGTGTGTGTTTGGGGGGGAGGGGCTTCAGAAAGTCATTTTGGACCTGCGCCTCAAAGAGATTCTCAGTAACCACATGCACACACACACATAAACACACACATAAACACACACACACACACATAAAAACAAACAAACAAACACACACATACTTTCACATAGTTGCTCTATCAAACAGCTACATCCTCCTTCCAAATCATCAGAGTCCTCCTGAGTGGACAGATGACCCCTCCCTGACCCTTGACCCCTGACCCTGCCACAACCCCCTGACCGTCAGATTCATCACAGCAGTGCTACTGCAGAGTTGAGGAGTTCAGTTAAAGGTCAAAGACACTTGGGGACAGACAGACACACACTCACACACACACACACACACTCACACACACACATACACACTCTCTCTCACACACACACTCAAACTACTGTCCTCTTGGCTCTGGTGTCTGGAAGTAACACACACACACACAGACTGTAACACAAACCCTGAAACACACATGCTCACACATTCTCTGTTTCCTTCCTGCTCTCTTTCTCCTGCTCTCTCTCTCTCTCTCTCTCTCCAACACAACCGGTCTTCCTCTTGCTTTTTCTAATCTCCTTTCCCTCCCTTTCTCTGTCTCTCTCTCCTTCTCTCTCTCCCAGTCTCTCCCTTTCATCTTGTTTTCCTTCTTTCTCTTATTCATAATTGCCCCCGGGTGTTTCTTGGTAACAAATCTGCCCATCTGACCTCTGTGACCTTTTGACATTCTGCCAGCCCAGGGGCCTTCTGGGTAACAACGATACTGATGTCCTGTCAGTCAGTCTTCCCAGCAGCCATCTGGAGGGCCTGTCATAGACACTGATGGAGATGCAAACTCTCTGATGATCATTGATAGCCCCTCACTCCCACCCTCACCCTCACCCCCACCCCAACCTCCATCAAACCCCCCACCCTCACCCTCACCCTCACCCCAACCTCCATCCCACCAACACCCTCACCCTTACTCCCACCCTCACCCCCACCCCTCCTACCCTGCTTTCTCCCCCACCCCTGCTACCCTCCACCACTCCGACACACCCGCTCTTCTTCTTTTTACCCCTCCTACTTTTTGTTCCTCCTGTTCATGCCCATTCCCGCCAGCCACCCCCCGCCCACGCCCACCCTCCTAGCTACAGTGTGTGTGTGTGTGTGTGTGTGATTCTGAGTGTTGACAGGAGTGCCCTTTGAACCTTGAAAGAGGGGGCCTTTGGCAATCCTCCTCCTCACCCATAATGTGGTAACTAACGAATACTCATAGACAGGTGTGTGCGCGCATGTGTGTGGGTGTGTGTGGGTGTGTGTGCGTGGGTCAGCCGGTGTGTAAACCTGTGTTTGTGTGTCAGATGCAGAGTGTGCTCTCTAGAGACCCAGACAGATGTCCTGATTAGCACATATGTTAAGTTCCGTATCTGAATCATGATGCCAACCTTACATGCACACACATCAATACATTCTCACACACACATCCACCCACCCACCCACACACCCACCCACACACACACACATGCACCGACATACACATCCATACATCCCCCCACACACACACTCACACACAAACATGCGGTCAAAACATGCACTCACAAAAACATGCTCACATGCAGAGAAACTCACACACACCTTTACAGAAAAGCACAAACATCTTAGCACTGTCATCCCAACGCTTCCAAAGTTTTGGTACAGAAGAAACGCAAGGAATAAAGCTTCAGTTAGCTGACGTGTTTGTGTTCTAGAACAACTTGTTTCTAAACCCTTTGCTGATGTGAAGATGAATCGTAGTCCCTTCGTGCGTGTGTGAGTGTGTGAGCGTTTGAGTGTGCGAGCGGGTGAGCGTGTGAGCGTTTGAGTGTGCGAGCGTGTGAGTGTGTGAGCGGGTGAGCGTGTCAGCGTTTGAGTGTGTGAGCGTATGAGTGCGTGAGTGTGTGAATGTGTCAGCGTTTGAGTGTGTGAGCGTTTGAGTGTGTGAGTGTGTGAGTGTGTCAGCGTTTGAGTGTGTGAGCGCGTGAGTGTGTGAGCGTGTGAGTGTGTGAGTGTGTCAGCGTTTGAGTGTGTGAGCGTGTGAGTGTGTGAGTGTGTCAGCGTTTGTGTGTGTGAGTGTGTGAGTGTGTGAGTGTGTGAGTGTGTCAGCGTTTGAGTGTGTGAGTGTGTGAGTGTGGATCAATAAATCAATAGGCTTGATCAGGTGGTTTGTTGCCACTCCCACACATACTGGAAGCATGTGGGGCAAGTTGAAGGCTTTATCACATTGACACACACACACATGCACACCAAATACACTGGTGAGTTTGTCTCTCTCTCTATGTTGCTTACACACAGTCATGCCAAATGTGCGCTTATGTGTATGTGCGTGTATGTACAGTATGTATGTACATGCTTGTGTGTGTGCATGTGAGTGTGTGTGTGCATGACTGTGTGTGTATGTGCATGACCACGTGTGTTTTTGTGTGTGCATGACTGTGTGTGTGTGTGTGTATGACTGTGTGTGTGTGTGCGTGCATGACGGTGTGTGTGCGTGTGCAGGGCCGTGGGCTTAGCAGGAGTGTCTGAGCCATGCGTGAGTCAAACACAGCGGCCTGTTCTCCGGCGATCCTCCCACAGTCCCTCTCCCTCTCTCCGAGAGCCGCGCCATCTGTGGACGTGTTTCTGCCTGTGCCCCCCCCCCCCCCCCCCCACTCCCGCTGCCGCCCCCCTCCCCTCTCAGACACCTACCACACAGTTGAACGTGTGAATGCTGAAATGGCAACTCAATGTGGCTTTTGTTTAGGTGTTTGGGTTGTTTGTTTGTGCGCGAGCGCCTGGGTGTGTGCGTGTGTGTTTGTGTGCATATGTGGCACGCGTATGTCTGTCTGTTTGTGCGTCTGTGTTTTGAAACCTTCATCACTTTCAGTTGAGATGTGCTGTATCCAAACTCTTTTTTTAAATTCTCATATCCCTCTTTCACCTCTCTCTCACTCTCTGTCTCGCTCTCTTCCTCTTGGTCTTCCTCTCTCTTCTCCTCTCCACATATCTCTCTCTCTGTCTCCCTCTCCCTCTTTCTATATCTCCATCCTATCTTTTACTCTGGCTGCAGTCATTAGCTTTACAAATCCAGCCTTTGATCTCTGGTTTGGTCGGCAGCCTGGGAGAGCGAGGATGGAGAGAGAGCGGGAAAAGAGTGTGTGTGTGTGTGTGTGTGTGTGTGTGAAAGAGAGAAGCTGTTGGAGAGGAATGTGTGCATGGGTGGAGGGATGCGAGGGTGGACAGGATGGATGGATATCACCACACAGATAAAGGGTGGACGAGAGGGAAAGAGCGAGGGAGAAAAGACAGAATGTGGAAAAAGGAGGCGGAGAGAGGGATAGATGGAGGGAGGGGTGGAGTGAGAGGGAGCAGGACGTAGGGAGAAAGGAGAACAAGAGGGAGGAGGGATGTGAGAGGATGAGAAAGAGGGCAAAAGAGAGAAAAGAGAGTTGATAGAAGGGATAGAGAGATAGAGTGAGAGAATGTTAGGGAGGAAGAGAGGGAAGAGGACGAGAGGATGAGGGCGAGATGGAGAGGAGAGAGTGAGAGGGAGAGAGGAGAATGTTAGGGAGGGAGAGAGGGGAGAGGATTAGGGAGAGATGGAGAGGAGAGAGTGAGAGGGAGAGACGGGGAGAGGGGGGGGAAAGAGAGGAAGAGAGAGGGAGACAGAGGAAGCGAGAGGAAGAGAAAGGAAAAGAGAGGAAGAGAGAGGAAGAGAGAGAGGAAGAGATAGAAGGAGAGAGAGGGAGAGAGAGGGAGAGAGAGGGAGAGAGAGGGAGAGAGAGGAAGAGAAAGTTCGTGACCATCCTCCGGTATGGCGCTATGGTATCACAGTCCATTCCCAGAGAGAGGCACCATGATAATGTCACATCATTTGCATTTTCACTGACTGAATAAGCTGCCTAATGGTTTAAATATAACTCTACTTAACAATGTCCCTCCAAACTCCCAGCCTCCTTTCTTATCTCACCCCTGGGTGCCTCTCCTCCACTCCTCTCCCCATCCTTTCTTCACCCCTTCACACAACATCTGTCCTCTATTCTCGGTCAACTTGAACGGTCCAACATTACGTGCAATTTAACATTACAAAGCATGTCTGCTTGTCTGTCTCTATTTCTTCCGTCGCTCTATAAGAGAGAGAGAGAGTAAGGGAGAGAGAGACAGGGAAAGATAGACCGGCGAGAGAGAGAGGAAATGAGAGAGAGAACTCACCTGTGTCTCTGCCTCTGCTTCAGTTTTCCTACGCTGCATTAAGGATGGATTTATGGCCCAGCCTCCCCACTGCACCCCCCCATTAGTCTTGTGGCTCAGTCTAACAGCCCACCTTATTCCCCTCTGATCTCAGGATATGAGGGGGGAGAGAGGGGAGGAGAAGTGGGGGAGCGGGGCGCGGGGGTGGAGGGGGAGGAGGGGGCTACGCTATTAAAGCCTCAGCGCTCCTGACTCCTCAGCTCTCAAAAGAGCCTAACACCCCCCCACCCCCCCATCCTACCACCACCGGATCCTGAGGAGGCTGCATGTGAAAGGAGAGAGGGGGGGGGGCAGGGGGGGGGCTGTCTGCCGTCTGGGCCTCCGCCCGGCCAGCGCAGGCAGGCAGGCAGGCAGGCAGGCAGGCAGGCAGGCAGGCAGGCAGGCCTCTGCCAGGCCTCCTCCACACGGGGAGAGAAATGAGGTGTCCGTAGGACGTCAGACAGGGAGGTGCTCCCAGAGACTAATATTAGACACGGAGGAGTGGAAGAAGAAGACGTAGCGCTCCAGACACCCCGCGGCCCTCAGGGACTCTGGGTGGGGAGCTGAGCCCATGCACACACATGTACCTTTATAGGACTACATCTCCTGCCTGCCAAAAAAAACTACGTCCACGGTTTAGTGAAAACCCACTGATCTCACCCTCTGTCTGTTTGATGGTCATTGGGGGATAGGTTCTGCATTTCCACTATCGTAACAACCTCATAAAATATTGATATTTCATATTTTGAGTCCATGTTGAGGCTAGAGGCTGTGTAGAGGCCGGGGCTGGGGGTGTACGTCGGGTGAATGTAGTGGAGGTCTCCACTGTGTAAGACTGCTCCAGGGGAGAGTAACTCCCCTGGGAAGAAAACAGCTTACCTTTCACTTTCCTCTCTCTCTCTGCCCGTCACTGTGGGTTTAATATCTCCATGAGATCACTCTCCGCTCCTCTACTCCCCACAGAGTGGAGTTGTAGATTCTAACAGCGTTCACCACATTCTCTCTCTCTTTCTCTCTCGCTTTCTCTCTCTCGCCCTTTCTCTCTCTCTCTCTCTCTCTCTCTCTCTCTCGCTCTCTCTCTCTCACCCTTTCTCTCTCTGTCTCTCTCTCTCTTTCATTCTCTCTCTATCCCTCTCTCTCCCCCTTGGCAAAATCTAACAAGCTCACACATCTGCATGAGGACTGTTTGGAGAGGGGGGAGTCGAGTCTGTGGGGGTGGGGGAGGTGGTAAAAGGGGAACTCACTGGGTTTTGTTTTTGAATATCGTTTGATATCTGAGCGGTGAAAACGAGGTTGAGGGGATAAGGAGGGGGGAGAGTGGAGGGAGGGAGGGAGGGATGGGAGGTAAAGAGGAGAGGACAATATGCAAGGAAGGAGGAGTGGAGCAGAGGAGGGAGGAGGAGGAGAGGGGGAGGTAAGGAAAGGAGGAGGCCAGGAGAGGAGGAGGCCAGGAGGCCAGGAGAGGAGGAGGCGAGGAGAGGAGGAGAGAAGCTCCTATGTAGCCGGCAGCTTCTCCATACCTCCCTGGTTCCTGCCTCCCTCATCTGACCTAAGCCTGGGGTGTGTGTATGTGTGTGTGTACGTGTGTGTGTGCGTTTGTGTGTTTTCCCTTTGTACGTAGTTTCCAAGAGGTTCGCTCCTTCTCCTCTCCTCCCTCTCTGTTCGTCTGCATGGCTGCCTGAGATAGATATCGCCTCTGGTTTGTTTGGCTCGCTTTCTTTTCTTTCGGTTTCTCCCCCATGTCTTATTCCTTGCATTATTTGGCTCCCTTCTTCTTCTCTCCCCCTATTACAATCAACATGGGGCTGTTGTGTTTGAAGGCTGGATGTTGGAAGATGGCTTTGCAGTACCAGGACTTTTAAATGCACTGGTCTGAGAGCAAGCCCACTCAATAGAAAGGAAAAGGTATTTTCCCTGCTCGTTTCTCAATTAAATGTGCATGGTGACGACCAGCACTGTCTGTTGTTGACCTTTGAACTCTGAGCCCTCGACTGTGGTTGGCGTGTCTGTCCAGGAGGCTGGAGGATGTATAGAGAGACAGAGAGAGTGTGAAAGAGAGAGAGAGAGAGAGAGAGAGAGGGAGAGAGAGAGGGGGGGAGAAAGAGAGCAGGAGAGGGGGGATGAGTAAGAGATAGTGAGAAAGAAGAAAGAAAGAAAAAGAAAGAAAGAAAGAAAGAAAGAGAGAAGGAGAGACATATTCAGGCATCATTGCTTCTCCTCCAGGTGTCTTTAGCCTGCATGATTTCATCTGTGCACCGTAATAAACTTCCTTAATGAAATAAGTAATTAACATATTATAATTGTGCAGCAGATGATTCTGACAGAGATCATTTTCCATATCTAATGCCGTGCTAATCTAATCTGTTCCCCCTCTCTGCTCAACACGACCCCACTGTGACTGCTAGCACAGCTCTTCCCTCTCTGTTCCCTCACCTCTCCATCTCCTCCCTCGTTTCTCCTCCCTCCCTCTGACTCTCCTCAACTCTCTCTTTCATTTGCTAGCTAACCATCCCTCTATTTCCTTCTTCATCTTTCTCTATCTCAAACTACTACCCCCACTCCCTCTCTCCTTCTCTCTCCCCCCTTCTCTCTCCCACTCTCCTTCTCTCTCTGCCTCTCCCCCTCTCTCTATCTCCCTCTCCCTCCCTCTCCCCTTCTCTCTCTGTCTCTCCCCTTCTCTATCCCTCCCTCCTCTTTCTGTCTCTCTCTCCCCCTCTCACCTCTCTCTGTCTCTCCCTCTCTCCTTCTCCCTCCCTCTCTCCCTCTCTTTCTTCTCCACTACATGTGATGGAGTGCATCCACCTCACTGGTTCGGGCCCTAGTTGTCGTGGTTTCACGGGTGGAGAAGCGTGCACAGATGGTGAGAGACCAAGGGCCGGGTAGAGGAGGGAGGGAAGGAGAGAGGGAGAAGGAATGGAAGGAGCAGGAAGGAGGGATGGAGAGAGTGGGAGTGTGGGGAGATCTGGGGACTCAGTTTGTGTGGTCTGCTCTCTTGTGCATGGGAACTGGAGAAAGAAGACGAGGGAGGGAGGGAGGGAGGGAGGGAGAGGGAGAGAGAGAGAGAAGGAGTGGACCGATGGAAAGTAATAGCAGCATTGATGGATGTATAGCTGAGGTCTGGTTCTGAGTTTCTCCTTACCACTGGAGGGAGATGAGGAAAGGAGGGCTGGATGGATGGAGGGATGGAGGGAGGGAGGGGGCGGAGGAGGGAGGCGAGGGGATGAATGAAATCGTCCAGCTGTATTAGAATCCCTCTGCAGTGACCGGGCCTCCCTCACTCCACTCTCTCTCACTCTTTTCTTCTCACCCATATAATGAAGCGTACAGCACTGTTTTAAAGCTCACTCTCCTGGGAACAGCCCCAAGGGGAATACCCTGCACACACACATACACACACACACACACACACACACAAACACAGTGAGAGACCAAGAGCCACACACTCACAAGGACAGACATTCTCACACACATGAACACAGACATACTAGAAAAATCCTGTTTGTATGTTTGTCTTTCCATGTGTCTGCTCAGACATGGGATATTACTATTGTACTTGTGCAAATACCAGAGCGAGATAGGAAGAGTTAGGGAGAGGGTGAAGGATGGAGACAGATAGAGAGAGGGACAGAGCAAAAGATAGCATCAGAGACAGAGAGAGAGAGGGAGAGGGAGAGAGAGAGAGAGGGAGAGAGAGAGTGAATAGGAAGGAAAGAGGAGAGAAGGAAAGTAGTAGAGAGAAAGTAAGTTCCTTATGTATGAGCAGGATTGTGTAAAACAATGTCCTCTATTTTAAGCTGTATAAATATTACAGCAGGATGGGAGGCTAGGTTAGCCCTGGCAGGACTCCCACTCTGTGGATCTCTGGGAGTGTGTGGGCTCTGTGTGTGCTCGTGTGGCCCATGATGTGTTGTGTGTCAGGTGTCGTGTGGCCTCTTGTGCTGTATGTGTGTGTGTGTGTGTGAGAGGGGGGGCTGTGTGTGCTGTGTGGGGGGGGGGCTCTGTGTGTGTGTGTGTGTGTGGGCTATGTGTGTGTGTGTGTGTGTGTGTGGGCTCTGTGTGTGCAGTGAGTATGTGTGTGTGGTTAAGGAAGCTGTAACTGTGTGTTTCGGGATGGGTGGGAGGTGGGATGTGTGTGTGTGTCGAGGGGGATGAGGTCAGCAGAGGATGAGTGATCAGAAGCAGCTGAGTAGGTCTTTACCACAACATTGATACACACACACACTGCATAAGCACACACACACACTGCATAAACACACAACCACACTCACAGGCACTATACACACACTACATACACACACTATAGTATAGACAAACTACATACACACACACTATAGTACACATATGGGCTCCAAGGGCTTGGGTGGAGTGGTATCTCTTTGTTTGAGTGACAGGTGTTCAAAGATGTCACAATAGCTGCTGATATGTGTGGGGACCATGGTAACAAAGTCCCGTCTCTAGGGATACCAGCAGGACATGAAAGAAGAGATTTCAGGAAATGGAAGCAGGATGAAAAAGGAACGTTTGGGGTTTCCACGGCGCTCACCGTCGCCAGCGGCAACTGCTTTGATAGGGAAAACGGAGTCTGATCCTTGATTAAACACTCTCTCTCACTCGCTCGCTCGCTCTCTCACAACATACACACACACATACCACTGACAAAAAAATCCAGATTGTGGATGTACAGAAACACACTCACACACACACTTCCAGAGACCAATAACCAATCATTTTAAACGTCAAATGAAGAGTACAGCAAAGCTGGCTGATCATACTGCTCTTACAGTTTCTGATCTCTGGTAGTTGTAGTAGAAAACACATATTTCTTGATGTTGTAGTTCTAGATAACAATAGACCTCTGGTAGCTGTAGTACAGAACACACATTTCTTGATGTTGTAGTTCTAGATAACAACAGACCTCTGGTAGCTGTAGTAGAGAACACACATTTCTTGATGTCGTAGTTCTAGATAATAACAGATCTCTGGTAGTTGTAGTTCTCTGCAATTCTGGCACCAACTAATGCTCAGAGACTCCAGAAAGAAGCTTTCCAGATTCTTTGTGTGTGTGAGTGTGTGCGTGAGTGTGTGTGTGTGTGTGAGTGTGTGAGTGTCTGTGAGTGTGAGTGTCTTCTTATCTTCCTTCCCAGTCCTCAGTGACAGCAGATAAACAGAAGTTTGAAGGGCAGTTACTCTGCAGGGTGCTGATGGACATGGCTGGAGCCCAAAGAGCACGCACGCACACACACACACAAACACACATACAAACACACACACACACATACAAACACACCCAAACACACACGCACATACATACAGACATACACGCACGCACAGTATTGTTGGGCTGAAGAGGACCCAGCGCTGACAAACAGGACGTGTGTTTCAGTGTCAGGCTCAGGCTGCACACAGAGACCTCAGAGAGACCAGGGATGATGCGTCTGGCAGAAACACATCTGTCTGCGGCACCGTTTCCATCTGACGGCAGGGTCCCTGTCTACCGCGTCCCGCCAGGAGCATCCTCATGCTCTAACACGAGAGGGAAGGGAGGAGGAAGAGAGGGAGAGCATGAAAGTGTGAGAGAGAGAGATATGGGGCGAGAGGAGGGAAAGGAAGAGAAACGGAGGGGAGTAGGACAAAGAAAAGAGTGAAACAGAGACAAGGAGAAAGTGAGAGAGCACGAGAGAAAGAGAGCGAGAGAGAGAGCATGAGAGAGAGAGAAAGAGAGAGAGAAAGAGAAAGAGAGAGCATGAGAGAGAGAAGAAGAGAGAGAGCATGAGAGAGGGAAAGAGAGAGAGCATGAGAAAGAGAAAAAGAGAGAGAGAGCATGAGAGAGAGAAAACGAGAGAGAAATCATGAGAGAAAAAGAGAGAGAGCATGGGAAAGAGAAAGAGAGAGAGCATGAGAGACAGAAAGAGAGAGAGAAAGAGAGAGAGCATGAGAGAGAGAAAGAGAGAGAGAGCATGAGAGAGAGAAAGAGAGAGAGCATGAGAGACCGAAAGAGAGAGAGCATGAGAGAAAGAGAGAGAGCATGAGAGAAAGAGAGAGAGAGCATGAGAGAGAGAAAGAGAGAGAGCATGAGAGAAAGAGAGAGAGCATGAGAGAGAGAAAGAGAGAGATCCAGCGAGAGATCTCCATGTCCAGGGGGTCTCAGAAGAATGAAAAAGGTGGAATGAGACAGCAGGAGTGATAAGTCTTCATCGTGGGTGTGTGTGCGCACAGTGTTTGTGCGTGTGTGTGTGTGTGCATGTGTGTGTACAACAGAACATCCTCACTACTGATAAAGTGACAGACAGCGCTGAGATAGACACGCATATTATCACACACATCCCCCGGATGAAGGCGATGGATGTGAGTGTGTGTGGGGTGTGTGTGTGTGTGTTTAGCCATTCTACAGAGACAACATACTCTTTCCCCTCTCCAGAGAAAACCAACCAATTTCCTCCTTGCCTGCAGTCAGAAGGATAGAAAGTGAGGGGATGGAGAGAGGGTTGCAGAGAGAGAGAGATAGAAAGTGAGGGGATGGAGAGAGGGTTGCAGAGGGAGAGATAGCAAGAGAAAAACAGATACATATGTATATGTATGTGATACACTCATATATACACACATACAGACAGAAACAGAGTGAGAGAGAGAGTGAGAGAGAGTGTCAGAGAGAGAGAGAGAGTCAGAAAGAGAGGGAGAGTCAGAGAGAGAGAGAGTCAGAAAGAGAGGGAGAGTCAGAGAGAGAGAGAGAGACAGAAAGAGAGGGAGAGTCAGAGAGAGAGAGAGAGAGTTCCAGCAGCCGAAGCTGCTCTCATCCTCCCCTGAGTCAGGGCTGTTGTCATGTGTCACTCAGAGCTAAACCGCTGTCGACGATAAGACAACCCATCACCTATACTGTGTCCGCGACAACACAAGCCTCAGCACGCAGTCCTGCACGTCAGCCTGCTGAAGAGGCACGCCATTAACCCTCTCTCTCACACACACACACACACCCTCACACACACACACGCCCGCACACACATTAACCCACAGCGCCATCTGATAAACATCTAAATGGGTTCTTGCCCCCCCCCCCCCCCGGGTGTAATGGAGGGATATCAAACGTGTGTGACAGTCTCACAAGGACCTGGACTGCCACACACACACACATCTCCCAGGGTGATGCAACACAAACCT
>BROE01000014.1:10201524-10234024 GCA_036571765.1 Plecoglossus altivelis | reverse complement strand
CCCGCACCTCTCTTCTCCTCCCCTGTCCCGCCCGCCTTCTCCTCCCTCTTCCTGAGTCGTCCAGTCTACCAGCCAGTCCTAACTGCAGAGCTGCCCACCTGAGCAGAGGGATGACTGATGGCGGATGTCTTCCTCCATGTCAGAGTGAGACCTTGGACCACAACCACATCAGCAGGCCTGTTCTCCCTCCCCTAATGGAGACTGATGTCCTGAGTCCAGCCCAGGCGAGGTACTTCCATGCTGTGATTGACAGGTGAGGCAGGTCAGAGACACCAGCAGCAGGCCCATCTAGGCCAGACTAATGCTGCCTGACGGCTGATGTGACAGACTGACGGAGGAGGCGATAGCGTCTGTCGACAAACATGTCTTGCTTTGTGGTCACATTGCACGCGCAGTGTCTGATACCGGCACCTTTTAACCTCTCCTTTCCTCAGCTCACTTCTTTCCTCCTCTTTTCTCTCCTCTTCTCTCTTTCCCCCGACACTTCTTTCCTCCTCTCCTCTCTTCTTTCCTCCTCTCCTCACTTCTTTCCTCCTCTCCTCTTTCCTCCTCTCCTTTCCTCTTCCCTCCTCTCCTCACTTCTTCCCTCCTCTCCTCTTCCCTCCTCTCCTCACTTCTTCCCTCCTCTCCTCTTCCCTCCTCTCCTCACTTCTTCCCTCCTCTCCTCTCCTCTTTCCTCCTATCCTCACTTCTTTCCTCCTCTCCTCTTACCTCCTCTCCTCTCCCATTACCTCCTCTCCGCTTCGCCTTTCCCCCTCCTCTAGCCATCTGATTCCTCTTGTCAATCTCCCTCTTCTCATTACATGCCCACATATCCCACAATGCAGTCTGAGTGGTCAGCTGGACTCCCACAATGCATCTTGTCACAGTGAGTGGTTGATTATACAGTGTTCCAGACTGTGGTGTTGGGTTTGTAACAGGGCAAAGCAGCAGGCGCATGATGATAGTGCTCATTTATAACAAGGGGACACATACACATATTTCAATCTTGCAACTGGTGTGTGAGACAGGATGCACGAGAGGGTAGTAGACCTCCCAGAAGACGATTGGAGTGTTAGAGTATTTTGTTGTTATCCAGAACGCATGAGTGTGCTTTACAGAGCGAGCAGACAGAGCTCACTCAGAAGGGTGCAGATAAATCTATGTATTCATTGTAGTTTCTCCAGAGCAAGCTGGCTTCACTCTTTCGTCTGTTTTGAAGGCGGCCCATGCAAAGGCATCGTTATCACAGCCGAGAGAAAAGATGGAGGCTGTTGCCTGAGGATGCTTGGATTTCATAAAAAGAGCAGCCATGGGATTTGATGCTGTCACTCCATAACTCAGCCGCAGTGTAATTACCAGAGTGACAGACTGAGTTAGCATTCCCCCTGGCCTGGGTCATACCAACTCCCGGCCAGGGCAGCTCTTCTTTCACGCATGCATGGTGGAAGATACCATTCCTTACCCAGAGGGGTGTGAGAGGTTAAAGATGTGAACGTGAGTTAATCCAGTCCCTTTGTGAGGTGAAGAGAGGAAAGTTTGGAGGTTAATCTCTGCCTGCTCGTCCAACACAGCTACTGTGTTAACCCTGCAGCCTGTAATCCTCTCAACAGAGAAAAGAGAGAAGGAGAGGGGTGGGGAAGGGAGGGGAGGGATGGGGAGGGGAGTGGAGGGTTGAGGAGGGGAGGGAGGGAGCAAGCTAGCAGTGGCAGAATAAAACAGAGAGAGAAAAGAGGAAAAGATGGAGAGAAAACAACAGAAAGATGGTGTGGTGGAACACATAAACCATACACACACACTCCTATACACACACTCCCATAGACACACACTCCTATACACACACTCCCATACACACTCCCATACACACACACTCCTATACACACACTCCCATACACACACTCCCATACACACACACTCCTATACACACACTCCCATAGACACACACTCCCATAGACACACACTCCTATACACACACTCCCATACACACACCCATTCACACACACTCCTATACACACACTCCCATACACACACCCATACACACACACTCCCATACACACACACTCCCATACACACATACCCATACACACACACTCCCATACACACACCCATACACACACACTCCCATACACACACTCCCATACACACACACAAACACACAAACACTCATATACACGCACACACACTCCCAAACACACACACACACAAACACACAAACACTCATATACACGCACACACACTCCCAAACACACACACACACACTCCCATACATACACACACACATACTCCCATACACATGCACACACTCCCATACACACACACTCACATACACACACAAACTCCCGTACACACACACATACTGCCATACACACACACACTCCAGTACACACACACACTTCCATACATACACACATACACACATTCCAATACACACACATTCTCTAATACGCACATTCTCTCCCATACACACACACACACACACACACACCCATACACACACAGTCCAATACACACACTCCCATACACACACACACTCCAATACACACACACACACCCATACACACGCACGCTCTCCCATACACACACACACACATACTCCCATACATACGCGCACACACACACACTCCCAAACACAGACACACTCCCATACACATACACATACTACCATACACACACACACACACACTCCCATACACACACACACTCCCATATACACACACACACTCCCATTTACACACACACACTTACGTACATGCACACAGACACACATCCACATGCACATTCCCATACATACACACAGGCACTCCCATACATACATACACACATGCGGAATTACACACGCAAATGCACAATTAGACACGAGGCACAAATGTAAACATACACAGACATGCTAAGAAGCTACTCAAAGAGAACAACAGAAGATAAACACTTTAACTTTCATTTGTAAATATTCATCAAGCTGACAGAAACACCTTCCCAAAGAGAGCAATTAACTTCAGCCGCTTCATTTTGAGAATCAATCTCACACATGCTGGAATAACAAGCTCAACAGAACACACTCTGTTCCTGTCAGACAGATGCCAATCTCTGTTTCCTGCCAGACACACACACACACACACACACACACACACATGTCTGAGCCTCAGGCACTACACAGTAAAAGAGACCTCCTCCTGTTATCTCTCTCTCTGTGTAAGAGTGTGTGTTTGTGTGTGTGTATTTGTGTGTATGAATGTGTAATTTGCTCCCCTCCCAGCCCCTTTCCCTATATCCTGCACACATCACATATGATAACATGCTACGAAATGCCAATGATAGAAAACAGTACGTTTCTTGTTTTCCAATGTTGTCATAGATTTTTGTGTACGTGTAGAAGTTATGTTAATAGTTAATCGTTCATGATGATCGCTCAGCCTTCCGGCATAGTTGAGCATCAGGCAGCCTATCATCATCAAGTCTGGCAATCAAGCCAGTGAGCGAATCAGAGCCAAGCTTGGCCCTTGATGTCCAATCAGGGCCAAGCTTGGCTCATGTCAGTCGATCAAGCCCAACCCAAACGCACAGGAAAACAGCTATTTAGAAGACAGCCCATGGTACCCAACACTAACTGCTTACCCTTCACACTTGACAAAGTTTCCTTATCTCTCTGTCCTCCGCCAAACACTAGCAGCCAGCAAGAGTCCTAGAGCTGGGAGGAGACAAGGTGTGGTTTTGTGTGTGTGTGTGTGTGTTTGTGCGTGCGTGCGTACGTGTGTGCGTCTGAACACCCCCTAGCCTCTAACCCCTCCCACTCCTCTCCTGCCCTACATATCTGCTCCTGGGAGAATAGAACCATCTGAGAGCTGCGAACTCACAGACTCACACACTCACAAACAGAGCACACACAAATCAACAACCCCCTCCCCCTGCCAAACACACACACTCGTACTCACACGCACACACATTCACACACTCGCACACACACACACACACACATTCACACACTCGTACATGCACAAACACATGAATTTGACACCATATCCTTCTGAATGTCATTCAGTCAGACAGACAGCTGCCATGTTGTTAAACGAAAAGTTGCCCACCTTCTTCTACTAAAACTTCAGTTCATTTTAATAATAAAATATCTTCCTCTAGCTCATTTTGTCCATGTCCAGATCTCCTTCTCCCTGCACATATTCTCTTCTAGGATAATTGTACAAACTAAATGCATCTATCTTTTTTTCCCTTTCCCTGCTAATTACCTTATTAACTCTTTCATCTGTTTCCTTATCTGTCTCCTTAAGTGCACCGGCCCCCAGCCCCTCAACACCCCCACACACGCATACAAGCACACACAAACACACACACACACAAACACATACAAACACACACACACACACACATCGCCACCATCAGGTTGAAAGCTGGATAGAAGAAAAAAAACATTGCACACAGGCCATCGATGTTCTTGGATTATGGGATAAGGATGCTCAACAGTACACAGAGAAGAGCATGCACACACACACACTCTCACACAAACACACACACACACAAACACTCACACACACACACACACACTCTCACACAAACACACACACACAAACACACACACAAACGCACACAATATTAGGCCAATTCTGAGCTTCATTAAAAGGCCTAAGAGTCTGTTTTCAAGCTGTTAAACAGGACAACATGGTTAAGGAGACGCTGAAGACAAACTGCGAGCCTGCTAGGAAACAGACGACAAAACACAAATAGAGACACAAACACAAACCATTGCAACACCACCCACCCCCATCCACCCCCCACCCCACCCCCCACCCTGCCTCGTCTTGGACATCAAAATTGATTTTCCAATCATGCTCTCTGTTTCTAGAGAGCCTCACATGTCCTAATGACCTCATCTTTCTCCAAGTGATGTGAGCTGTTTCACACAGAGCCCTTTTAAAATGTGTGTTCTGGTGTGTGTGTGTGTGTGTGTGTGTGTGCTCTGGTGTGTGTGTGTGTGTGTGTGCATGGGGGGAAGGGGGAGGTTAGAAGCTGTTGCTAAGTGGGGCTAAAATGATGTCGGCTAGGGGGTGCTAGGGGGGTTGCTGGGGGTGCCGGGGGGTGCTAGGTGGGTTCTGGGGGGTGCTGGGGGTGCTAGGTGGGTAATGGGAGGTGCTGGGGGGTGCTAGGTGGGTTCTAAGGGGTGCTGGGGGGGTGCTGGGGGGATTCTGGGGGGTGCTGGGGGGGTGCTAAGGGTGGGTATAATAGTAGAGAGGGGTGCGGTGCGTGAAGGCGTGAGGGAAAGGGGGAGGTGGCTAACAAGGTTATTTTGGTCAGAGGGTGGATCGATGCCTGGAGGTACAGAGAGAGAAAGCAGCGCTGTCACGGTGATGGGCGGTCGTTCTGCAGATCCCGTGCGTGCGCGTGTGTGCGTGTGTGCGTGTGCGCGTGTGTGCGTGTGCGTGTGTGCGTGCGTGTGTGCGCGCGTGTGCACGTGCATGCGTGCGTGTGCGCGTGCATGCGTGCGTGTTCTTGGTGCTCTGAGTCAGTGTGTGAGGCTTCAGTGCATCGTGCAGCACGTCCTCTGGCCCCATGTCCTCCTCAGAGCTTCCTGCTGTCGTCCTCAGGGTGACCACTAGGGGCGCTCGCTCATCGAAACTCACTTTCTCCACTGACCTTTTTTTCATGTCAAAATAGCAAAACATAGCCAAAAAACCCTGATTCTATTCAGAGCTAATTCAATTTGTCTCTCAAGGGTGGAAGATGGCTGCCTCCACTAAGTTTCAGTGTAATTTGGTGTAAAACAGCAGTGCTTTAGGCGCTGTGCACCAGTTAAATTAAGTGGGAGCCGGGGGGTTAGGGGGGGGGGTCACGTGTTGTGTGATTAAGTAATTTTTATTATGTACCTCCCGAGGAGGCAAAGAGGATGGAAGAGGAGGGGGGGGAGAAATCACTCTTCAAGTGATTAATCCCCTTGCTCAGCAAGGAGCGATGGATGGTTTTCCGCCACGCAACGATACCAGACAGACCTCCTCCCCTCTTTAACTCTCGCTCACGTCGCTTTCGCGAAAAATAGACTTTGCCCGTAAAGACGTAATAAGGGATGATGGCGTCGGCTGGGGGGGGGAAAGAGGATTCATCATCCTTGCCTTAGGAAGTGGGTTGTCGTGTCTCTCTTCCTGGCGCTCGCCGGCCTCAGAGACGTGACAGGAGGGTAAGGACACCAGCGCAGGGCCCCTCATCCGGAGCGGCAGCCAAGAAAACATGTCAGGCAGATCTGGGATGGTGGTAAATGAATGCATGGTGTTTGCCTGTTGAGGATCATTTGTCACAGATAAACTGTGGATTGTGTACTTTGTAGAAGAGCACCATCATGAATCATTAAACCAGACATGGTCATGTTGTACAGGCGTATATTTGGATGATTTAATCAATCCACCATATTTCCAACCAACACCGACTGATGACACTCTGTTTAATATTGCATGTTCGACTCAGTCATCTTCAATTCCTCCTTTCCGTCTCTTCCTTTCTCTCGCTTCATCTCTCTTTATCTCTTCACATCTCTTTTTTTGGGCTCCCTGTCATTATCTCTTTCTCCCTCCCCCTCCTCCAGCCCTCCCCCTCCTTCCCCCTCTCTCCTCACCCACCCATCCTTCCTTCCCCCTCTCTCCATCCTTCTCTCCCTCTCTCCTCAGACAGCTCGCTAAAGTAGGTGGTGTGCAGCCCCTAAACAAGGCAGGCAGTGTTACCTCAGAGAGGCAGGCTGTCACGCCCGCTCCTCCGTGTCTCGCTCCGTCGGGCGCAGGAGTGGCACCCCTGGTTGTCTAGTCACCATCCTCCCTGCCCCCTGTGCCAGCCTGTCACCCTGTCTCGCCCGTCACTCTCCCGCAACTCCCCACGCATCACCCGGACGGACAGGCACACGCGCAGGTCGACTCGCACGCCGCGACACGTCCGCGCGCACGCGCAAGCGCGAACGCACGCGTGCAGTAAACACATGCCGACGCGTCTGTGTGCGCGCACACACAAACACGCGTGTACTGCAAAAACACGCACGCTGCACACACACACACACCCACATCAACACACACAGGAAACCTGCACAGGCACACACATCACCACACACATGAAACCTGCACAGGCACACACATCACCACAAACAGGAAACCTGCACAGACACACACATACCCTTCCAAGAGGGCAGCAGTTTTCATGGCATCCTCGCCGCAACTTAAATAAAGAGCTGGAGCACTCCCATCCCAAAAACCCCCTGGTGTGTTGCCATGACAACTCAACGCCCAGCTTTGCACGTCTAGTAATCCCTCTCTCCTCCACCTTCCTCTCTGTTCCCTCGCTTTGCTCCTCTCCTCTCCCAGTCTCCTGTTCTCTCGTCGGTGGGAGACCTGGTACCTGGCTTGGCTTCACCTGCCGTTTGTACTGGTGTGACTGGGACTAATTGGACAGAGTTGATACCTTGACCTGGAGGTGTCAATGCATCTGTGCCCCTCTGCTGTCATAATGCTCTGGGGCTGTGTGTACGTGTGTGTGTGAATTTGTGTGCGTGTGTGTGTGTGACAGCCAGAGCTACATCTGCTAATGACCCGGAGTCACATTCATTAGGAGGCCTCGTCAACATCTGGACGGGTTGTCATGGTGACAGGGTTGTCGCGGTGACACTTGACAGCACGGAGCACCTGCGCTGGATGTCTGTGCGGCACCGTAGGGGAGCGTGTGCGTGTGCGTGAGGTTGTGTGTGTATGTGTAAAGGCACCACACAGTGACGCGTAGCCCCCAGACCCAGACAGACAGACAGACAGACAGACAGACAGACAGACAGGCAGACAGACAGACAGGCAGGCAGGCAGGCAGGCAGGCAGGCAGACAGGCAGGCAGGCAGGCAGGCAGGCAGGCAGGCAGGCAGGCAGGTGTGCGCTCCGCACACCGTACACACAGGCACACTCACCTCACGCACACTTCCCCTGCCAGTGTAGAAAGACTTGGATTCAGTGGTGGACTGTGATAGAGGGTGCTGGTTCCACTAGTGTCAGAGTGCTGGAGTGTTCAGTGGCTCTCCCGGTGTGTGTGTGGTTACTGGTAGACTGGATGAGGCGTTTATCTACAGCCAGGCCACAGTTGCATCATTTGACAAGCTCCCTCTTGTCTGGTCTTACTGCTCTCTAGAGCTGATGCACTGTACGTGCACGCGCTCTCACACACTCACACGCACCAATGCACACTCTCACACACACACGCTTACTAGTCTATGTTTTGCTTACTTTCTAAGTCTCTCTCTCTTCCCCTCTCTCTCCTGACTCTCGATCCACTCCCTCCCTCTCTCTCTCTCTCTCTCCCTCTTCCTCTCCGTCTGCCTCGCTGGAGTGACAGACCAGTGATGGCTGTTCTGTCAGCCTGCGTCTGTAGCAGCAGGATAATTGCTGACCCTAACAGGCCCAATTAGCTGCTACAAGCCTTGCTCCGGGCCCCTGGGAACCCAGCTCCACACGCACACACACACACACACACACTCACACACAGACATGGCAGCCGCCGTGCTCACAAACCAGCACAAAGACTTCTCTAGTCGGGTCTCTTTATTCTCTGTCCGTCTCTGTCTGTCGCTCTTTCTTCCACTGTCCTCTCTCTCTCTTCACCCTCTCTATTCTCTCACTCTTTCTCTCTTCAACCTCTCTCTTCTCTCTCTTTCTCTCTCTCTTCTCTCGCTGTCTCTTCTCCCTCTCTCCTATTTCTCTCTCTCCTCTCTCTGTCTCTTCCCTCTGTCTGTGCATATTTTTTCCTGCTTTTGAGTTCTGTCTCTCATCTTCTTGCAGGACGCTCACCCCCCTCTCTCCCCCCTTCTCCCCTCCCTCTCCCCCACTCTCTCCCTGTCTGTCTCCCCTCCCTCTCCTCTCTCTCTCCTCTCTCTCTCCCCTCTCTGTCCTCTCTGTCTCTCCCCTCTCGGTCTGTGTTCAGGCTTCCTCCAGCGGTTGTCTTAAAGTGCTGGGGGGAGTCAGCACCGTCCACTCGCTCCCTCACTCCCTCCTTCCATCCTTCCCTCCCTCTGCTCCTCCCCCCTCGCCACCTTTCACCAAGGAGTTGTCACCACAGCAACAAGCATGCAATCAAAGGTGCTTGAAAGCATGTGCTCATAAACAGCATGGCAAATGCTTGTAACCGCCTACAATATCACTGACATCGAGGCACGTTCAGGAGCAAACGAGTAGATCAGGACAAGCGAACAGAGAGGGAGGAAGAGAGGAGGCCAAGGAGGTCCGTCCAACTGAACACTCTGAATTTACGATGATGTTGTTGAACAAGACAAGACTAGCAGGAGAAGTCGCGAGAGCGAGAGAAGAAAGGAGATCGATAAATAAAAACACCGCCATTGACCTCCCTCCTCTCCACTCCTCCACTCAGTTCTCCATCATCTGGAAGAGGTTGAAAGAGGCCAGGGATGGGGGCGGGGGGGGCGGTGGGTGAAGGAGGGATGCTGGGGGGACGGAGGCAGAGGGTACTCAGGGGGTGCGGAGGGGGAAGAGGGGTTCTAATTACAGTGTCCACTAATAGCATGGATAGTAAACCAGGCTGCAGGAGCTTGGCTGATGAGAACATGCATCATGCTGCTTAATTGAGAGTAAAGCGAGGCAGGCATGCCACTGAACCTATTAATCACCTCTGATGAATAGACATGTAATGAGGAGAAGAAATGCACACACACAAAAAAAAGATAAAAATACATCCCAAAAAGTGGATCGGTTCACCTAAAGATGTTTAAGGAGAACGCATTTACGTCACACTGTCGTAGGTGTCGTTTCTTCAAAGGGGAACCTTTCCTGCCAGGAACCAAAGTGGCGGAGTCGTTGTTGCTCTCCAGTCTGGCCGTGCCCACATCAGCAGCACCTGCTCCAGCGCTACCTTGAGGAGTTGCCTCCGATCGGCTCCGTCCATCTTTCCATCCTGATCCATCTCTGCAGGTCACGCCCCTGCAGGAAAGCTACTGCATTCTGTCTTTACAGAAGGGTTGAACACAACAGAACAAGGCGCTTTGTAATTTCATCCAGCTTGTAATTAATCACGAGGGCCCTGCGGAACTACTCCCTTTTTTCCCAGGTAGGCCACATTAAGACAATAGCTAATCAGCATGCGAGACGTCTGACTGGTTGATGATGAGGGTGCGTGTTGGTGAGATGGGAGCGATTGGCCGAGTCTGATGAGATGCCGGGGAATGATGGGCACTTTGCGACAATGACGAACAAGCGCTGTCGTAGATACTTCATAAATCATGAAACGCTTCAATATCAACGTATTCGTGGATTTCGGATGACATGAAAACAATGCAAACGCATGAAAATATCCAAAGTTTCCAGTTTGCAGTTCGACGTGTTTTTGAGTCGTCGGGAATCTTCCTCCCACGACCTGATTGAGCCAGGAAAGGCTGATCATCTCCACCTTCTGTTCTGTAGTTTTGTTCAACATCTCATTCATAGCAGGCTGTACATAAGCCCCCACATGCCATTCACCTAAACCCAACACCACAACACCCCCAAAACACCCTCTTTATATCTCTCTCTTTTAATCTCTCCTTCCCTCTTCATCTCTGTGCCAAACGCCTGCCGATCCCTCCCTCCCTCCTCCTCCTCTCTCTCTCTCCTCCTCAAGTTGATTCCTCTTTCTCCTTCTCTCCTGCCTCCCTCCCTCCTCCCCTCTCTCTCTCCTCCTCAAGTCTATTCCTCTCTCTCCTTCTCTCCTCCCTCCCTCCTTCCCTCCCTCCTCTCTCTCTCTCCTCTCACTCTCCTGTTTCTTGGCCTCTTATCTGGTTATGGTGTTTGATATGTAAACCGGAGACTCGTCTCCTCAGGCTCCACAAGCCCCATTGTTCTTCAGAACTCCCGACTCAAACGACGTCGGGAGAACAATAACCGAAAACGCACAATAGAAAAGACAAAAACACAGAAAGACGAAGAGACCCCCAAATGTTTGCGCGTGAGAGAGGGGGGAAAGGAGAGGAGAGTTACTGACCGTGTAAAGATGGAGAGAGGATGGGAGAGAGCGAGAGCGAGAGCGAGAGCGAGAGAGAGGAGAGAGAGAGAGAGTGAGGAGAGAGAGAGACAGGAAAAGAGAAAGAGGTTACAGAACAGGGATGTAATTACAAAGAGACAAGGCAGATTAGGGCGGCATTTTCAGCAAATGGCTTCAGAGGATGAGAGTGACAGGAGAAGCAATGCGTTTTATTTTTGAACCAAATGCTCTCATCGCTCCGCATCGCCTTGAATTAGGGCTGGCCTGGCAGTTCCAGCACTGAGCGGAAGGGAGAGAACGAGACACAATGTGTTTGTGTGTGTGTGTGTGTGTGTGTGTGTGTGTGTGCGGGTGTGACAGAGAGAGGCTGCTGGTGGGATGAGACAAGATCGGCGTTCGCCCGGACGCCAGACGGCCTGTAATGAACAGGACGTAAACGATCTCGGACCCTCGCGGAGCGGCGAGCGGCGAGTCTAACACGCCGCGGCAGCCCGGGGCCACGGGAGGTCAACGCCATCTTCTCTCTCTGACATCATCGAAAATGGCCCCGCTGGAACAAGGCCCCCCCCCCCTTCCCCCCTCCACCCCTCTTCTCTCTTCCCCCCCCCCTCTATCTTCCCCTCCTCCCCTCCAGTCCTGACAGATGTGAGGGGCTAAGGCGAGCAGACACGGCCCGGTGTCTGAACGGTAAATCCACATCAGCACATTGTTCCGAGTGTGTCAGTCCGGAGCAGGGCCGGCCCGTCAGACTCCGCCCCCGGGATAGGACGTGTCACAGGCCCCCGCCCCCGGTTTGAGATAATCCTCGTTAGGGGCCTTTATGCAAACCTTCCCCCTTCAGGGACACAGAGGGGAGGTGGGGGGGGGGGTGGAGGTCGTAGGAGGAGAAGAGAGGAGGGAAGCGGAGGAGGGGGAGAGGACGAGGGGGTGACGATGAGAAAAGAGTAGGAAAAGATGATAGCGAGGAGGTAAAGATAGAGGAGAGGAGATCAGAGCAAAGGAGAGGAAGTGATGGGGGGAGGGAGGATACAGGTGACATCAGCATGGAGGTGAGGACTGACTGTGATGTGTTTGGCAAGGGGGGGAGGGGGTGTGTGACTAGCAACATGGTGAGAGCAGTGAAACACCCATTGACCCTCATCACACACACCCCCCCAACCCCCCCCATCACAAACTCCTGACACCCCCCAGCGGCCCACGGCAGCACAACAGACAGGGTGCGTCTGGTCACAGAGGAGGAACGAGAGCGGGACAGAGGGGGGGGGGGGGCGTGCAGGCGATTGCCAACCCACTGACACTGCACTTCTCAAGACTCAAACGCACCATCCCGGAAATAATACCCCCACGCAGCACAGTCGCAAGCACCCACTATATATTTACAGTTGCATTACGTGTCAGTTATCGCCAACGTATGCAGGAAAGGCTGTGCTTTCGTATCTTTTACTGTCGATAGCCAATCATACACAAATACAACAGACAATCACGCGCGGGATTTTACCATGGAGTTTAACAATCCGTCCTCCGTCTCTTCAATCCTTTCATCCCTCCGTCTCTCCATCAATCCCTCCATTCTCTACCTCCCTGGCCGTCCAGGATGCGGTGGCAAGAGAGAGTCCTCCAGGCCGCCTATGCGTTTCAGACAGAATCAATGCTGTTTAATAGACATGTTTATGGGCTTCTCTGTCCAGGAGCTCCACCCTTAAAGATGGAATCACTGCCAGCATTCGCAAGGGTGATGACCGGCAGGGGGTGTATGTGTGTGTGTGTGTGTATGTGTGTGTGTGTGTGTGTGTGTGTGTGTGTGTGTGTGTGTGTGTGTGTGTGTGTGTGTGTGTGTGTGTGCGCGTGTGTGTGTGCGTGTGTGCTGCTGGCAGGTGGACAGGTGAGATAAGGAGTTTAAGAGGCAGCCAGGATGGCTTGGATTTGAGAGAACATAGTTAAGAGGAGCATGGTGTGAGAATGTGTGTGTGTGTGTGTGTGTGCGTCAGGGTGTGATGTTATGCTTTGCTTGGGATGTCCAGTTCAACTCTTTAGTTTGTTCCACCACTGACCTCTCATCTCTCATCTTCTCTCTCCCAACATGTGCCGCCGCTCTCATCATACAAACATGATTTTTTTTCTTCTCGTTTTTATCCACGTGGGAGTGTTGTTGATGTATTGTGTGAAAGAAAGAAAGAATCGAGGAGGAGGAGGAGGAGGAGGAGTGCTGGAAAACAAGAGGTGAGATTTGTTTCACATCTTGGAGGCGGGAGCGTTTCACAGACCAAAATAGCAGATCTGAAATCTCCAAATGAGTAGCTGTTAAACGCACCTGTTTCGTGATGCACGTCCTGTGGATGACATGACTGCGGAACGAAATGACGACACGACCAGATTAACTTTGTGTCCTGAACTGCTCAAGACGCGCGTGCGTTCCTGTGTTCCTGTGTGCTTGCCTCTGTGACTCAGAGGCAGCAGTGCACCCCCTCCACCGCACACACACACACACCCACACACACACCCCAGGGGCCCAGACAAAAGGAGACCCCGGGGAACCTCCTGGCTTTACCTGTACTTAGTCTGTAAAGACAAGTCATCTCACACACACACATACACCCCCCCCCCTCACACACACACACACCCTGGAACAGACGAGTAGCACCTGGGCTTGGTGGTTTTAAATAGGCCTCAAGGGACCATAGAGTCAGTTTGTTTACTCTGTCTGTACATATCTGATAAGACTGCTGCATGTGTGTGGTACAGTGCAGTTTGCTGTTACTTGCACCCAGTAAACTCCATCTCCTCAGATAGTGTTAATCTGACTTCAAATCCCTGAATAACACAACACACACTCTCTGCAGACCTCACTCTCGTCTGCTCATTATCTCTCCTCTGTTCATCTGTCCTCTCTACTCTCCTCCTCTCCTCCTTTCCTCCTCCTCTCCTCCTTTCCTCCTCCTCTACTCTCCTCCTCTCCTCCTCCTCTCCTCCTTTCCTCCTCCTCTACTCTCCTCCTCTCCTTCTCTCCTCCTCTCCTCCTCATCTACTCTACTCACCTCCTCTCCTACCTTTCCTCCTCCTCTCCTCTCCTCAACTCGCCTCCTCTCCTCCTCTCCTTCTCCTTTACTCTCAGCTCTGGGTTAGAGAGCTGTAGCTCCAGTTCCATCTGGAAGGTCTGTCACCAGTGACAGGCGGGGGTGAATGACGAAGACAGCAGAAACAGACGCAATAGACTGAAGACTACTGCATGATCACACACTCACACATACACACACACGCGCACGCACACGCACACACACACACAGCTACTTACACGCACACAGGCAACCAGAGGGGTTTGCTTCAAACGAAGACAGTTTAAACTCTGGCCTATAAGACACTGGGATGTCAGACCTTTTTGCTGTCTGACGAGCTAACTGACTGCTCATCTAACTGACAAGCTGTTCGTTCAACTCTCCCCAAACCCAAACTCTCGTACACATAATATATGACAATGATAATGATGATAGTTGAAAAAAAAAATCCACTTCTGAAGGTTCCCAAGGACACTGGCACGCACGCGCCCGCGCGCACGCACACACACCCTCCGCAGGTTTAAAGTTACCTCGCCGGTCACTAATTGCTGCCACTGTGGCAGGCTTCTCTTCTCAGACTCCAAATTACACGCCTCAACCACAACAAGGACGCACTGGCCGCCACTCGTTTGTCACGCTAATTATTTGCCTTGGCTTTGTAATTGCTGCTGGAGCAGCTACTCAGGTAATGGTGTGGTGAGCTTCAATGTTAAGTGATGCTTCCCTTCGTTCACCAACTAACATGAAAGAAGGGAGAGAGAGGGAGGGAGAGAGAGAGAGAGAAGGGGTGAAGAGCTGTGTGGTTCAAACAGGCCTCCAGGTCTTTAATGTGTCTATTAATGCAGAGAGAGAGAGAAAGACAGAGAGGTGGGATGGGGGAAGAGAGGAGAGGAGTGCACCTTGATGGTGAGACTCTCAAAGCTAATGGTACTTCATAATGACTCTCTTACAGGATGTAAATACTCCAGACTCGAGTCGAATACATACTTTATTACGTTCATTAAACATCTCCCCTTCCTCAGTGAGCGAAAGCTTACAGGATGGGAAGCAGTTAAAGTTGGACAATAGTTCTCTGCCTCAGTAAATATATTACGGAACACGCTCGCTGTAATTCGAAGGAGCACTTTTCTGTTTTCAGCAGTATTTTGAGGTTGTACACAAACATAAACACACAGGCCGCTGTCATTGGCCACGACGTCCAGCTCGCCAGCGCTGTCGGCGAGCATCATAATTACCCACGCTGCCCCTCTCTCTCTGTTATTTTTAAACAAGTATCCCAAGATCCCTCACAAGGGTTAGGCAGGGCCGACTGGACACGATGTCATCTTGAATATTCTAATGAGAAGGTAATAACTAAGTCATGGGATCCACACAGAAGACTCTTCCTATTTGCCCTGAATCCAATCGCTGACCTCACGTCGTAGCGCGGGCTTGTCTGATCTGGACAGCGCTCGCCGGACGCCTCGCTGCACGTCCCGACGAGCGGATCAGTCTCAGCCCCGGACTCCCTCCTCCCGCGGACGGGGGAAGCGGCCATCTTGGTGTGCGACCGCCGCGGCCGTAGCACGGCAAATCCCCCCCCCGGGGCTCCGTGCGTTCTCTCCCAGGGAAACACGCGACCTCTGAAGCTGTATCCATAACGACCAGAGACAGGCTGGGAGGGGAGGCCGGCGCTGGACGGAAGGTGGAGGGAGAGAGAAAAGGAGAGGCGGGATCCGAAGGAAAATGGGAAAGAGAGAGGAAGAGAGAGAAGGAGAGAGAGGCCGAAAAAAGAGAGACCGGACGGGATCTGTGCGTGTGTTTTTTGTCGAGGATGTGGGCAGATTGCTTTGTTTTCTCTTTTTTCAGACACTTTTTTTCCTCCATCTTCTTTATCTCTCTCTATCTCTCTCTCTCTCTCTCTCTCTCTCTCTCTCTATCTCTCTCTCTCTCTCCCTCTCACACTGTCTCTTCACATAGTGCCATCTGCTTTGCATTTGTTAAACAAAGATTTATTGTGCAGCAGGACACTGAACCAGAACACACATCTCGCAGGAGAGGAGACCAATTTAGAGCGACAATTATAAACTCTCTCGTGCCTTTTTCCTGCGAGCCCAGAGAACACGCATCGCAAACGGAAAACGGTTGAAACACGGTTGAGCGACGCGACAACATCCAGATCGCCTCGCTGCACCGGCTGAACACGCGGGCCGTTTCTCTCGCGCAAGGCCGTGGCTGGAGTTACACCCCGCGTTTGAACCCACCCTGCCTCTTCCAGGAGAGGGGCGGGGCAGTCGGGGGTAGAAAGGTCGCAGCCCCCCCCCCCCCCCCGACCCCCTCCTTCTCCGGATGTCATCCTGAGCATGTAGATGTGTGCGTTGCCCCTCCTGTCCTGTCTGGTGAGTGTACAGACCCCATCTTCTGCCCTCACTGTCCCCAACCTGCCAGGGAGAGAGGATGAGGCCAGGGAGGGGGTGTGGGGGAGGCGGCGGGTGGGTGGGAGACGGTGCCATAGGGGCAGGGTATGGCCGGGAGAAGCTGCCCCAGGGGCAGGGAAGGGTTGGCTAGGGTTCCTCAGATGTGACAGAGGAAGGGGGTGTCACGGAGCCCCCGGGGGTGTGGCGGCAGGTCAGCGGTGGTGGTCAGTGTGTCAAGTTACTACGGAAACACTTGTCTGATTGCTACGGGGAGAGGGAGGAGGGGGTGAAGGGGAGGGGAGGAGGGGGGGAGGGGGCGTCCCATCTGCCCAGAGACATTACAAGAGTGTTCATCATTTAGGCACTTAATACACCATCACACACACACACACACACACACATAGACACGCACACACACAGACACGCACACCCTCTCCAAGGGAGGATGCACCCCAGATCTAGTCCTAGCCAGTGTTGAGTGTAACCCCTCCAACCCCTGGGTGAGCCCCCTGCCAGTTTAGCTGCCAAGCCTGGACACAGAGGGGCCCTGAGCCCTCAGAGGCCACTCATACATGCGCGCAGGCAAACACACACACGTGCACGCACACACTGTGCTGTCAGGGAGGTCATGAAGGCCTCACCCACGCTTCCACTCCCTCTCTGCCAAACATAGCCTCTATCACCCTGTCTGCTGTTCAACAGCCCACCTAGCCACCACTCACCACACACACCACACAACACACACACACCACACACAACACACACCCCATACACCACACACAACACCACACAACACTACACAACGCACGCACCACATAACACAAACGCCACGCACGTTCCCGGTCTGCCAAGCGCTCGCGTCGGAGGTGCACGCACGCTACGCAGATGCAGCCGTTGTTTCCCTTTTTGCTGCCAGCCCCGGAACTCTGTGACAAGCAGGACAGCATCTGCCCGGAACTACAGCGGATGAGCGTAGAGGTCACGCGGCGCTGGGAGGGAACCTTCTCTCCCTCTGCTCCACTGAGCTGTGAGCTCCTGTCTGCGCCCCCACCAGGGCGCTCGCAGAGCAGGGAGCAGAGGGTGCGACCATGCTGTTATACAACCCACCACAACCACCATCACCACCACCACCACCATCACCACCATCACCACCACCACCACCACCACCACCACCACCACCCTTCTTCGTCGGAGCAAATTTCAGTGGAAGCTGCTCTTGCCGGGGTTTCGATCTGAAGGGGTTGCTTCTCTGTATCTCAGGCCTGCAGATATCCACTTCTAAATGTACTCCGTTGCTTGTGTTTGGAGCTACCTCTGGAAAGCTGTCTGAATGTGTGCCTTCTCTCTCTACTTCTCTCTCCCGCTCGCTCGCTACCTCCCCCCCTTCATCCTGGGCTAATCCACTCAGAGTCCTGCTGGGTTCTCTGTGTACAGTTACAAAGGGGACTGCTATTTAATGTGCAACAATCATGTTCAAGCAGCGAAGCCTCTGCTTGCTAATAATGACTTCCTGCAAAATGAGTTATAGTGGCAGCCAGACGCACACACACACAGACACGCGCGTAGAATGAGACACACGCGTGCGCACGCGTGCACGCACCTGCAGGCACGTGCACGCACCCAGACCGAAACCAGACACGCTCAAACAGACACTCGCACGTGCACGCAAACAGACACAGACGCACGGGGACATAATCTATGTCCTTACGTAATCCACACCTCATCTCTTTATGCGGATCTCTCAGATTGGTTTTGTTCATTAGCCAATCGAAACAAGACGTGTTGTCAAACAGAGGAGAGTGATGGCAACTGACATGAAACCCTGAGAATGATGTAGAACATCCGCATGGATATTTATATCAGAGTATTTGGAACGTATTTAATAACTGATGACATTTCTTTGTATTCGAAATGAATGACTTCTCTCTCTCTCTCTCTCTGTTCATTGTTTGTGTGTGTGCTTGTGTGTGTGTGCGTGCTTGTGGGTGTGTGTGTGTGCATCCCAGTGTCCCTCAAAGTGAATCAAATTCCAATCTCAGATCGCCTCCCAGGATAATGTGGAAATATTAGAGAAGCCTTGATCTAAAATAGAGCATGGAAATGAGACAGAGAGAGCCCTGAGGAAAGGCCTACACACACACACACGCATACACACACACACACACACACGCACACGCACACACACACACACACATGTACACACAAACGCACTCGCACAGCCAACTGCACCTCTGGGAAGCACCTCCACTGTGGTACACCAGACGGCTCCTGTATGTAAATGGTCCGTTCACCACATTAGTCATACCCCTCTCTCCCTCTCTTCCCTCTCTCTCTTTTCCCTTCCCTTCCCTCTCTCTCTTTTCCTTTCTCTCTCTTTTCCTTTCTCTCTCTCTCTTTTCGCTTTCTCCCCTTCTCTCTCTCTCTCTCACCCTCCCTCTCTCACCCTCCTCCCCTCTGCCTCACACTCTACCCACAGCCAACGCTCACGCCTTCCAGTCCCTGAAGATCAACGGAACAGTCTGCAGATAGCCTCCAGAGAACCCCCCTGCCCCCTCCCCCCCATCTACCCCACTCCAGACATGCATGTGCAACCTCGCTAAGGCTTGATTGGGCCTGTTCCGCGCCGTGTAAATGGGGGACATTCGACTTGAGACGTGCGAATGCTGAGCTAAGAGCTTTTCAGAGGGTGCAGGGATGATAGAAGTGCCCCCAACTACCTCACCCCTCGAAACAAAACATGAGCTTTCAAGCAGGCATTCCCACTGATTGCTATTGTTTTTAGTTGCGTACGTACAGCATCACACGGGAGCCGTGTAATATTTAACGGGTCTGGGTTGTGCTTTCATAAGGACAAGATGGACCCCCGTGCCTTACTGGGAGAACGCCATTCATTCACCCCTGCGTTGATAACAAAGATGCAGACTTAGTTGATTTGACAAGCTTTCAGCTCGTTAGTTAAAACTTTAATCACAAAAAGTGTTTTTCTCCCCGGTGTTTTCTGGGGCTGCGTCAGCAGGCTTTACTAAGCGAGTGTCATCCCAGCCACGGCACACTGTTGTTGGGCTTGTAACCCCCATGGAGAAGGTACTGGAGTTGAGTTAGCGGGGTGGGGGAGGTCAAGGGGTTGGGAGATTGGGGGGAAGTAGGGGTTAGAGGGAGCGGGAAGAGGAGGGGGTTTTGAGGGGAGGGGAGCGTTGTAACAGAGGGGGAGGCGCTGGAGTCAGGCGTCCAACGGTTGATGGAGGGGTGGGGGTGCTGGCGGAGGGTGAGGCATTTTATCACTTACAATGTGCTGGTGTGAAACAAGCGCCCCTCCTCTTCCCTGTCAGCGCCCCACCCTAAGCCCCCCTCACCCCCATCTCATCTCTCTCTGCAACCCCCCCCCCCCCTTCCCCTAAACCATGTCGTTTCTTCCACTCTCACGCCCCTCGGAGTCGGCAAACTTCAACTCAAATATCCACAGCAGGTTAATCTGTCCGCCCAAAGAAACATGCACACTTTATCCCCGGCCACGCATGTATCACACACGTACACACAGTCGATTTACAGTGCGTCGAGGGCCGTATTACCATTCATATTAGCCTTTCTCCTGTCATGAATGATATTGCTCATGGCCAGCACGGCCACACTCATCTCACCACACATGAATTACTGGATGACCGCAGCCTTCTCCCCACACCTCCCCCCTATGCCATCACCGCCTCCCTGTACAAAGCATCTACACAAGGATGAGTCGCTGTGTGTGCCGGTGTTTTGACACCATAATGACACATGTTTTACAGTCCAGACACCACCATCATGTCCCCCGGGTGGGGTGGGAGGAGCATGTGGGGGGGTGAGTAGGGGAGGAGTGGGGGTGGGGAAGTAGGGGTGGGATGACATCGTCCAGCCAGGAGGAGGAGGAGAGCGAGGGAAGTGGAATGGGAGGGTGTCCGGACGGAGGGATGGGAGGGAGGAGAAGAAGTAGAGGGCAAGTTTGTTTCTGACTTCCAGCCCAGACAGGAAGCAGCATCGTTAGTCACCTGACAGAGAGAGCAGCATCACTAATAAATACACAATGCAGTGAGAAGCTGTTATTTACTGTACATACAGTGAAGGTCATCTCAGAGGGGGGCAGGATCTGGAAACAGGTATGTCACCCTCCCCCACATCTTTCTTTTCATTCCCCTCCCATTCCCTCTTCCTCAGCTCTGCACCCCCCTGGTACTGTTCTCTTCTCCCTCTCATCCTCCTGTCTCTCCCTCTTTCATCCTATTTCTCTCTCCTTCCCTCTCTTTACTCTTTCTCTCTCTCATTACAGCTAGAATAGCTGCTGAGCTGGTTAGGGGGATGTTACCGGAGCCTTGGGAGAAGGGGGTGTCCACTGTAGGAGGAGCTGGGAGGGGAGGGGCGGAGGGAGAGGGAGGGAGGTGGGGGAGGAAGGGAGGAGGGAGGGGGAGGGGGGAGGGAGGGAGAGGGGATCTGAGAGATAAAATAAATGCTGACTTGTCTTCAAAGGGGGAGAGGGATAATTGAAGTAGGTGCTGGAGATTGAGTGTCTACCTGTTCCAGTTTGCCGTTAATTGAGGCGGAACCAGATACACGGTGTGGTCCCTGGACTGACATGGGACGAGATTGATGGAGAGAGAGAAGATGAGAGAGAGAGAGAGAGAGAGAAGGAGGGCGAGAGAGAGAAGGAGGGCGAGAGATAGCGGGGACAAGAAAATGGTGAGAGAGACCTGAAGAGAGGGATGTGGATAAGGTAAAGCCATCTGGGCAGGGAAAACCAGGTTGACGTTCAAACAGAGACACGGAACACAGCGAGAGACAGAGCGGGAGGGAGGCAGGAGGAGAGAGGGGTGGAGGCTGAGAGGAGACACAGACTAAAGGAGGGATTCAAACAGAGAGAGCGAGAGAGAGACAGAGAGACAACGCGGGAGACAGAAAGAGTTCAAAGTGTGCCCGGACTGAGTTCTGTCCTCCCCGCGTCCTTCCTTCCTCCCGCCCCAGAGCTTCTCATCGCTCATCCTGTCACACTGAACTCCAGATGCTCCCGCCCTGCCGAGACCGCTTGCACAGACGCCATTCCTCTTCATTCTCTCCAACAATTTGGTAATGAAATATTGATTTTTAGTTAGATTCATATCGATGCTATTAGCTTTGCATTGATAAATCAGGCCACGCCGCTTGTCAGTGAGTCGGGGCGGGAACAGAGAGAGAGAGAAAGCGGCTGCAGAGGGAACGGCAGTCCGAGTCCCTGACGTGTTAATGTGATGGATACGGCCGCCTTCTCCTCCCTCCTTCGCTGCCCCTCTTTATGTCTCGCTGTCTTTCATAACATTGTGTTTTTTTGTATTTTATTACAAGGCGCCCAGGAGGGTATTTATGTCTGTGTCCATTCCTCCTGAAAATAGCCTATCGGAGGCCTCCCGGCTCGTGGCTGCGGATCTGGACAGGCTGAGAGACATCCTCTCAACACTAACACGGACGGACGCACACGGGGAGGAGGGGAGGGAGGAGGGGAGGGAGGAGGGGAGGAAGGGGGAGAGGATGGGAGGGAGGAGGACTGGAGATCAGCTTCCGATCCGACTTGACTGAGGAGCTGGAGGCCGCATCTCGCCTAACGACGGACAACCCGGCGCTTACGCGGCGTGAAACGATCGCGAGGTCCGCCGTTACCGCGCGGTGCGCAGGGGGACATGCAGATTGGCCGGGCTTTATCGCGCGGCCGCCGGACGGACGTGCCGGGTGTTTTCTGGTGGCGTGAGGACGTGTCTCACAGCGTGGGTTTTAGGGGGGCCGTAAAGCTTCAGAACGTTAGCGCTCTCTTGAACGCCTAACACGGCAGGCGTAGATGGGAGGAGGGGAGAGAGAGCTATTGAGAACCATTAGAATCTGTCTCCAGATTGGGAGTGGGGGTGGTGGGGGTGAGAGGGGGGGGCGGTGTAAATGTGTCTCCTGCTGCCATCCCCACCCACCCCCACCCTGTCTCCAATATGTGCGTCTGCACACAGTCAGCCTAATGAAAGGAAATGATGGTACGGTCTGTAATGACGGCAGGTTCAAGGACAGCTTATTGTTCCGGAGAAGAGACATCTTTTTCCCCTTAATACCGGCATCTCTTTTCCCCCCATCGCAATTTCGCTCGCGAAGTCGACGGCGAAGGTTAAACGTGCGTCGGAGTCGTGGAAAAGCTCAGAGCGCATCTGTGATGTGTAACAGATATATTGATAAGGACCTCTCCTCTGTCTGCAAAGCTCATCGCGTTGATAAAGCTTTTGTCTCCTTTTCTTTCCCCTCGTTTTTATCTTTCTGGTGATTAGGGAAAACAGGGTGGGATGGTAATCGCCTCCGACACGCAGGGCCTTCCCTCGCTTCTCCCTCCTTCTCTTCCATTTCTTCCCTTCATCTCCGACCTAAACACTTCCTATCAAGTCTAAATCAACAGAAACTCTCTCCTTTCAAAGAAGAAACCTGACCAATCTCGGGCCGTCTCCCTCTAGCCATGAAGCCGCTCCGTGTTTGAGCCACCTCTCTGATTCGCTCAGACCAGCGTTCGCTCTCTCCAAATATTTGGGTGTGCGGTTGAGGTTGTGTTTGATGGAACAGTGTCAGCTGGAGGGACGATGTCTCCCAGACGTTCTCAATGACTTTGGCATTTCTTCCAAACCTAATAGAAGAGAGGTATGGCCCAGCGTGACCGGAGGGAGTTGGTGGTGGCGTCCAGCATAGGCCACGCGGTTTGCTACGTCTGCCTGCTTCGTCTGCCTGCTTCGTCTGGCCGCTCGTCTGGCCGTCCGACGGTCTGTCCGTTAATCTGTCAATCTCTCCTGTGCTCCTTATTGATTGGCAGACGCTGGCTTCTCAGGAGAAACACCCTAGTCTCTGCATGACTTAGTATCGATCGCCACTTCTTGTGTCTTGATACTTCCATCGACACGCGCACAGAAAACATAGACACACACACACACACATCCTGGTTTAATGCCTTCATCCACACACTGTGGCTAAGCAGTCAAGGTGCGAGACTTGACACACACACAAATGTACGCACAGCCATGCACACACACAGACCTTACACACACAGACCTTACACACACAGACCTTACAGTTGACCACACATGGAAGGTTACATTGAAGCCTGTCACGAGCAGATGTCCGTCAGGTGAACCCAAACTGACCCAGGGCTAACACGCTGATCAATGGCTCTATGTGTCTGTAACAGCCTTCTACTCCCACCCTGCTCACCGCGTCGCCTGCGTTTCCATGGAGATGTCATTCAGAGGTCACCCCTCTGCACTCGGTCCGGGGAGGAGATTGGCAGAGCGCCTATTGTCCACCGGCCAATGAGAAACGAGCATGGCAGCTGGTTGTCATAGCTAAGCAGGAAGGGGAGGGGCGTCGTTAGAGTCATGGAGCAGAATCGATACCCAGCCCCAAGGTGCCGGCGTGTTCCTCTAACCACAGAGAAACACACACGCACAAACGCGCGCACACACATTCCTCCAGCCACCGGGAAGGCCACCGGGTACACTCCTTGGCAACAGCAGTAGAGTTCACACACAACTAACTAAAGCCGAGAGGAGAGAGAGAGACAGAGGGGGGAGGGAGGGAATGCGAGAGAGGGCGGAGGGGTGGGTGAGGTGGGTGGGTGGGTGAGGAGGGGAAGACAGAGCAGTCAAACATTTCAGGCGTGCCATTCCAGAGTAATGAAGCATGACGGGAGAATATACCTGAGCAGTGTGTGATAAAGATGACCTGACACACCAGTCCAAATAGGTTCTCCTGCACACAGGCACATGTCTATCCATCACACTCTGCACACCTCTGATGGGAGGCGGGTACGTGTGTGTCGGGGGGGGGGGGGGGGAGACACACACACAGAGGGAGTGGAAATTGAGTGACGGAAAGACAGAGAGTGGTAGAGCATGGGAGAGGGAGAGAGAGAGAGTGACAGAGAGAGGGAGAGAGAGAGAGAAAGGAAGAGAGAGCAGTCGGTGTATCCTTGGCAGCTGGTGGGTCTATCAAGGCCGAATGGTTTGTGAATGAGACTCAGGAGGCCAGGTGTCCTCCCTCCCTCCTCTTATTCTCTCTCTGTCTCTCCCTCCCTCTCTCCCCCTCTCCCTCTCTCTCACACACACTCAAACAGAGCGAAAGACAATAAAGAAGAGGATGAGTAAACGTTTCACATTTTACCTCCTCATCCTCACTCTGCCTCCATCTGTTATTCTTCACTGTCGTCACACAGCAGAGCGAGAGAAAGAGAGAAGAACTAGAAAGGGAAAACGGAGCAGCAAAACCCTCCCTAGAAATCTAAGAGAACAAACAAACAAAGAGGGAGACTGAGCAGCAGAGGTGAGAGAACAAGACAATAAGAGAAGGACGGAAAGGAGGCTTTTTAAACAGGTTTTTGTCTTGACCTGGTATGGTGTGGTACAGTCTGGTCTGGTACAGTCTGGTATACTACAGTCTGGTGTGGGACGGTCTGGTATGGTACGCTCTGGTGTGGGACGGTCTGGTGTGGGACAGTCTGGTGTGGGACGGTCTGGTGTGGTACAGTCTGGTGTGGGGCAGTCTGGTGTGGTACAGTCTGGTACAATATGGTATGGTACAGTCTGGTATGGTACAGTCTGGTGTGGTACAGTCTGGTGTGGGACCGTCTGGTGTGGTATAGTCTGGTGTGGGACAGTCTGGTATGGTACAGTCTGGTGTGGGACAGTCTGGTGTGGTATAGTCTGGTGTGGTACAGTCTGGTGTGGGGCAGTCTGGTATGGTACAGTCTGGTGTGGGACGGTCTGGTGTGGTAAAGTATGGTATGGTACAGTCTGGTGTGGTAAGTCTGGTGTGGGACAGTCTGGTATGGTACAGTCTGGTATGGGACAGTCTGATGTGGTACAGTCTGGTGTGGGACAGTCTGATGTCCCAGTAGCATGTCCCAGTAGCGTGTCCCAATAGCGTGTCCTGGTAGCATGTCTTAGTAGCGTGTCCCAGTAGCATGTCCCGGTAGCGAGTCCCAGTAGCATGTCCCGGTTGCATGTCCCAGTAGCATATCCCAGTAGCGTGTCCCAGTAGCATGTCCCAGTAGCATGCCCCTGTAGCGTGTGCCCAGCGGTCAGGTCCACCCCAACTTCCACTCTCTGCCCTCAACGTGATTAATGTAGGCTCAGCATCCAGGCGGACACTGGTATACATCACCTGGACGTCCCTTTGTAACGAGTGTGGATTGGCCAGTGTGAGACGGGGGACAGAGGAGGACCGGGACCAGACACAACACACACTCCTACCGGGCACGCTTCAGAGCAGGCTTTGTGTTCGCCACAAAATGGCGATGGGGTGATTTATGGACGAGGCAGTGCACGTTTGGAGCTGGGAGACACAGATTCATGTCGGCCATTATAGGGTGTCTGTGTTGCCGAGGTGACGGTGAGAGGAGGGCTTGTAGGAGTCAGGCTTTATGGAGAGACGCTGTACGCCCTGCCAGGCCCTTTATGTGGTGTGACTGTGCGACACGTCCCACCGTGTGTGTGTGTGTGTGTGCTCGTGTGTACTTGTTTGTGTACATCTATCCAGAACAACAGAGAGTTGAAATAAGTCTCTTGCTGGTGACAGGCTGGATTCCTGACTTTTCATTGGCTCGTGCTGACATGAACAGGACTCGGTGAAACTAAGCAGGAGAATCCCAGCCTGTCTGAGTCGGTGAATCCAGCCGCTGACAGCCTCTCTAGCAGAACACCCAGCCTCTGGATCACCTCTGGAGCCCACAGGTGTGGTTCAGGGTACAACTAGAAATGATTCATTTCATACGCTCTACCAAATCCTAACACCAAATGAGAGTCTCCGTCTGACCGAAGCTGTAAATTTGAACTAATAGTTTCCCATTTTGCTGTAATGCTGGCAGGGAAGTGTGTGTGTTTTGTGTTTCTATCAGTCTGTGCTTCAGGTCGTGAGCAGTGTGTTCTGAGTAGGATGTCGGTGAAGAAATGATCAGATTTATGTCATCCCTGACTATCCCAGCAGTCCCTGAAGACAGTTTTCTGGGAGACGGAGTGTGTGTAGGTGTGTTTGTGTGTTTTTATTTGTGTGCATGCTGAGGTTCTGCATGTGTGTGTGTGTGTGTGTGTGTGTGTGTGTGTGTGTGTGTGTGTGTGTGTGTGTGTGTGTGTGTGTGCATGTGTGTGTACTGTTGCATAGCCACTTGCCTGCTCCCAGTGATAGATAGTGTCAGACTGGCTGATGTTTTTTTGAAGCAGGGGGCTCATTCTGTCAGAGGTCTGGCTGTGGGGGCCGTAACACCCTTCACTGAACCCTGTCAACAAATACACACACACACCCATACAAACATACACACAAACCCATACAAACATACACACACACAGGAATGTCTGCAATGTGATTGAGTGTGTGTGTGACTGTGTATGTCCGTATGTGTGTGTGTCTATGTGGGTGTATCTACATGTGTACAACAGCTTGTGAGTGTCAGGGTGAGTGCAAGCGAAAGGGCTGTGTTTGTGTGTGCTGTGTGCGAACCTGTGTGCGTGTGCTGTGTGTGTGTGTGTGTGTATGAGAGAGTGTGTGTGAGTATGAGAGTGTGTGTGAGGGTGTGTGTGTGTGTGTGTTTGTGTGAGAGAGTGTGTGTGTGTGACAGTGTGTGTGTGTGTGAAAGTGTGTGAGTGTGTGAGAGTGTGTGTGTGAGAGTGTGTGTGTGTGTGAGAGTGTGTGTGTGTGAGAGTATGTGTGTGTGAGAGAGTGTGTGTGTGAGAGTGCGTGTGTGAGAGTGTGTGAGAGTGTGTGTGTGTGAGAGAGTGTGTTTGTTAGAGAGAGAGAGAGAGTGTGTGTGTGTGTGTGTGTGTGTGTGAGAGAGAGAGAGAGAGAGAGAGTGTGTGTGTGTGTGAGAGAGTGTGTGTGTGTGTGTGAGAGAGAGAGAGAGAGTGTGTGTGTGTGAGAGAGTGTGTGTGTGTGTGTGTGTGTGTGAGAGAGAGAGAGAGAGAGAGTGTGTGTGTGTGAGAGTGTGTGCATAAACTCTTCACCTCTGTTTGAGGAAAGAGGGGGTGTTGTTTTAATTCTACATTCTTTTATCCACAAGAGCATCTTGTCTCGTCTTCTTTCTCTCTCGCTCCAAATCCCCCCTATCCCTGATTCCCAGCATTAGAAAACAATCACAGAAGCCTGGTTCTGTTTTGTAAGGATCTTTTCCTGCAGGCAGAAACACAGAAAAAAATAATCTCATTGTTCCATTGTTCACATTGTGTCATTCTCTGCCTCGGAACAGCGATTGTTTGCTGCACAGTTAGAAACACAATGGTGTTCACGGAAAAAAGCAGGCACTTAGCTCGCACACTAAATTAGCACTGCAGACACAGTCAGATTTGCTTATTCACATTTTCCACCGACTCCTAAACCTCATGAAAACCCTTTGTTTCGCTGAGGTGGACAGAAAGTGGGGCTGTAAAAAGTAATGGGGAGGCTGAGTAGATCTCTCCTCCAGTAGATCTCTCCTTCTCAAGGCCTCACCTCCTGTGGGTTTCACATAATGAATGCAGCTACTGCAGCTAGCGCCGTCGTATACCGTAGCTAGCGCTCTAACATCTGCTCTGTACCTGTTCTGCGGGCACCACAGCATGTAGTCACCGCAGCTAGCATTGTAGCCTATGATACGCACATTTGCTACCTAGCCGCAACGAGCACTGAAGTATAGGATGAGTAGCTACTGCAGCTAACTTTGAAGTATGATCCGAGCAGGTTAGCATCGTAGCCTACAACATGATGTTACTAGCACAGCTACAGTGTGTCTGTCTAGGCAGCAGTTGTACATCAAGGTTTTGGCCATGAGGTGCCTCCGGTGAGGGCTGACTGGGGAGCACTGTGTCATCTACTGAGGGGGAGTTGTACCAGAGGGGGGAGGGGGAGGGGTGGAGGACATTCATCTAGGGGCTGTTAAAAAGAGTTCTGCATTGAAGCTCTGGTGTGTCTTGTTAGTATGCCCATCTCCATCTCTCTCACATGGACATACACACTCTCTCTCTCTCACACACACGCGCACACACACACACACACGCTCTCTGTCTCTCTCATGCGCACAACCCTCAGCCCTGCTGCGAACAGGAACGAAGCACTCTCCTGGGCCTAACTGAATCCATTTCTCACCACCGCAAATTTTCTTCCTCTGCGTATTTCTCTGTTCGGCCATTTGTTTACAACGCTGGCGTAGACATACAGTCTGAGGAAGGCTGTTCTGCAGAGCCCTATAAACCATACGGCTGACAAAACACTCACCACGCCATTGAACTTTCTTTCATTCATCTATCCGCTGCCAGACTCAACTTTTCAAGGCTTTGTTATGAAGAGGTAGAATGGTGAGGGCCTCCATACATCAGACACAACAGCCCCTTTTCCTCGATATTTCTGCCCACAGATCGGTCTCTGTCTCTCTTCCACGCCAGCATCTGTCATTAAGACCGGTTTATCTGAGTTATGCTGTGGGTGAGGAGCCGGTCTTTAGCAGGGAACCAGAAGGACAGGGACACTGGCTCCACAGGGAAATCTGATCCAGGCATTTCTGAACCTTATGGGCACACAAACACACTCACACACACATTCGCATGCTCACACACACGCACACATTCAAACATGCACCCACGCACTTTGATCTAGTGAGGCTGTGTATGTTGCCAGTAATGAATCGAGGAGGGTCTCTCTCTCTCCCTCTCCCTCTCTCTATCACACACAGACACTCACACACACACACACACAGACACACACACACATTCTGCAGCCGTAGACTGGTCAGGAACACTCAGGAGAAGTAGACCATTACACTCCACCAATCTCTTCCTTAATAACATAAATCTCCCCCTTGTGACCAATCATCTTTCAGCATTTGACCAGAGTTGGTTTCACACGGTTACGGTATCCCCTCCTCGCTGTGGTGATTAATGAGCAGGCTCCTTGGCTGGCAGGCCGACGTCATTCAGACATATCAGCTCTTCATGATGTTTACTGGGGCGGGGGAGGGGGAGGATAGGCTGAGAGACATTCTACAACCTCCCTCAGGGACCTTCATACAGTCACCACTGTCCCTATGAATTCCCCCCCGATCACACACAACAAAATAAAAACTCGATCTATCCACTTTTAAGTTAACCCTCAACTTAATTCCTCTCCCTTTACCCTGCAGGACAGGCACTTAGCCTCTTTCTCCTCCTCCTTCTCCTCAAAGTCACGCCCATCTTTGCGATCAGGTCAGAGTCGTTGCTGCCCTCGTCATTGGAGAGCTTCTAAGTCTGGTGGCACCAACAAGAGAGACAAAACCAGACAGATCTCTCTCTGAGAGACCCTAGCCCTCAGCCTCAGCTCACCTGAGCTGGGTGACATCATAGAGGACAGCAACCATGCTGATTTAGTCCAGGTTTCTGTACCAGAGAAGGTAGGATCATAAAAAGAGCCAGAGCTAAGGTAAAGACCTCCACCTCAAGGTGGAAGGAAGGCTTGGGAGAAAGCGGGAAAGAATGGAAGAAAAACAGGGAGAGGAAGAGGAAGAGAGAAACGGAGAAGCCAAGGAAGAGAGAGAGGTCGAGGAAGAGGACAAAAAGAGAGCGTGCGAGACAAACAGAGAGGGAGAGGAGGAGAGAGAGAAGGTAGGGGGTTGTGGAGGCTAAGAGGCTAAGAGACCCCGGTGAAGTCAACGACATGATAATAAACACTTCTGGAGAAGTAGGGGGGGGGGGGCAAGGGCTCAGGCCTCCGCTAGTCAACCCGCTGTTTCTTCCTGGGGAGAAGAAAGAAGCTAATGACACCCTAGAGTTCCCCCCCCCTCCCTCGCCCACCCCCCTCGACTCCTCCCTCTCCTTTATGGTGTGTGAGCGACAAACACACACACACACACACACGCACACAGGCAGTTAGGCCATGCCAGCGGAGGTGAGAAGGGCACGCAGACAGGAACCCCCATCCCACCACCCTTTCACAGAGAGACTTGAACAAAAACAGGGGAGAGGAGAGGAGGAGTGGAGAGGAAGCGATAGCTGTGATTATTATTACTAAATATAATATTGAGTGCTAGGCAGTGCTGGGGGTAGGGAAGAGGGGGGGGGAGGTTCCACCCCCCCACCCACACTAGCTATTGAGATCTCGTCTAGAGACAAGCAGGGTTCAGGGACGGGGGCTTTTACAATGACAGAGAGGGGGGGGGGAGATAGGGGAGGACGGGGTGTAAAGACAGGGCCTCTTACATTGATGGGGGAGGGGGGAGATAGGGGAGGGGGGGTGTAAAGACAGGGCCTCTTACATTGATGGGGGAGGGTGGGGAGTAATGAGAGGCTTGATGAAGGAAGAAGCTGAAAGGGAGGGAGACAGAGAAGGAGAAAGGGAGTGGGTGAGTGTGAAAGAAGGTGAGGTTGTCTTTCTGGCAGGATAAGAGGGAGGGAGGGAAGAGGGAGGGGGAGAAACGAGAGAGAGAGAGCAAAGGGGACAGACAGAGAGGACAACATTTTGAGTCAAGGTTACAGGGACAGGGAGGGAGGACGAACGGATGGAGGGAGACTCCACTTGGCTGGCCTGGGAACAGTAACTCAGAAAGCATCCAGCCAGGACTCTTCCAAACATAAATCCTTCACCGCTTCTTTTCATCCTTCGCTTTCTCCTCCTCCTCCTCGATTCATTACTGACTACATACACGGCCACTCGGAGCGCCGGAGAGAGAGAAATCCAGGTATGTGTGTGTGTGTGTGTGTGTGTTTGTGTGTGTTTTACAAGAACTAACAAGGGAAAATGGTCAGCCCAGTGTTGTGTGAAATTATAACCCCGTTACCTACTTTAATTTTCCAAATACAAATTAAACCCTCAGTAAGTTGACTTTGAAATCAATACTTTCATTTAGCGGCCGGTGTGATTTAACAAAAATGAAAACTAGCTGGTCTGGGCCATGCGGAGGGTCATAAATCACCAGGCTCAGGGAGGTAAAAAGACCATTTGACTTGTATATGGAGCAACTCTGGCCATGGGAACACAGTGGGGAAATGAACTCAAGCTTTGCTAGGAAACCATATTGACCTGCCTCTCTTCACACACACACGCACGCACACACCAACGCGCACGCACGCACACACACACACACACACACCCACACACGCATGATCGCTAAGATGTAAGTGTGCACCACTGAAGTGCGCACACACTCACATTCACGCACTCAAGTATGTACCCGCACCTCATACTCATACACACACACACACACACATTTTCTCACCATGCGTCATAGAGACTCACTGCAGGCCCTTATTGAAAACCAAGAGGTGTTCAGCTGGAAAGTATTTATTCTAACAGCCACACAACCCAAATGAATTTTGTTTCCAAAGCAGCTCAAATCTGGTGACTTTCTGATTAAAAAACGATGTACACTTTGCACACATACAAACACACACAGACTCACACACTGGTAGAAGAACAACAGGAAAAAAGCACCAGAGAGGGGGGGGAAAAAAACTTGAATAGCTTCTTTAAAACAACAGGAACAACACATGCAATGTCAGAAAGCCCCCCTGGAGGAGTTTGATTTGAACATCAGCTCAGCACGATGACATCAAACGTCTGGTGTCAGGCTTCTTCAGAGACGCAGAGGAAAGCGATGGAGATGCAAGGCTCACATTGGCATCAAACAATCAAACGCTGCTCGCAACTCGATACTCCAAACACCTCCGAGCTGGGAGTGTTTGTATGTGTGTGTGTGTGTGTGTCTGTCTGTCTGTCTGTCTTTCTGTCTTTCTGTCTTTCTGTCTGTCTGTCTGTGTGTGTGAGCTGGGAGACAAGAGTTGCCACCAGACACACGCACGTAAACTGCAAACAGACCGGTAACATGCCATTTTGATACACATGTCACACGCAGACGCACAAACGCATGCTGAGGCATCGAGACAGAAACACGGACGCGCGCGTGCACTCAGTAGAAATGGCATTTGGAGAACACAGACTCTCACCGAATCTTTCCTTGATTGTTAATGACTGTCTGCGACCACTGCAATAAATCCATGATCAAGCTGTTAAGGCCCGCTTAACCACCTGCCCCCCACCTCCTCTCACACCACCTCGTATATCTACCAGCCCTCTCTGTCCCCC
>BROE01000014.1:10170193-10187286 GCA_036571765.1 Plecoglossus altivelis | reverse complement strand
TTCATTGGGTGAAAGTATCTGGGTATCTGGGTCGTGCTGTGTGTGTGTGTGTGAGGTGAGGGAGGTTCTTTACCTGCTTGGAGCCTCTGTGACCGGAGGAGGAATGAGGAGGAGGAGGAGAGATGGTCGTTGAGCGGGCCGAACCTCGTTGAACTCCATCATGACTGTAACGGCACGAGGGAGTAGAGGAGGAAAGCGGTGGGGGAGAGAGAAGAGCAGAGAGAGAGAGGAGAGAGATGAGAAGAGAGAGAGAGAGAGACGACGAGCCGAGAGAGAGAGAGAGCAGAGAGAGAGAGAGAGAAGAAGAAGAAGAGGGAGATGAGAAGTCTGGTTAAATTGGAGTTCCTGCATTCACCCACACCATCAGAGAGACCTGTAACATTAGTATGACGAGGCTTCAAAGCAGGCACACACGCACCCGCACCACACACACACCATACAGCAGTGGCAGGGGCGAGTCAGAACAGGCTCAGCGGTCGCTGCGAGCAGCCAGAGATTCGGTGTGACACCTCCATGCTAATGCAGGCCTCGGGGTGACTGGCCTTTCTGCCCGCGCCCATCCACCAGCAGCACATCCAGCACTGACAACATTAATTACAGCTGCCTTCACATGCCTCTTTGTGTGTCTGTATGCATGTGTGTGATTGGGGGGGAGGGGGGGGTGGTGTGTGTGTGTTGTGTTGCGTGTGTTTATTGTGTGTTTGTGTGTTATTGTGTGTGTGTGTGTGTGCGTGCGTGTGCGCGTGTGTGCGTGCGCGGGTGTCGTGAGACATCGTCTTGAGCGATCGCTAACCATTTGGCCGCTGTCACTTAGAATCAGAGGCTAAGCTACACATCCTTCACACATCCTTCCCACTCTCCATAAAGCTGCTACTTAACTCTCCTGCTCGCCCCTGTCATCGCTGTCCAGACTGACAGAGAGGAAACCTGTGTGTGTGTGTGTGTGTCTGGCGTTCTTCTCCGTGTGTACCTGCGTGTGACCTCATGTGGAGGCGAAGCAGGCTTGCTTGGCTGAAGCTCTTCCCACACTCTTGACAGCCGTACTCTCCTTGGCCCATGAGAGAACGCAGCATCCCTGTGGAACACACAGCCTCGGTCAACACAGCACAGGGAGACAGAGCAGAACTACAAATCCTGACAATGTGGGCAAACTACAAATCCCTATGCTTTCCCCCATCGTTAAACTACACATCCCTGCATTCATACTGAACGTGGTGTAGATTGCGAGCACTTGATTCAGGTCACTCAGTACGATTACACAACCAGAACCGTTCTAAAACAGCCCACTCAGGTAAATCAAATATGCCTCAAAGACTTGATCTGTGTCTCTGACTGAGCGTGAAGCTACAGCAGAGACACTGTTAGATACCAGAGATGAGTCATAGATAAGATATAGCATAGCCTAGAGTGGTGATAGTCTCTCCAGATAGAGGGAGCAGAGAGAGAGAGAGAGAGAGAGAGCTGTCAGAGGAGGCATGCTGGGGATAAGGTCGACTAGGCAGTAGAACACAGAGCAAATCTCTCATCAGAGGGCCTGGGGAGAGAGGAGGGATGGAGCGGTGATGTGGAGGTGTGTGTGAGAAGCAGAGGAACGAGGGATGACAGGACAGCGAGAGCGCCAGGCCAGAGAAGGGTAGATGTGGCTGGAGAGGGCATAGTGGCAAGGGAGGGAGGGAGGGAAATAGAGAGAGAGAGAGAGAGAGAGAGAGAGAGAGAGGGTAAGGCATCATTAGTATGTCTAATGTGTCATTACGTGCGTCTCTCTCCTGAGGCTGCACTGCATCTGTCACACACCATCATCTCAGTGCCTGACAGCCCGCACACACACACACACACACACCCCATGCATAAATTACAGCCAATTAAAACACCCCGGCTGGGATGTGCCCGCTTCACCACCCGCGTGTCACATGTCAGGTGTGTGTGTGTAAATGTGTGTGTGTGTGTGTGTGGGGGGGGTGGGCCACAGGATGCAGAGAGACAGCAGGGAGACAGGCAGGTCACAGAGACCAGAGCTGTTCCATCATCCATACGCGACCCCCCCCCCCCCCCCCCGGTGCTGGGTGGCATATACCTGAGCCATGCCCGCAGGAGCTGCAGAGTGGAGTGGGAGGGCAGGGGACAGGGAGGACTGGAGAGGAAGGAGGAGGAGGACAGGAAGGGAGGTGACAGAGAGTGTGTCTGGCAGGTCTGGTCCTGGCCTCTGGATACACTGCCTCTGCCCCTCCCAAAACACACTTCCTCGCGCACACGCGCACAAATAGAAATCCCTCGCCTGCTCAAAAAAGGTCACTCTACAGCATGTGACTCAAAGGGCTGTGTCTGAGTGAGTGTTGGTCGGAGGGCGGCTCGCTGGGGGGCCGGGGCTTCGCATGGCAGGGCTGGGGGGGGAGGGGGGGGAGTGGTGGAGGTGGGGAGGGGGGGTCTCGGACCCCGGGCGCGAGCGGACCAGCTGTGTGTGTTAAACAGGCCCACTTGACCTTAGGAGAACACAGGGAAACAGGCAAATATGGAGGTTGGTCTGTAATGACCATTTCTGAAACAGCTGCTGGCTTAATGATTATGTCTCATCTCGCTGTCGACCTCTCTTTCTCTCTCTTTCTTTGCCTCTGTCCCTCTGTTTTCCTTTCCCTTTCTTTCTCTCTCTCTCTCTCTCTCACTGCCTCTCTTCCTCTCTCTTCCCATCTCTCGTTCTCTCTCTGCATATTTACTCTGCAAATATGTCTCTCCTCTCTTCCTCTCTTCATGCCGTCCTCCCTCCCTCCCTCCATCTCTCTCTGGAGGAGAGGATGAGCAGAGTGAGTCGAGACCTAAACCCTTCCTGACAGCTTTCTGGGAGAGTGGAGGAGGAGGCCAGGCGTGCCTCCCAGACCCACCGACACAAAGGTTCCTGCACGTCTCACACTGCCAAAGCACACATACACACACACACACTGCCCCAGATAGAGGCTGTATACCGTAGCTGCCAGATGGAGTGTGTGTGGGAGTGTGTGTGCGTGTGTGTGTGTATGTGCGGACGTTTATGGCCCCGACAAGTAATCACAGTCTGGTTCCAGCTGTATATTCAACATCAGCTGTCAATTACATGAGGTGTATTTTATTAGGCTGAGATGATTCCTGTTAGTGACTCTTGCTGTTTTATTATTACTACTGTGAAGTCAAACAATCAAACCCTGATCTGCAAATACAGAAAACTTCATAAGGTCAAGGTCTGGCTGCCTTAGCCCTGCCCCTTACCTGTTGGATCCAGCATGGGATTGGCTGATCCCCAGCGGTGGTAGAGGGCGGCCAGCTCATGGGGGTTGTAGTTCTTTAGGAAGCTGAGGATGTCTATAGGAGTAGTCTCAGTCATCATCTCTTGTTCCATGCCTCCACGGGGCACGGGAGAAGAGGAAGAGGTGTTGTGAGCGCCCCTGTGTGGCTGGGAGGCTCCATAACTGCTGCTGTGGGTAGCAGTCCTACTGGCAGTCCTAGACTGGGACTGGGACTGGGACTGGGACTGAGACTTGGACTGGGACTGGGACTTGGACTGCGATTTCGATTTGTGGTGAGAGGAGCTGGTCTTGGACTGGCTCTGGTTGTGAGTGGAGGTCTGAGCCCGGTTGTACTCTGCCAGGCCGTGCTTGCTGGACAGCATGAAGCCCAGGCCCTCCTGAGGCAGCATGTAGCGGTCCAGGAGCCGGGCCCCAGACACTGTGTTGGGACTGGACGTCATGGAGGAGCGCTGGGAGGGGCCTCTGCTCTTCTCCAGGGAGCTAGCAGAGGAGGAAGAGACCCGGGGATACATCTCCACCTTGGGCCTGGAGCAGGAGCTCTGGACCTCTGTCTCCGGCTTCCCCACCCTGCCCCCTGCAGGCCGCTGGGAGGGGCGCAGGCCCTGGGCAGCCCCGGAGGACGACCTCCGCGAGGATGAGGAGGTGGATGAAGCTGGTGAAGATGATGAAGAGGCCGCAGTGGGCGGGGCATTTGACTCTCTGTCCTTCTTTAGCGCCCCCGATGTGGGGGGGCGGGTGCGGGGGATACGGACTATGGGGGGCAAAGGGGGGCACTCCTTCCCCTCCAGGACGGGCGGGGGGCCGGTGCGTCTCCTGGAGGAAGAAGGCTTGTCTTTGGGGCCCTTGGTGGGGGCCGTCTGGGCCCAGGCAGGGGCCAGCGTGGAGGAGCTGCTGCTGATGCGGTGGGTCACGGCCTGGTGCATCCACAGCACCTCTGGGTACTGGCTGCTATGGGAGCAGAAAGAGCACTTATGGTTGGGGGGGCCTTTCCCCTGAGGGGCCAGGCCCCGTTGGCCTCCCTCTCTGACACACAGGTCCACAGGGGTGAGGAGGGGGTCGGCCGGGGAGAGGGGCTGGCTGGGCCGCTTCTCCCTGGGGGTGTGGGCTGAGAGGTAGGGCTGGGGGTCGGAGGAGTGGGTACCCCCCTGGAGAAGGGCTTTTTTCAGCTTGGGGTAGCTACTCGGACCCCCTCGGGTGGAGCTAGAACTTGGGTCTGAGCTGGGCTGGGTGTGGGGGTCCGGAGTGTGGACCAGGCGGACGTGGGACAGAAAGACGGAGGACTCCGGGGTGACAAAGTCACACAGGCTGCAGACGTACGGCTTGATGTCTGAAAGCAGAAGAAAACAGCGAGGACACAGCCAGAGGTCAGTTCGACTGAACACAAATGACACTCAATCGATTTGAAACTCAACAGTTGGAATCAGCGGCGTAAACAGATCTCCTAGCTGAATTCTTGTTTGTGGCCACCAGAGGGCGTGTTTTAACAGGACATTTTAGATGACAGAAACCTGAGTGTGTTTCATCCCAATTATACCAACATTATTATTCTCAACCCCTCATTAAAAAAATACGTTCAATTTACAGATTTGTAACAACGTATCATCAGACAGCATCTCTTACAAATCACTGATGAGTAAACTCCAATCAGAAGTCAGTGGCGCAATCGCCACGGTCCACCACTAGGTGGCATGTGTGTACTGTGTTGGACTGGCCACCGCCACACATCCAGAGAGTCAGGCTGGAATGCAGAGGACTCAGAGGGCATGGCGGAGCACAGTCAGGCCCTGAGAACAGGAAGTGAGAGGAGCGGGAGGAGAACCTGAGGCCTGACTCAAATCCTTCTTCCTTCTTTCATTCGAATCATTCCACCTTTTTCCGTTCGTTCTTTCTGTCCTTGTGTGTGTGTGTGTGTGTGTGTGTGTGTGTGTTATTAGTCAGAGACAAGGGTCAAGGGTCAGTCTGCCAAGCCAGCGGTCACAGCATCCTCGCACCCTGGAGGTCAACTGCATGTGACCAGCTGAGCCATCTGAGCAGTATTCATGTCTGCTATGAACATCACCAACACTCAGTACTGAACGCTGACCTTGAGAGCAGGTCGGAACAGATCAGTGTCAGTGACCAGGTTTATCTGACTGTGTGTGTGTGTGTGTGTGTGTGTGTGGGTGTGTGTGTGTGTGTGAGTGTGTGTGTGTGTCCTCTAACTGTGCCTCCATCAAGAATCTCTTTCTATAAATAAAACAATCCCTTAGACCTGGAGAGGAGTGTGTTTGTGTGTTTGTTTGTGTGTGTGTGCGTCTGTGTGTGTGTGTGTGTGGCGCGAGCATGGGTGACTGGCTGGCAGGTGGCGTCAGCGAGGATTAGGTAACTAGCTTTGGAGGGCAGGAGACGGAGCGAGAGGCGGGCGCTGGGGGAGGAGCTGACCTCACGCACCCTGAACTCGCCAGGGTGCCATCCCTACAGCCCATCGGGAAACGGAAAAAACGGATTCTGGAACCGATCCTAGAATGGAAACTTGAACTTGCCCCTTAGTGTTACACTTACAAAACGAGCGAAACAGAGAGGTTACTATTATTATACATAGAAAGCAAATCAGGAAGTGGCCACCAGCCCCTACTGGGAAAAAGAGCAGCATTTGTCAAAACACAGATTGACGCTTGGCTTACAACAGTGAAAAGTGTGACACGAATGTGACAGCCTTGTCATGCACTACCATCCTCCAGTAAGCTGTCACCATTAGTTTGACTGCCAGCTTGTTGTTACTGCCAGCTGACAGCTAAAAGGGGACAAAAGGTGACTGATTTGTAGATTTCTTTTGATTTTTTTGTTGGAAAAAGCTAAAGCACATTCAGACACCGTGATAAGTGTGTGTGTGTGTGTGTGGGGGGGGGGGGGGTGTTTCCTGGTCCAGGAAGAGCTGAAATAGCACAGTGTGCACAGAAGGAGGAAGAGCTTCTATTTCTGACATGCTAAAACCACAAGGGAAGACAGCGTAGCCTGCCTCTGATCACACAGCACTGTATGAACCTGACGACAACACACACGCCCTTCAACAAGTTCCACCCGGACATCGACACACAGTTCACACAGTAACCTAGGGAACCACGACATTCCAGACGGTCATCTCTCATAGGATAAGATTGCATCTCCCACGACTGAAGTGCAACGACTTTTATTTCGACGTGGAATGGTGGTGGAAAGTAGAAAAAAAAAATGACAGGCATTCCTAAAATTCTCCCTGCTATTGTGTGGACCCGTTTTCAAAGCGCTGGCTTTCATCAATCCAGCAATCTATATTTCATCCCGGCTCTGCTTTGGAAAACTTTTTTTTTTTTTTTCCTTTTCAGCAGAGCGGGTTTATAGTAATGAGAATGTAACGACTCAACGTGATTTAATGTTGTTTATGTGTACGGTGTGTTTACTGAAGAACATGAGAAGTGAACTTCTGCCTGTGGCCACTAGGTGTCTCCTGGCTCCCATCACCACTGTGTGCTGGAGGCGGGGGCTAACTGCACAATAGGAGTTTCAGCAGCAGATGTTGGCTGCTAACTGACTGTCAGAGTCAGTTAGTTGGAGAGATCTGAACAGGAAGCAGCCACCTTGTGTATTTCACACATTCCCAGAGCCTAACCTCCATGTAACATAAACCGTTTAGTTTGTATAAGATACGTTGCATTTCAAATAACCTAACTTGATCGAATAACTTCCTAAAAGAGGGTAAATGAAAAGTATGAATAACACACTGACCTGTCAGTGTTCCAGGGTTAGCAGTGCCCATGGCTGCTCCGTTTTCTCCCAGGGTTGAGGAAGGTGGAGGGGAGTCACCATAACCAGGGGTGCTTGGTCTACTAGGGGAACCAGACTCTGGGTCACTGGTAGACCCCCATCTGTCTCCCCTTCCGGCCCTCTCCCCACCGGGGGCACCCCTGCCACCCCCATCCCTGCGTAGGTGCACACGCTGGTGAACCACCATCTGGTGGCGACTACGGAACACCTTCCCGCACTCGAAGCACTCGTTGGACTTCTGGCTTTGGGACGACCGGCGGCGCTCCTGACGCGAGGACGGGCGGTACTCCGAGTCGCTCAGGCTCTCCGGGGTCTGGTCGCCCGGGGAGTGGTTGCTGGCGCTGCCGCGCCGGGCTGAGCTGCGTCTCTCCTGGCCCTTCAGGACGAAGCGGCTGCTCTCCTTCTCATAGACCACAGCCGCCCCAGACAGGGCCTCGTCACCTGGGGTCCGGTCGCTGGACTTAAGCCCCACCTCCAGGGGCTGCAGGACCCGGCCTCGTGTTGCTAGCTGCCAGGCCTGGTAGCTGCAGACCGGGTCCAGCTCAGGGATCCTGTGGCCCAGCTGAGCGGTCTCCTTTGAGGGTTCTGAGGAGTCCAAGGCTGGCTGGAGGTTGAGGTAGTCCAGAAGGAGTCTCTTAGCAGCAGGGACGTGCTCCTGGTCATCCTTCTGGGTCTGGCTCTTATGGCTGTAGCCCAAAACGTGGACCTTCTCATGGGCTCTCAGGCTCTCCCTGTCATGGAACAGGTTCCCACACTTGGAGCAGATCTGGTATAGGCTGAGGCCCAGGCCTGCCGTGCTTTGGGAGACCTCAGGGCCCTGGGCCACGTTGTTGATGGTGGCAGGAGGCTCAGACTCAACCTTGGGCCTGCTCCTGGCCGAGGACCTGGAGCTGTTGTGGGTCTTCATGTGGGACTTGAGGAACCAGGCCTCTCTGAAGCGACGGCCACACACCTTGCAGCAGTGTTCCAGGATCCCGGCATGTTTCTTCATGTGGGACTTGAGGAACCAAGCCTGGGTGAACACCTGGCCGCAGGTCTCACATGGGAACGTCCCATCGGTCTGGATGACCTCACCCACGGCCTCCCCCCCAGCCTCCCCCCCAGTCTCTGTCTCCCCCTGGCTCTGCGGATTGTCCGGGTCATCGGTGTCGGCCGTGATGTGAACTTTTTCGATGTGGCTCAAGAGCTGGTCTTCTCTCTGCGTTTCGAAGCCACACAGACGGCAGCAGTATGGCCGCCGCTCCGATGACCTCTCCCTCTTCACGCCCCTCGCCGCCACTTTCCTTCGGCTCTCCTCTGAGCTGTCGCCGTTGACCACACGGTTACAGGCGGAGCTGCTCTTCGTGGGGCTGGTGCCACCCTCCAGACCCTCGGACACGCCCACTTCCTCTGACCCCTCCTCCTCTTCCTCCTCTGGCCCCTCCTCTTCCTCCTCAGGGTGGCGGCTGATGAGCGTGCCCAGTTTGTGGCTGCGGATGTGTACCTTCAGATTGCCCTTTTGAGAGGCCCGGTGGTCACAGTAGGGGCACTTGTAAGGCCGTGCCCCCGTGTGGCGTCTCATGTGCTGCGACAGAGAGCTCTGGAAAGGGAAGCTACGACCGCATACGTTACAGTCGTACGCTGCAGCCTTGTCTTCACCGCCTTCCCCCGGCTCTGCCTCAGCTGGGCTAGCCTCCCCTGCTTCTCCTCCATCCATGTCTTCTTCCTCCAAGCTAGGCTGGGCCTCCATCATTACCTCTTCACCGCTGTCTCTGGAGCTCATGGCGTTCCGTTTTCCTCCCCCTAGCCGGCTAGCAAGTGAAATCAGCTACCTATTTAACTGTGCTAGCCAGCTAACTCTGCGAGCTTGCTAACTTTGATAGCAAGCTAACTATGCTAGCACGCTTATTCTGCTAGCTTGCTTACTCAATGCTATCTGCAGCTGCTCATACAGCTGTATCTGTTTGTATCCGTGTTTCTCAAGGCTCTCTATCCTGAAATGGGGGCTCGCTTTAATAAGGCTGCAGTTAATACCTGAACCCCGAGTTAGCTTTCTCCTGTCAGGAGAACCACGGCCATGCATCCATCTTTATTTAGATCGCCCTATAAGTGAACTTCAGTGACAACAAACAGACCTGCTCTTTTGCTGGTACCTCAGGCACTGTGGCCAGCTTCGAGTCAAACACAATCAGTTGGGGAATTCACCAACATCAATTTGGCCATCTAGACGTTGCTTTGTGTGGGTCCTCTCCGGTGGCTGTCTCCCTGGGCAGCGGGCCTCGGTGGAGTTGGTGTCAGCGCTGATTTGTGCACGCGTCTTCTCGAGCTCGTCTCTGGCTTTGGTTATCAGCTCATCAGTAGCAGAGAGGACTTGTAGTGGAGATCGCTGTCCTCACTCACATAACACCAATCTGTGGGAGAGACAGCGAGGGGGGAGAGGGAAGAGTGAACGAGAGGGAGGCAGAGAGAGAATGGCACACATAGAGAGAGAGTGGAGAGTGGGGGATGGAGTGAGGGGGTGAAAGAGATAGGAGAGCGTGGCGAGAGATGGAGAGAGAGAGTGAGAGAGAGGAGGAGACAAAGAGAAAGTGTTTGCACTGTTGAAGAGACAAAGCGACAGCAACAGGGATCTGTTCAACATTTGCATACTGCCTCTTGTCAAAAGCACCTGAACATGTGTAGAGGGGTCTGATGCATGTCTGTTAAGATGTCTGCCTGCCCTGCCTGCCTGCCTGCCTGCCTGCCTGCCTGCCTGCCTGCCTGCCTGCCTGCCTGACTGTCCGCCTGCCTGCCTGCCTGTCCGCCTGCCAGCCAGCCTGCGTGTGTGTGTGTGTCCGGCCATGACGCCACACTGGCTGAGTCAACACTTCTTTACACAACTGCAACGCACGGCGTAGCAGAGAGAGATAGGTTAGATCGGCTCAATCAGCACAGCCACTACACACACCCCTCCTCCCTCTCTCTCTCTCTCTCTCTCTCTCTCTCTCTCTCTCACACGCGCACACACACACACACACACACATCCCTCCCCTTTTATACACACACACATCCCTCCCCTTTTATACACACACAGACCCCTCCCCTTTTGCTCACACAAACACAAATAGACCCCATCCACTCTCGCACACGCAGAGAAACACACACACACACACAAAGACCCCTCCCCTCTCTCGCGCACACAGAAACACTCCCACTCCCAAGCCCCTCCCCTCTCTCTCATACAAAGAAACACACACACACCCGTGCGCGCGCGCACTCACACACACACACATCAACTGCCACAATCTCATGACTGCGATCATAAGCACACAACAGGAAGTAAGTCTTCTGACAGTTTGCTTTCTTTTTTTGCCCACTCACAAGCTAGAGTGGAGAGAGGGAGCGACTGGGGAGGGAGAAAGGGGGAAAGGGAATCACAAAAGAACAGAAAGAAAGAAGAAAAAAAGAAACAGGGAAAATTAGACGGAGAAAGACAGAAAGACTAGGAGACTGAAAAAGTCGCAGAGACAAAGGCGCGAGGCTGTGATGGACAGAAGTGAGAGAGGGACAGACAGAGAGAGAGAGAGCAAGCGATATGATGGACATATGCTGCTGTTGTACCCTCTATATGTCACCCAGCGATCATCCCTCCCCCTATAAGCTGACTGCAATTATAATTATAAGTGAATAATTGAGCCTAATCGTAAGCGGATGGTGTAGGTGTGTGTATGTGTGTCAGCTAGAGATAAGGGGAGGTGACAGACTAAACCCTTGAAGTGCAGTTTCACTTTCAACTCTTTGCGAGTGCTGCACCTAAAATGGCCGAACGCCACGCAGCTTTCAAGAGGCCTCTCTCAACTCTTCTCTCGGCAGTCGGTCACCGTCTCCTCAGACGAGACTAGTCGCAGGAGGAGCAGGCATTCAGAGAGGAAGGAGAACCCCCCAGGTCACAACGCTGGGCAGCACATACCACTGGGAGCAGACATGTTGGAAAGGGGGACATGACTGGGCTACCTCAGAATAACAATGAATAATATCAGAACCCTCCTCCTCCACAGGCTGCCATCCATCCATCCCTCCCCTCTCCTCTCCTCCCCTCTCCTCTCCTCTCCTCTCCTCCCCTCTCCATCTCTCTCCATCTCTCGCTCGCTAAATGCCCCTTCCGAAATGCATTACCACCTGTTTGGATGTGAAACATTCCGAATATTATGGATAAGGACCTTATGATGGCATTAAACATGCTTGATTAGTGTGGGGGAGGAGCAGTCCGACTGTCTTAAGCCTGTCATCCACCAGACAGTCACATGGGCAACATTAAACTTTAATGAGATTAAGTCACCATAGGGATCACTGGAGAGAACACTCCACCCAAACAAAATCCCAGCAGCCAGCGGCTCCAACAACCTACAGGAGGACGACAGTCCCATTAAGCGGTGAATCATCCATCCCCTCATCCATCCTTCCGTGCTTGCGTCCATCCATCCATCCTTCCTTCCTTCCGTTCAGCCATCCATGTTTTCCTTTCTTCCTTTCGCTGGCTTTCCAGTCTCATTCCACGTTCTTTCCTTTCCTTATTGATTAGACCTATTGATCGCTTGCCATTGGATAGCCATTATGCCTGTAAGCAGGCAGTAGAATGCTTTTCCTCATACCAGGCCTTGGCCAAGTCAATCAAAACAAGCCACTACAGGAGGTTAGTGGTCTGTCTCACACACTGACACACATAAACACTGGCACTCTCTCTGACACTCTCTCCTTCACAGGGGAAGTGGACTCTAACAGCTGAGGGTCACAGAGAGGGAGAGGGAGAGAAAGAGAGAGGAGGAGAGAGGGAGGGAGGGAGGGAGGGAGGGAGGGAGGGAAAGAGAGAGTGGGAGAGGGCAGGAGGGAGCGAAGGAGTGGGACAGAGAGAGGGAGAGAGAGAGGGAGAGAGGGGGGGTGAGGAAGAAAGGAAATCCGCTCTTATTTTCCCATCCTTCAGTGGGGCCGTTCAGGGTCTATTTCCATCCCAGGGAGATTCCTGGGACATCTGGAGCTGGTCTAACAACATCCTGGAAAGACAGACAGGCAGGCAGAGAGACAGATAGGGAGAGAGACAGGCAGCAGGTACAGAGTCAGGCCATCATGCAGGCAGGCAGACAGACAAGCAGAGAGACAGATAGGTAGAGAGACAGGCCAGGCGGTACAGTGTCAGGTCGGCATGCAGGCAGACAGACAGATAAGCAGAGAGACAGATACTGTAGGTAGAGAGACAGGCCAGCAGGTAGAGAGCCAGGCTGGCATGTAGGCAGACAGACAGACAAGCAGAGAGACAGGCAGGGCAGGCAGGTAGGCAAAACGGGAGGCAGACAGAGAGACCTGCAGCGGGGTAGAGTGACAGACAGGTAGACACACCGGCCGACAGGCAGGGAGACAGACAGGTAGAGAGACAGACAGGTAGACAGACAGCCAGGAAGGAGATCATCAAACAGATAGACAGATGGATCTAGCTGGATGTACAGACAGGTCAGGGGTCAGTGAAGGATGGTAAAAACACTAACAATCTCTCTGTCTCTGATGATGTCACTGACTATCTCCAGTGCAAGAGAGAGAGAGAGAGAGAGAGAGAGAGAGAGAGAGAGAGAGAGAGAGCGATATTGAGAGAGAGGAATCGGGGGGCTGGGAGATAGAGAAGGGGGAGGGGGGAGGGCCATTCAGGAGGGGTTATATAGGCCCTGGACACAAAGACTGAGTCTCCTGTTCCATTCATACAGAGAGCCCAACATAAACTCTCTCTCTAACACACACACAGTATGTGCATTTAACACAGCTCCACACAGGAAGTTTGAAAACGCCCCATACGGGGCTCCACATGTACACACATACACTGAGTAAAACACACAGAGAGCCATTTAAAGATCAGACTGAGGCGAGGAGGGCTGAGGAGAAGAGAGGAGAAGAGAGGAGAAGTGAGGAGAAAAGAGGAGAAGAGAGGACAAGAGAGGAGACAGAACAGAACAAAAAAGTGTGGTGGTATGTGGACTAGTCAATGGATTCTCAGTCCAATCAATAATCCATTATGACCAAACTGGGCCTCTCACTCTGCCAGATGGACGCACTGCTGTGTGTGTTTATGAGTGTGTTTCTGTGTGTGTGTCTGTGTGTGTCAGAGAGAGAGAGAGAGAGGGAGGGTGGTCTAAAAGATACAGCAGTAGGAGATAACAAGCAACTTTTTGGGGGGGACAACGGTCTCTCTATCCTGTCCTCGTCACTTCATCCCTCCACGAACCATGAAGCAGACATCAACCCCTAGATGGCTTGTTCGCTATATATCTCATATATCTCTAGTATGCTCCTCACTTTAACCTTCCATCCACACCCCCTCCCCTCTCCTGTCAGCCCTCCATCCCTCCCCCCACCTCAGCACATCACCATGCCAGCCACTCCCATGGACCCCCTACCCCCAGTGTTAATGTGTCATGATAGACATGACAATAGAGCCCCCCCCATCCTCTCTGTCCCTGTTGTCCTCCCTAAGTAGGCTGGGAGGGGGAGGGATAGGGGAGGGGGAGGGGGGAGAACGGGGGGTGGAGGAATGGGCTTTATTTACGTGAGCTTTTGAGAGAATGATCCACAGTGTGCGTGTAAGAGAGTGTGTGTGTGTGTAAGAGTGTGTGTGTGTGTGTGTGTGTGTGTGTGTGTGTGTGTGTGTGTGTGTGTGTAAGAGTGTGTGTGTGTGTGTGTGTGTATGTCAGGGTCAGGGGATGGTAGCAGGTGTTTGGGTCAACACTGTCAAGTTACATTTGGAAGAGCAGCCCATGCTGGTTGGATTAAAAGTCCAGTAGCCAGATGTGTGTGTGTGTGTGTGTGTGTTGATGTGTGTGTGTTTGAGTGTGTGTGTTTGTGTGTATATACAGGTGTTGTTTTTCCTTTTTCATTTTGAAGGGGGTGGGGGGAGTGTCTCTCATAACCATCCATACTCTACAGCCAACACTTCTAAAATATGGGGCATAGATGTGTGTCCAGTTTGGAAGCATTACACAACGGTTTAGATCATTACATAAAATTCAAATTTGGAAGATATGAAACTTCCCACTAAGCCTACCTAAAGTCCACACAGTCTCTATCACACACAGCCCACAGAGCCCCACTGCCCTGCCTGCTTTTCTCACAGCACACTCACACTCCTAGGTGCTCCCCCAGGACGCCCCTCCACACACACACACAGCATTCCACCAACACGCACACACACAGCATTCCACCAACATACACACACACTCTCACACACACAGCATTCCACCAACATACACACACACACTCACACTCACACTCACACACAGAATTCCACCAACATACACACACACACACACAGCATTCCACCAACACACAAACACACAGCATTCCATCAACACACATATACACACACATAGACTGAAAGATAGAAATAAAAGAATAAGACTGACTGACAGAAAGGAAGGTTCTCTGTCTGTCTGTCTGTCTGTCTGTCTGTCTGTCTGTCTGTCTGTCTGTCTGTCAGCTGTCTGTCTGTCTGTCTGTCTGTCTGTCTGTCAGCTGTCTGGCAGTCTGTCTGGCAGAATGACTGGCATCCTGCCTGCTCACTGGCCCACCCAGAGTCCAGCCTGAACACTGGGGAGCAGGAGGGAGAGCTGACACTGAACGGGGGAGGGGAGAGGCAGGGAGAGAGAGAGAGAGAGAAGGACAGAAAGCCCTAGAGGAGGAAGGATAGAGAGAGAGCACAGGGTACCACACGAGAGGGAGAGAGAGAGCACAGAGTACCACATGAGAGAAAGAGAGAGGGAGGTAGGGAGGGAGATCACAGGGTACCACACGACAGAGAGAGAGAGAGAGGGAGAGAGGGAGGGAGGGAGAGAGAGAGAGAGTGAGAGGGAGGGAGGAAGGGAGGGAGAGAGGGAGGGAGAGAGGGAGAGGAAGGGAGAGTGAGTGAGAGAGATCACAGGGTACCACACGAGAGAGGGAAAGAGAGAGAAAGAGAGTGGGAGGGAAAGAGAGAGAAAGAGAAAGAGAGGGAGCAAGAGAGAGAGATCACAGGGTACCACACGAGAGAAGGAGGGAGAGAGAAAAAGAGGGAGGAAGGGAGGGAGAAAGGGAGAAAGGGAGGGAGGGAGAGGGAGGGATCACAGGGTACCACACGAGAGAGGGAGGGACATAGATGATCAGGTGATGTGACTGGGAGCAACAGGGAAAAGAGCAAGAGACAGAAGAGAAGAGAGAAGCAGTGAGAAAACAGAGAGAGGTGTTGAGAGTAGAGAGACAGCCAGTTACCCAGCCACTTCTAGGAAACAATCTGGGTTAGAGAGAGACACAGACAGTGAGAGACAGAGAGAGAGAGAGAGAGAGAGAGAGAGAGAGAGAGAGATGGGAAAGGAGAGTAGGAGAAGGTGCAGGTAGATAGGGAGGGATGAAGTGATAGAGGTAGAAGAGGAGAGTAATCCTTGTTTGTTGTGCAACACCGCCGAGAGCTTTAAATCTCCCAAACGCTACTGGCTCTGTCGTCACGGTGACCAGGCGGGCAGGTGACCAGGCGCCGTCGTCGCGGCGACAGATCTCTTGAGGAGACAATTGCGGACAAACATGCCTTGAGTGACGCAACTTCTCTTCTCTCTCTCCCCCTCCCCCTCTTTCTCCCCTCTCAGATCCAGCCCCAGAGAACAAACCTCAGATTAAAACAGAAATTGGGTGATTTTCTGCAGTGGGCCAGGTATAATCTGATGGGATTAGCCAGTTCTTTAAATAGTTTGCGAGCGTGTGTTTGCGCACGGGATCTAATGGAGTCCGTCTCTCTTAATCAATAATACTCATCTGACAAAGAAAAAATCCTCAATCAAACATTGTAGTTGGCAGACAGATCATTGGAGGACACATCTCTACGTTCCTTTACTCTAATGCACAGCAGTAGCCTCAATCAGTACATTTTCTACTCTCATTTTCTTTCCTCTCCTCTCCTCTTCACCTCTCTCGTTTCCCATTCTGTAATTCCCTCCTTTTCCTCCCCTCCCCTCTCTGCCACTCCCCTCTCCTTTCTTCTCCTTTCATCTCCTCCCCTCTCCTCTCCTCTCGTTTCCTTTCCTTTCCTCCCCTCTCCTCCTCTTCTCTGCTATTCCCTTACCTTCCCAACACCATCTGGATACAATGTGCGAACAGGGAACAGGGCAACAGGAGGGGGAGGTTTGGGAGAGGGGGGGAGGAGGAGGGGGGTTAAAAAAACATGATGGACCAATGAGCAGTGGTGAGGTGGGGGTTGGGGAGGTCACTGCTAGAAGCCCGCTCTGCAGTGGGCTCCTCTGCACCTCCAGGCCCCGGCTCCAGACCTGAGGCTGGAGTCAGAGGAGCAGCCCTGGAATCAGATACCACGGCGGGGCACAGATTGCAGAGGCCACCCTTGCCGCAGGCCCAGTATCAGTCACAAAGATCCAGACTCAGTGCTTCACAGCTGTCCTCCTCACCCTGTTCTCAGAGAAACTAATAGGGACGTTAAGACCTGGCAACCTGGCCTATAATCCTGTCCTGCTCTCCCTACCTCCGCTCCCTACCTCTGCTCCCTACCTTTACTCCCTACCTCTGCTCCCTACCTCTGCTCCCTACCTCCACTTCCTATCTCCACTTCCTACCTCCGCTCCCTACCGTTGCTTCTTACCTCCGCTTTCTACCTCCGCTCCCTACCTCCGTTCCCTACCTCCGCTCCCTACCTCCGCTCCCTACCTCTGCTCCCTACCTCCGCTCCCTACCTCCGCTTCCTACCTCCACTTCCTACCTCGCTTCCTACCTCTGCTTCCTACCTTTGCTCCCTGCCTCCGCTTCCTACCTCCGCTTCCTGCTCCCTTCATTTCCTACCTCCTCTCCTCTTTTATTGTCATCTAGACTTTAAACTGAATCAGACAGAAGACCTCTCCTAGACCTCTGATTCTTGTCCATATAGGTCACCCCCCCCCCCCACACACACACACACGCACACCCACTTTCCCCTCACATACACTCTGCCTGCCACACAGTCCTGCTCTCCATCATGCCAAGGTCAGGTTGACCATCAGCAGCTAACGATCAGCTCCTCTGTGTGCT
>BROE01000014.1:10097693-10165193 GCA_036571765.1 Plecoglossus altivelis | reverse complement strand
CTACCTAGTACACACTACCTATTCTACACTATCAACCACACAGTACCTAGTACACGCTACCTACTACACACTACCTAGTACAAACTACCTACTATAAACTACATACCACAAACTACCTACCACACACTACCTACTACACACTACCTAATACACACTACCTACTTTCTGGTACACTCTTTACTCACCTACTTTGCTTTACCAAGCACAAACCATCCGCTAACAACTATTCACTACCGAGTGCACACACACTACCCAAAATCCATTATAAAAGTTATCTAGTAAACACTAGCTACTATACATTACTTAGTGCATGCTATCTTATCCACCGCTATCTTATCCACCACTATCTAACACACCCTACCACACTAACCTAGAGTGTGTCCTCCCCTGCAAACTAGTCCATACTACCTAATGCACACTACATACACTACACTAATCAGCCCACAACCCAAACAAGACAACATTATGGTCAAAGCAGACAGAAAGAAGAATAAGTGATATGCACCATTTAAGTCACTTCCTTCCCTCCTTTCAATTCTCTGTCTGCCTTTCTGTCTGCTTCTCTCTCTGCCTGTCTGGCTGGGTTCGTCTGTCTCTCTGCCTGCCTTTCTGGCTGGATCTCTCTGCCTGTCTGCTTGCCTCTCTGCCTGCTTCTCTCTCTCTCTGCCTCTCTGGCTGGGTCTGTCTGCCTCTCTCCCTGCCTCTCCACCAGTATCTCTGCTTGTCTCTCTGCTTGTCTCTCTGGCTGCCTCTTTGCCGGCCTCTTTGCCTGTCTCTCTGCTTGTCTCTCTGCTTGTCTCTATGGCTGCCTCTTTGCCGGCCTCTTTGCCTGTCTCTCTGCTTGTCGGCCTGCTGTGGAATGTGACTGAGGGACTATTCATCCACAGGGTTAAAAAATGCATTTCTGTCTCCACAAAGCCGTGCCTTGTCCTCATTGTCACACACAGCCCCATAAAACACTTCCACATTCAAACCCCAAAAAGATGAAATTGCTCATTTCCCCTCCCACACGCCCAGAAATGAGGGCCGACGACAAGAACCCTTTCAATTGAATATAAAAAAAATGTAGAAACAGTTCAGTTCAGTTCCTAGGTGATAAGCAGCACACAGATGAAAAAGCAAAACACACAATCTACTTAGGGAGTCCTGTTGACAGAGCTCCAGAACTGTGGCCCTCATTTACCCGCGTGAGCAGAGCAAACCCCGCACCACCGAAGAGGCCAATCAAATAGTGAGCCCCTCTCGGTCTTAAGAGAATCACTGTGTGCGTGATCTCCATAAGGATAAAGAACCACAGACCTCCTCGTGCACTCTCCTGCTTACTTAAACATCTGCATTTCTTTCCAGCTACACCGAGCGAGTGTGGTGTGCTGAAGAGAAAACGACCTGTTCAAGCAAGACTGCTACATGATGTGGGGATGTTAGTCATGCATGCCTGTCGCTTTGCTTCCTGTTTATCCCTGTCTCTGTATTTCCTCTATTTCATTTCTGATTACAGCCATCACTCAATAGAGTTCCCTGAAAAATGTTTTGGGATGATAACACGGTTAATCATTACTGATTATAGCCAACGGGCCCTAGATACGTCCGTTACCGAAGGCAAGCGTTACAGAGTGGGATGTGGGTTTATAATGGAAGCAACAATGGCAGCTTGTAGTCCCTGTCTGTGGCAACAGGTGGCGCTAGAGAGTGTCAACACTCCAGCTACATACTACAGTCCAGTCCAGAGGGGATAAGACAGTTATGTCATCGAGTGTGTCACACGAACACACTGTGTTCAGACACTAGTGACCACAGCACAAGAGAGAGATGGAGGGAGGGAGGGAGGGAGACAGAGAGAGAAGGAGAGAGACAGAGAGAGAGAAGGCGAGAGGATGAATTATGTGAATGATTTTACATTAGGCAAATGATAGGTAATATGCACAAGGACAGTTCTGAGATTAGGGGACATGTGTAACCATGACCAGGTGACTTATACTGTAGAACTAGCTCCGTCTGAGGTTACCATAGTAAATATTTTACTTAGAAACCTGCTCCTATCTGTCATGCTTGGGTGCACGTGATTAAGTGGCAAGTATCATAGTTTTTTGCTGTACTCTCAACTAATATACATGCTTCTCCATTCCGGCTGACATGCTCCCAGGGTACCCCAAGCAGCGTGGTTAACGATAAATGTATAATAACCTCAAATGCTGCCAGTTTGCCACCACTAATCTCTTTTACAACAGTCGTGTCGGCCCGGATCAGTCAACCCAATCCTGTAATTTCATATCATACCCGTCAAACTGGCAGCACAATGTGAACACACCCTCCATATAACGAATACTTATCACTGGATAGACACTTCCTCACTGTTCAACAGTACGCTATCTCTTTTACCACGGAACAGCCTATAGGTGCCCCCAGTGCCGAGAGCATTGCAATATTTCCAACGGAAATCTGCTTCTTATTGGCCATCGTCGTTGTTAATTATCCTAAATCTAAAGCGAACTCCAACCATGTTAGTTTGTCTTATCTTCTACTTGAGTCGACTATTGTGTACAGGTTCGACGTCCCTCCCTCTTTCTCTCCCCAGCTTCTCTCTCTCTCTCTCTCTCTCTCTCTCTCTCCCTCTCTCTCTCTCCCCCTCTCTCTCTCTCTCTCTCTCTCTCTCTCGTTCTCCCCCTTTTCTCCTTTGCCGTTTCGTTTAGAATGTAGAGCACCCGCGTGACGTCCAGTGTAACTCTGCACTGAGGACAGGCAACTCGAGGGTGAGAAAATGAGAAAAGACAACAACAAAAGTTGTCCAGAGACCCACTCGCATATTCGCATGATTGTTGGCTACTACAGTGACCAACTTTATAAAAGTACACCACCCACTTTTGGGGTAATTAAGCAAGAGTTTAGCCTATTCTTTAAATAGTTCACATTTTGGGGAAACGCTACCAGTGCGAACATAAATCCATTGTATTTTAACGGACTAACTGTTAACCCTACCCCAGGCTAGGGTTGTTAGTCAAGTAACAATATCTACCCATAGATAATCAAATTGGGTAGGTTACTACATGTTTCCATAATATGTCATGAGAAGCGACACAATTGTCCCAAAGGATTAAAAAAAAAACACCATGCGCCATCCTACAATCTGCGCCGCTGACGTTATGGTGGTATTAGTAAACTAATCCTTAATCATTTTACCAATGCCATGGTTACACCGGAGCGGTAAACTATACTTAATATTGTTGTAAAATAGCAACTGATATGCCCATCAGCGTCATTAGGCTACTTTGTGACAGACTATTAAAGCCCCTTCTTCTTTTTCTGTCGGTCTCATTCTCTGTCATGCTGCATCCAAATGTAGGTTACAGGAAGAATAGGCAACTCGTATCATTATAATAGCATAATGGGCTGCGGGCACTGGCCTCGTCATGGATGTTTCTGGTTCAACGTGCTCCTAAACCATGTTTCCTCCCCACCACCCCCTCCCGCCTTGTCCTAACCCCCCCTCCCCCGCCCTCCTCCCTCCCCGCACACATGTTGTAAAATCCCCCACACAGACTCTAATAGCTAATGAGCTGCAACTCCAAATTCAAGAGATTCCCAATTTTTCAGGATTTGAGCAGCTCATCAAAGGAATTGCAGGATTACGTTAATGTTGCCATGACCCTCCGCAGCCCATGACAACCAAGGCACGTCTATTTTATATCTGGGACATTCGACTTCCTAATATGGATGTGCTTCCCTCAATCTCTGTGTGGATTAGAGCAGACAACGACAAGTAATAAACATGTAGGCTATATGGTCCCAAAACACATTCAACGAATCACCTCCAAATAACCAAATGGATCTTGTTCCAACACTCTTAATACATTCGGCACGGTGTGCTGGGATATAAAAGTACACTACACACAATAACCTCAAGATGAGAAAACAAGGACTAAAGCCTATCACATTTCCAAGTAGACGACAATGATAAGTCTATCCACGTTGCACATCTACGATATTATTTAAAGTTTATCATCTGTCGTTTGTGTCTATCAACTGTCTGGTCATTTTCGATCCGTAATCGCTGTGATCTGTCTCACGGCAAAACGGGAGAATGTGGCAACGCAACAAAAAAAATGGAGTTACGTACCTGTTTGTGAGTGATAAAATTATCCTGGAGACTAGCGAAGAAAAGACAATCGCGAAGGTGAAAGCATGCGCTGTATGCTGAAGTGCATATGATTGAGAGAGTCGAAACCACTAGTCTGTAGGGGACCCGTCTCCGCTCTTCGACTCTTGACGCACGAACTCCCCAAACCACCTCGAATACAACGATAACATCGAATACTAAAGTACCGGTAGATTATTCGCCTGCAACTATTTCACACATTGCCAAGGAAAAGCAAAAAAACATATATCTGTTCGCCTACACTGTGTTATCATAAAACACCTTTTTGTGGTAGCGGATGGTCTCTCCCGCATTAAATGAACTATCCACTATTGTCAGCACAAACTTCTTAATATGCTTTCGAAACTGTTCGGATGTCCTAGACCATAGTTTGTACACTACACTACCTCGACACATGTTTTATGTCGCCTCATTCTCTCGTTTGATCGTTGAAAGCCGAATGAATTTAGATGAAATCCTAAAGAACCGGTTTCCAAAGCGCTCAAACTAGACAGCAGCCGATTGGAATGTAACTGCAGGAAGATCGAGATACGTTCACGGAGACCAACAATAGAACGTCCTGCTTGTTAGACGTTGAACGCTAGTTGGGTATATTAGTACAACCCTGCAAACGATCAACATGAAATATAGACTGCTATACAACTCTATTATGAATCAGTAATTAGACACTATTAAAAGAGTTAATCTACACTGTTTTGACACAACACATTGAATATAAACCATTTGACGCTTTTCGTTTAATGGAAACAATTCAGAGGTATGTGTAATGTTTTCTTTATAGATGATGAGAGTTGCTACTACAGCCTTGTGACTCTGAGGCATCTTAGCTGAGTTGTGTGTGTGCGTGTGCGTGTGTGCGTGCGTGTGTGTGTGTGTGTGTTTGCTCAGTATGCATTGAGAATGGAGGGAGCCATCTTGCTGACTGCTGATGCACCTCTGATTTAAGACACTCAGACGTCTTATCAGCCACAAGCCCTGGAATCGTAAATGCAGGCACTAGCTCACACGCACACAAATCTCCCCTCCTTCCACACACACACACACCCGCACGCATGTCCCCCACTCCATACACACACACGCATGCCCCTCCTACTCCATACACACACCCACACGCATACCCCCCCCACTCCATACACACACACACGAACAAGTCCCCCCTTCCTCATTTACCGTTAGTCCACACTCACACACACACACACACACACACTGTACATGTCCTTAAGCTTGCATGATGTACACATCCATGCACACTTTAGCACGCACACGCTTCCTTGAATATGCACACACACACACACCAGCAAAAGGTTTTGTAATGAGCCCATGACTAGAGTCCTGTCTGCTCCTGCCTCGGTGCTGCAGTGAGTCTCTGTTTAGATGCTTCCTGTCATACGAGAGGCTTTCAACATCCTCTCCTGCTTCCTTACAGTTGTCTCTCGGTCCCCCCCCCCCTTCTCTCTCTCTTTCTCTCCCACCATGTATTTCTCCTCCCCCCCCCCTTCTCTGTACCAGCGCGTCCTTCACAGACAGTCCCTCCTGGTGCATCGTTGTGTGTTGCGTGTTCCTCTCCAAGTCACTCAGTGATCTTTCAACCTCACTGAGGCTTTCCATGTGTTTTTGCTCTCTTCTTTTGGGCTGCATAATACTTGCAATCAAGCACTCACACACACACACACACTCACACACACACATACACACACATACACACACAAACAAACAAGACAAGGCACACACACAAATAATCACACGCACCCATAATTACACGCACACAGACATGCACACATGGGCATGCACACGCACTCACTCACACATACACACACACACACACAAACAAGACAAGGCACACACGCACACGAATGATCACACACACCCATAATTACACACACACAGACATGCACACATGGACATGCACACGCACACACACACACCATAACCAAAGGGGGAGGCTTTTAATAGCTATTCCTTCTGCTAGTCAAGACTCAACTGTGCAGCATGTAATCCAGTCATATTGTACATGGCTGGTGACAGACATCATGTTCGCGTGTGTGTTTTCTGTGTGGCGGAGTAATGGGTGTGTGTTGCTTGTCTGCTATTGGGTGTCTAAAAGTGTGTGTCTGCATGTGTGTGTGCTGTTGTGTGTGTTCTGCAATACTCTGGTGTGGTGAGTGACACCACAGCCCCTGGTGCTCAATTAGCTCTCAATGCATTAGCAACCGCGTGCTAATTGTCAAGTGGAGGTGTGGCACTGTGAGATCCTTACCACGGAGACCGTGTGTGTGTGTGCGCGCGAGTGTGTGTCTTTGTGTACTGCCTCGTGGTCAGTAAGCAACAACATCTTGAGCAGCAGCAGCAGGCTGATGCAAAACTACATTCAATATGCATGTGCTATCAGATGACTGCTTTAGAATGACACCCAGTCCAGTTAACTCCTCACCCTCCTCCCCCCCTTCCTCAACTCTCCTCCCCTTTCCGGTCCTCCTCCTATCCTCCTCTCGCTTATCCTCTCCTTTTCTATCTTTGCTCCTTTGCTCATATCCAACCATCCTGTCCCTGCCCAGGATGTTATCTGTTCGTTGCATACTCTCACTCTTCTGGACCCCTCCTCTCCTTGACCCGCTCCCCTGTCCTTCCATTTTTTTCTCTCTCTAACTCTAACTCTAACTCTCTCTCTCTCTCTCTCTCTCTCTCTCACTCACTCACTCACTCACACCTCCCTCACTTCCGTTCCTTCTCTTTCCCTCACTCATTGCTGTCTCCTCTCCCTTTCACCCCCCCCCTCTCTCTCTCTTCCTCTGCCACTCTCCTTCTTTCGTTCCTCCCTCTGACAGTCTCTCACCGTAATCTGCTCTTCTTCATCTTTGTCACTGTCTGTCTTTCTTTCGTGTCCTGCATCACTCACGTTTTTTTATTTTCTCTCTTCTTGTCTCTTTTCTCTCTTCTTCTCTCTCCTTTTCTATCTTTATTTTTTCCCTCCCTCCCTCCTTCCGTTCCTCCCTCCCTCTCATCATGTTCCAGTGAGCCTTAAAGGGGAGATCCTCCCACACCATTGATCATGCTATTCTAGCCGTGTGGGGAATGCTTTCCACTGCATCTCAGCATGACACACACACACACACTGTCAGTCACACCTGCACATAGACACACAACGTCGCGCACACAAGCACAAAAGCACACCGGCAAGTCATAACCAGAACACAACACAAAATTTCCCAATGTAATGCATGATGTATTCTGCATTCAAGTACTTGCTGTAGTTTCCAGTGATTGTGTGATTGTTGACTGGGGAGGGGGTGATTGATGGAAGAGCCAGGTTGTGTCGCAGTCACTAATATAATAACAGGGTATAATTATTCCCTAACAGCTTAATCCCATCTTGGTTGGGGGGGGGGTCTCTACACAGCCACAGTCAGCGCAATCTAGCTGTTTCCTGTGTGTCTGCATGTGTGCATGTGTGTGTGTACATGGGTGCCTGTGTGTGTGTGTATGTGTGTGTGTACGTGGGTGCCTGTGTGTGTGTGTGTGTGTGTGTGTACGTGGGTGCCTATGTGTGTGTGTGGCAGTGCATTTTAAGCAGGGGTGACTGCAGTAGGAGGTAGTGTGATGGATCCACAAGATCATGCTGCAGCGTTGACATTGTCTGCACCCCTCCCTCCCTCCCTCTCTGCCTGCCCGCCTCTCCACACACATTATCACTGTCTAAAACACACTTTCCCCGGAACACTCACTCACACGCACACATCCATAATACACCCTAAAGCTATACCACTGTCTCTCCTTCGCGCACACACACACACACACACACACACACACACACACACACAGACACGCATAAAGGAGTGCGATCATTGAAAGCCAGCCGACCATGAACACACAGTCCACAGACAAGGTGCTGCAAAAAGAAACCACTCTAACCCGACGTCCAGCCAGAGAAAGATGAAGGACACCAGGCAGGAGTGCAAACACTCCTGGCCCCTTCGTGGGTTCAATCCAGACGCTGGTGTCTATATCCTGTTTTGGGGTTTTGAGGCAGGAAGCAGTTTCTCTAGCCGGTTTATTTGACTAATGGAGGAGGCCCTATTACACGCCTGGTCTGGAGAAGAGAGGTACAGGCTCACTGGGCTCTGACCCTCACTACAAACACTCTAGCAGCTCTGCCCTTGGGGATCAAAGACTGCCTGTGTAGGTGTGTGTGTGTGTGTGCGTGCACGCGTGCGCGCGTGCGTGTGTGTGCAAATGCACGTGTGCGTATGCGTGTTTGTGTGTGAGAGTGGTATCGGTCTGTCTGCGTGTGTGTGCATGTGTTTGTATGTGCGTTCTGTCAAATCTGTCAAGTAGACTTCCCCACCAACCATTACTCTTCTTTTATGTTTGTAGTCATTGCGCCAGTATGTAGGAAACAGCGTTTCGAGTGTCTATGTTTGTGGACAAGCTGACGTGAGTGATTCTTGACGATTCTAATGAGGATTACCAGTGCTGGTGAAAAGGCCTTATGTCCGACAGCGTGTCTGACATTGAGTCAAACATGAGAGGACCATGTGGTTCCAGCAGGCAAGGCCGTCTAGACTTTGGGCGGGCCAGAAGCATATGATATTGATTATCTTTTGTTTGTCCATCTCTGCCTCTCCTTTGCCCTAAAGGACTTTATACACATCACTATAGCATTGTCTAGAGAGCAGGCTGAGCACCAGCTCTCAGACCTGCTGAGCTCGGTGGATCATAGAGTCCAGACCCAGGACTGAATTCAAGGTTACAAGCATATGTTTTACTGTGTTCTTAATACAAGTGTAGTATTTGTGTCGTCAGTCCAAGTTGTTTCGTGAGGATGTGTTTACGCACAGCTGGGGTATTAATGGAACCCCTTACAGACACATGGGTGCACGAGCACGTGCGCACACACACACACACACACACAGCACAGATAATATCGCGTTACTTTCCGCGTCTTCATTTGACCGATCGCCGAGCTGTGCTTGTGTAGAATGTGCGCGTCGTGTGTGCGTGAGCTGTGTGTGTACTGTGTGTGTACAGGGAGAGAAATAGGACAGCCAAAAGAAAATAAGAGAAACTAGAGGGAGGGTAAAGAAAAAAGAGAGACGTTTAGAGTGAGAGAGAGCATGTGTGTTAGGAAGAGAGAGAGAGGGGGACAGAGAGAGAGAGAGGGACAGACAGAGAGAGAGATAGGGAGAGAGGGAGAGGGAGGGGGAGAGAGGGAGGGGGAGAGAGAGGGAGAGAGCATGCGTGTTAGGAAAAGAGAGAGAGGGGGACAGAGAGAAAGAGAGGGACAGAGAGAGAGATAGGGAGAGAGAGGGGGGAGGGGGAGAGAGAGAGCATGTGTGTTAGGAAGAGAGAGAGAGGGGGACAGAGAGAAAGAGAGGGATAGAGAGAGAGATAGGGAGAGAGAAGGAGGGGGAGAGAGAAGGAGGGGGAGAGAGAGGGAGAGAGAGTTTGGGCTTCTGTGTGCACTTCTTATGTCACAGACAGCTGTTGTTTGTGCTGAGCGTATAGTCAACCGGTCTGGTAATTAGACAAATACTCCAGTATGGTGAGTCGACTTCCAAAGGCAGGATCGCAGTTCCACAATCACAGACCTCATTCCCTCCCTCGATCCCCCCCTCCCCCCCCTCACATGCAAACACAACCGATTTCCTTTTCTTACATGCACACAACACCGCCTCCCAACAGCCCTTAAAATACACCCCTCCCCCAAACTCCAACAAAGTGTTTCTCTCTCTCTCTCTGTCTTTCTCTGACTCTCTCTGCGTCTCTCTCTCCCTGCCTCCCTCCCTCCCTCTTTATACAAAACCAATCCTCTAACTGACAATAGCAACGAGCCCGACTTCAAGTGCAAACAGCTTGACTTTGAGTTTGAGGATGCTCCAATCGCGCTAGGCCGGGGAGGAGGGGAAGGGAAGGAGGGGAGGAGGGTGGGGGGGGGCGAGGGGGGAGGGGAAGGGGGGGGGGGAAGGGGGGCGATGTTGCTGTGTATGCCCATTCACTCTGCACACATTTGAAACCTGTTGCCACAGTTGGTCCGAAGGTATGAGCTGTGGTGATCCATTACTGGAGGTAGAACAGTGTGGAGCTAGTTGTAGTGATTTAGGTGTTGGGGGGGGGGAAAAAACTTCAAACGGTACGTTCGGTTGGTGGAGAAGAGGGAGGAGGAGGAGGAGGAGGAGGAGGAAGCTGTGGAAGGCCTGCAGCTCTCTCTGAGAGGGGGAGGGGAGACTAAATTTAACCTTCTCCTCTTTCTCTTCTCCTCCCTATCTCTTCTCTCTCTCCTATCCCTCTCCCTCTACCTCCCTCCTCTACTCTCTAACTGACAACAATAGCACGAGCAACGACTTCAAGTGCCAAACAGCTGACTTTGAGTTTGAGGATCTCCACATGCGCTAGGCCGAGTAGGAGGAGGGAGGGAAGAGGGAGGAGAGTGGGGGGGGCGAGGGGGGAGAGAGGAAAGGGAGGAGGCGAACGGAGGAAGGGGGGCCGAGTGTGTGCGTGTGTATCCCATCTCCTGCACACATTTGAAACGCAGTTGTTGCAGGACATTATCATGGATCCGAAGGTATGCAGCCTTGTGAGTGATCCATTAGGAGGTAGAACAGTAGTGGAGGCTAGTTGTAGTGATTGTGGGGGGGGGGGGGAGGGACGAGGGAATACTTCAACGCCGGGTACGGTGTCGCGTATGGTGGGCACGATAGACGGGGAAGGAGGAGGAGGAAAAGGCGGCTATGATGGATGTCTGAATGCCTGGTTGACACTGGCCTGCAGCTCTCTCTGCGAGGGGAGGGGGACTACACTGAACTTCCTCCTCTCTTTCTTCGATCTATCGTTCTCTCTCGATCTCTATCCCTGCGAGCTGCGCCTGACAACGACCCCTCTTCGCCCCCGCCAAGCGCCCGCCCGTTAGGACCCCCCGCCACTCTCTAATAAACATCGCACAGATCACCTCCTCTGTCCTTCTCTCCCTCCACCTCCATCCTTCCCCTCATCCATGCACCTCTCCCCTCCCCCTCCCTCTCTCTCTGTCTCCACTTAACACAATTACGGAGCGCGGTCGCAGCAGCTTCAAACGAGGCTCCGGAAAACGTTGCGCCAAACGTCCCCTAACGCGGTGGGACTGCGCGGGCTGTCGTCGGCTGTGGGGGGAGCGTTTTCCAGAGACGCTTTGATGACCCCTGTCTGTACTCGTGTGACTTGAAACGATTAGCCTTGAATCTCCATAAAACAAATGAGTGATGTCATAATGGGTTGGTAGTACACATGCAGTGTGATGTCTGGTCTTATCCGTAAAGAAAAGTTGTTTTGAAGGGTGTCAGCAAAGTACAAATAAAGTCAGGCAAGTCAAGTCGGTGAAGAAAGTCGTTATTATTTGTTGAATTGCTCAAGAGGAAGCCTCCATTGCGCAATCCTTTTAGTTCAGTATGAGGGATTAGAATCCCTAACAAAGGGGTCTTGTCAGCAACGTAATCCTGACGGAATATTTCTGTCGTATGAAACGGGAATTACAAAAGGCTCTCTGTCGCGTGACGTCGTCGACGCCGCTGGAAAGGGAAGTGGAGGCAGTGGCCAGCGCTGCCCTGGGGTGTCAGAACATGTTTGGAACAACACCGATCTTACTGAGGTCAGAGGCTGGGGACTCTGGGCAGCAGGAGTGATATCAGGGATCATCGCTGGGCCCTTGCCCAATACGCATGCATCATTTGCCTGGGGACTTGGATAACGGTAATGGTATGGTGGTGTTGATTAATATATAACTGCATGGTCATTCTTTAATTGCACATTAAGGTCCAACCATTGAACTGTGAGTGAGAATCGGCTGAGCCATCCAGCAGGTTTAAATCCATGATGTTCCATGCCAAGCTTTTATGATATACCTTAAGCTATGTTCTCATGAAATATTGATGAGGTGTACTTTGTCCAAGGATCAATTATTTATTCCTTCTCAGCATGTGGTTTCCACACCACCATTAAAACCTCCTCACACACACTATTTTCTCACGTACACACTCGCGCGTTGCGCGCACACACACGCTCCTCTCGCACACATTGTCCTCTCACACTCCCCTACACTAATGGAAAGGCATGAAACTCGTCAAGCCGTTCTATGCTTATCATGAAGAAAAGCTGTTGCAGACCAAATGTATGTTAACTTTGCAGGGACAGGAATCATTGAGACATTTACTTCAAATACTAATGACTCAATATGTTCAGATGAAAAACAGCCACTAGTGTCATGTCTGTTCAGTAACAGTATATACTGGGTATATAATAGCATACTCCAAACTCTTGCCTCATCAGTGTGTTTCATTCTCATATCCTGTCAGATCGGTTGAGGCCTTCCATCACTCATCTCTTTTTTTCCTCCTCCTTCTCTCCTTCTCTCCTACCCTTCCTCCCAGCGTTCTTCCTTTTTTCTTTCTTTCTTTCTCTTTTTCTTTCTTTCTTTCTCTTCCAGTTCACTACTCTGTTCTTCTCTTTCCTTCTCCCTCCCGTCTGTCTCTCTGTCTCTCCCTCCACCACCCTCCTGTCTGTCTCTCTGTCTCTCTGTCTCTCCCTCCACCACCCTCCTGCCTGTCTCTCTGTCTCTCCCTCCACCACCCTCCAGCCTGTCTCTCTGTCTCTCCCTCCACCACCCTCCCGTCTGTCTCTCTTCCATGTCTTTTGTGTGCAGCCTCTGTATCAGGCCCATTGTCATGTTAATGACATGTTTGTTCTCTCCGCAGCAGCGCCACCATCCATCAAAGCATCTGCCAGCGTTTCATCTGGCCTGCCTATCTGTACCTGTAATTAGGTTGGGCTGAGGGAAAGGGCCAGGGATCTAGTTAGCACCAGGCAAACACACACACATACACACAGAGGCACGCATTCACGCACGGAGGCGCACACTCACAGATGTGTACTCACACACTCACACAGACGCAGCGACTCGCTTGCTGGTACGTCAGACGGCCCTTGCTGCAGCCCCACACCTTAATGCTGTCTAATTGATGGGGAGCGCAGGGTGGTTATAGGTTCCTCAGGGTTGAGGGACGATTATCTTTACGGGTCATCCTGAGAGTACCAACATTAGAGGAGAGGGCTGGTCATTATGACAGGAAGATAAGGTGTGTGTGTGTCTGTGTGTGCCTGCTGGGGGGGTGTTGCTGTATATGTCCATACATGTGTGCGTGTGTGTGCGTACATGTACGTATGCATGTGTTTGGGTGTGTCTCCGTGCACATGTGTGTATACGTGTGAGGGTGTATGTGTGTATGTGTATGTATGCACATGTGTGTGTGTGTGCACATTGTGAGTGAGGTGCAGTACCGGTCATTTCCTGCGAGATGTGTGTTTGTCAAGAGAATAGGAAACCTTGTGACCACTCACAGGACCTGTGAAGAGTCTTCCAGGGAGGGAGAGGGGGGTGTATCTGGAAACAGATAGCCTTGGGAGGAACGTGTGCGCGTGCGCGCGTGTGTCCATTGGATGCTGGTGGTGCTTGCAGACAGCCAGACCAGATGAGAGCGAGGGGATAGCAGGGCTCCATCTCGTATACTTCCTGTTCCAATGCATCAGTGCCTACACACACCCCAACACACACACACACACATCCGCATACACACACTCCGCTCCAGTGACCTTCAGGATGAAATAAAAGCAGAGCAGGTAGGCTCTGGTGCGTGCGTGCGTGTGCGTGCGTGTGCGTCCTACTGTGAGTGCGTGCGTGTGCGTGCGTGTGCGTCCTACTGTGAGTGCGTGCGTGCGTGCGTGTGTGCCTGTTCGGACTGCCTCCCTTCTCCCAAGACGGACGCACATACATTATTGATCAATAAACACTCATCCATGTTTCATATCCTAGAATAGAGGTGAGGCATTCTGCCACTGACTGGGTGTGTTTGATTGTGTTGTGGTGTTTCAGCCCACTGTGCTCTGCTAAGATGTTAACATGGTTGCATAAGTGTGTTTGTTCACTGTTCTCTCAGTCCCTCCCCTGACAGCACACTGCAGAGACACATCAACCCCCGGCGCCTCTCTTTTTCGCTCCTCTCTCCTCTCCTCCGGTCTCCTTTCTTCTCTTTTCCTCTCTTCTCCTGTCTCCCCTCTTCTCCTCACTTCTTTGCTTCTCTCTCTCCTCCCCCTCTCTTCTCCTGCCCTGTCCTCCAGCCCTCTCTCTTCACCTCCCCCTCTTTTCTCTCAGAAACAGACTTCTCCTTAGCTAAGTGGTCCAATATCACAACACAACATGTTTAAAATGGATAATTTGACTGAACACAGAAATTATTATAATTACAATTCACAGCACTCGCAAATGGTGCCAAACGTTGTGTTTACGACAATACGTGAAATGGAAGACAAGGCAGATGACAAACACCCAGGCCTCCCCCTCTATGCTTGTAACTATGGTGTTGCTGTGCTTTCCTGGTCCCCTGTTGATGAGGTCACAGGGGAAAAAGAGGGAGGAGGGAGGGGGACCTGTGCTGACTAGCGCTGTCAGCTGGGATTCCCATGATGCCCGGGGATGATTGGGTTCATGGATGCGTCTCGCTCCTCTCTGACAGCACGACGGATACATCAGCACACCTGGGACAGGAAGTGGGGACAGGAAGTGACACGTCCAGGACAAGGTCGCGGCAGAGGTCATCTCCATACCTGTCACCAGTCACGTTGGTTCTTACCTCATGTCTGATCTGTGGAATATCGTGTCTGAGAACTCGACTCTGTTTGCGGTGCGATGTGACCGTATGTGTGTACATGCGGCATTCATTAAAACATTTTAATAACTGAAACGTGTTTAAAAGTCAACCACATTACTCTTTTGCAGTTCTCACTGGTCATCATTTTTCTACATTGACTGTAAACAATCGGATGAAAAGAGATGAAAAGAAAGCGTGAAACCAACGTTGAGACTCGTTGACTCCACCAGAAGCAGCAACACTACAAGCCAGGTCTCGTCTGCAAAGACAGGGTCAAATGAATGCAGAAGTGGTGCACACTTCCCATTGTCAAGTCTGAGTCAACGTCTGTATGTCAGAGTGACTCCGCACTCGGCGTCGCACACAGGCACACACACACACACACACACACACACGCAACATGCATGGACACACACACACATGGGCACACACACATGTAAGGGGAGAGGCTTGTTAGCAGGAATGTGTGAGTGGGGCAGAGTGGAGCCTCTCCGTCAAGACTTCCTCTCCCCTGGGCCTGGCTCACAGGGCTGGGCCTCACTATCACCCTGCTGGAGCCAATGACAAGCCTCCTGATTGATCACCTTTGCCGTGGGAGGAAGGAAGGAGGGAGGGAAAGAGAAACAGAGGGAGAGAGGGAGAGAGGGAAAGACTGAGAGGGAAGGACGAATGATCGGAGGTACTGAGCAGCGTCGAGCGAAAGAGAGCGCGAGAGATAACCTAATATAATGTCACATCACATAAAGATTCAGCGTGAGATTAGCGTGTCAGTGTAGATATGAATAGTCTTACTGGTGCGTTGTCGCTGTCGTGGCGTCTTCAGACTGTCACGCTGGAGCGCGTCCACACGTGTCATGAGGGCTACGTTCACAACCTCTCGCTTCAAATCGCCACAGACGATGCCTGTCGAAAAGCAAACGTCAACCTTTTCCGATATCGAACAGAGATACACACATTGTCCGCCGGCAGATCTATTCCGCCTGACGCGGACGCACGTTCAACTGAAAACATAAATTCTCCCAACTTCCTCTCATGTGTGAGCTTTATAACAATCCAGGTCATTCACTGTCAAGGAAAAACATTGAACCGTAGGTGTAACTAGGTGGCAATGGTCGTTAGGAGGAGCACTGCCAACAAGGTTCAAACTGTTCTTCACTTCATCGTGTGTGTGTGTGTGTGTGGGGGGGGGGGGTATTTGTATTAATGAGTGAAAGAGGAAAGAGATGAAAGAGTGGAAAGAGAGAGTGAGCGTACGCGTGCGTGTTCTTGGTCAGGTATGCAAACTAACGATGCGTGTTCTTGTTACGATCTTCGAAACACTTGATTACTAACGACTCACCGCCTTCATCCTACAGGGACCCTGCAGCGCTCGTCACAGTCCTGCCTGTGTCACCATGTGTTTGTGCGTCTCGTAGAGGTACTCAAAGAGACTCTGCAACACGGATTTAAACAGAAACACATAACTTCGCATGCAATATCTCAGGCTCCTATTTTTAGATTTCCTGCTCATCTGGAGGCTCTTTCATGCTACAGTAGCAGCACTGACAGTTTGCTGATTAACAGATTATGAACTCCACGCCAACGGACAAGCCAGCGCTGTTATCGACCCAATGGCATCATCTGCTGGGGAAATTGGGTTATGTTGCATACAGGAGGATGCACATGGGTTTTTTTCTGAGACTTTGGTATATCTCCACTGGGCGGAGTCGTTAAACCAGGAATCCTTGAAGGACCGTCACCCCCCCACACTTATCCTTCAGGTGTCTAAACAAATACTATATTCCAAACTGATACGCACCCCAACTCTAACCCTAACCCCATCCTACAGGGACCCCATCCTACAGGCAGAGAGACTGGAGAAGGTATACTGCTGAACACAGCCACCCTGATCACACCCACAGGCAGAGAGACAGGAGAAGTTATACTGCTGAACACAGCCACCATGATCACACCCACAGGCAGAGAGACAGGAGAAGTTATACTGCTGAACACAGCCTTCATGATCACACCCACAGGCAGAGAGACAGGAGAAGTTATACTGCTGAACGCAGCCACCATGATCACACCCACAGGCAGAGAGACAGGAGTTTCAGTCAGTGATGTCACCGATCTTGCTCTCTAACCTGCAAACCCAGATCTTAGGCAGGAAACAAGCCATATTCTGCCTGTCGGAAGTGAGTCCGTCTCTCAATCGGTCCCTTACGAATGGGGGGAGGGACTACTCTTTCAAAGTGTGTTGTGGGAGTGTCTAACAGGTGTGTTTAACTGAAGATGCTGGTAGTAGGAGGCACAAGTCAGCTGGCCCTACTCTGGTAAGGACAGAGATAGAGAGGGTCAAGGAGACAGGGGAAATCTGGGACAGAGAAAGGAAGGAAGAGAGGGAGAGGAAGAGAAAGAGAGAGAGAGACCTAGACAGAAAACACAAAGGCACGCAGAAAGAACAAGAAAGAAGAAAGAAACAAGAAAAGGTTGCCTCAGTTGGGAGACAGCGAGGAGTATGCAGAGGATCACGGTGGCTTGGATCAGGCCGTTGCTGTTCCTGTCTGTCGTCTTGTCGCCAAGGGCGACAGGTGGCAGACGTGAAGCTACTGCCCCTGGTGACATCATCATAGGGGGCATTTTCCCTTTCCACGACGATGTGGAGGAAGACACCAAAATCTTACCTCCGCATGAGGCTGAGTGTGTGAGGTGAGCGCCCAACAAACTGAAATGTTTGTACGTGTCATCATTTGTTCTCAATGCATAATAATCTGCGATCATTCAGGAGTGTTCCCTTTCCGCAGGTTCAGTAGCCTTGCATTAAACAGCGGTCTGGCTATGATCAACACAGTGGAGTTAGTCAACCAGTCTCCTTCCCTGTCCCGGCTCGGCTTGAGGCTGGGCTATCGCATCCAGGACTCCTGCTCTGACGTGACCACTTCTCTGAGGGCCATCACAAGCCTCCGCAAGCGAGGGGGAGCTGCCGGCGGCTCGCTCCCAGCAATGACCTCCATCATCGGAGCTTCTTCCTCTGAAATCTCCATCGCTGTTGCCAGGCAACTGAACCTGGAGCTCATTCCTCAGGTACAAAAGATCTTCTGACCATCCTGCTTTGAGAGAGTTTAGAATCAGTCATGCTCAGTTTGATTAAGCATGACAGTAACGATGCATACAACCCTGGAACAGCACTCCGTGTTTCCAACTTCACATTACAACAATCCCTGTTTCTAGTACTCCATTCTCCAATAATCCGTGTCGGCAACCTTCCAGATCAGCTACTCCGCCACCGCCACCATCCTGAGCGATAAGAAGCGTTTCCCAGGCTTCCTGCGTACGGTGCCCAGTGACTCATACCAGACCAAGGCCATGGTCCGGCTGATGGTCGACAGTGGGTGGAGCTGGGTGGGCATGGTCATCACCGACGACGACTACGGACACTCGGCCCTCGACGCCCTTGTGGCTCAGACCTCCAAGGCAGGGATTTGCGTGGCCTTCAAGGAGATCCTCCCCAACTCGCTGAGCGGCTCTGACTTATTCTTAGCTGTCCGGAGGGTCGCCACCGTCATCCTGAGGAACCCCCTCGTCAAGGTGGTGGTGGCGTTTGCGAAATCCCCTCATATGGAGCTCCTCTTGCAGGAGCTGAAGACCCAGGAGGAGGAGCAGGAGGAGGAGGGACGAGAGGAGTCAGCCTCAGGAGAAAGGGTGTGGCTGGCCAGCGACAGCTGGTCATCCTCTCCCGAAGTCGTGGCGAGGAAGCTGGAGCTGGAGAGCATCGGACAGGTGGTGGGCTTCACCTTTAAAAGTAGCAACCTGGAGTCCTACCGCCAGTACCTGCAGAGACTGGATGAGAACAAGGAGGAGGAGAGAGTGCGCAACCCCTTCCTGGATGAGTTCCTGGAGATTGAGAACGACCAGCTGGACCTGGAAGAGCTGGGTAAGAAGAGCCAGGGTCAGACAGTGCTCAGCGTGGAGATGGCTGTGAGGGCTCTGGCCCAGGCTGTGACCGGAGTCTGCAGCCACAGAAACTGCACCAAGAAAAGCATCCAGCCATGGGAGGTGAGGTGCAGCTCTTAATGTGGGACGGGGGGATGGGGGGACGGGGACGGGGGGACGGGGGGACGGGGGGCGGTCGAGCAAAGGGAAGGAACCAGATGGATCGTAGATTTAGTCAAACCCGATGTGCATTCTTATTTCATTTAGGTCCTGAGAGCTTTGAAGAGGGGCATTGAATTTGAGCAGGACGGGGAGAGTTACTGTTTCGACGAGAACGGAGACATCAACCTGGGCTACGAGGTCACCCTCTGGTATTCAGAAGGAGGCAAGGTGCAAGTGGGCGAAACTGTGGCAGAGTATCACCCTTTCAACGACAGCTTCACACACGCCATCCTGCCTGGCGTTGCTGACCTCACATACCTGAAGGTGATGACACTCCCACCCCCCCCCCCCCCCCCCACACACACACACACACCCAGACACACCAACTCAAACCACCTCCATACAAATGCAGTCACACACACAAATAGATTCTTCTTTTCCGGTGAGTTACATCTTCCTTACAGTCATCTTTAATTGGGTTAGTGACGTGGTCCTTTGTGCCCACAGGAAGTTGTGTCCAGGTGCTCAGAGAGCTGTCTTCCTGGTCAGATGAAGCAGACATTTGAAGGGCAGCAGCACACCTGCTGTTACAAGTGCATCAACTGTACTGAGAACCACTACTCCAACAGCACAGGCAAGAGTCCTTCATCCACACCCCCACACAAACCCTCCCACCGCCACACAAGCATTCATGCGCGTCATGTCATGACCTCAGGATAGATACCCGGTAACTCCTTCTCTACACGGTCCACATTATTTGGTGTAGCGTGTAATCCTATCCCACAGCGGTTTCTCTGGTCTAAGCCCTCTCCTCTGGCCCTGCAGACATGGATCACTGTCTGAGCTGCAGTGCAGATAGAGAGTGGTCTGTAGAGGGCAGCTCCAGCTGTACCCCCAAAACCCTGCAGTACTTCTCCTGGGACGATGGCTTTGCGGTGGTCTTGCTGACCCTGGCCGCCCTGGGCATCCTCCTGTCCTTCCTGGTGGGGGTGCTGTTCCTGCGCCAGCGCCACACTCCCGTGGTGAAGGCGGCGGGCGGGGGGCTGTGCCAGGTCATCCTGCTGTCTCTGATTGGCAGTTTCATCAGCGCCATGGTGTTCGTGGGAAAGCCCAGCGACCTGACCTGCAAAGTTCGCCAGGTGATGTTTGGCCTCAGCTTCACGTTGTGCGTCGCCTGCATCCTGGTCAAGTCGCTGAAGATCCTGCTGGCGTTCCAGTTCAACCCGGCGCTGGGGCGGCTGTTCCGTCGGCTCTACCAGCCCCACGCCATCGTCTGCGGCTGTCTCGCCCTGCAGCTCATTACCTGCCTCCTCTGGCTCCTCCTCCTGAACAGCCCCCGGGAGAAGCTCTCCGTCCAGCCCACCTCAGTGCTGGCCGAGTGCGACGAAGGCTCCGACGTGGCGTTCGGCGTGATGCTGTCCTACATCGCCGTACTGGCGCTGGTCTGCTTCCTCTGCGCCTTCAAGGGCCGAAAGCTGCCCCAGAAGTACAACGAGGCCAAGTTCATCACCTTGGGCACGCTCCTCTACCTCATCTCCTGGGCCATCTTCGTACCCGTGTACGTCACCACATCAGGGAAGTACCTGCCGGCGGTAGAGATGGTGGTAATCCTCATCTCCTCCTATGGAATCCTCTGCTGTCACTTCCTGCCCAAGTGCTATATCATCCTGTTCAGGAAGGAGCGCAACACCAAGGATGCTTTCATCCAGGACGTGCACGACTACGCCACCCGGGGCCTGGACAACCTGTCCGTGTCTGCGTGCGAGTCGCCGGAGGTCCAACGCAATCCGTTCGTCATCAAAGTCCCCTCGGTGTTCCTGCCCCGAGCACACATGCCGACAGCCCCCCGCCAGGTCCCAGCAGGGAGCCTGGGATCCCTGAACAGGCACGCACGTCTAAGGAGGTGCATCAGCACCAGCACCTGAGCTCATCAGACACAGCTGGGCTGGGGGTCCAGCGCTGCGAGGGAGCAGGGAGAAGGGGGACACTCATACTGAAGCTATTAAACTTCACGTCTCTAAGCTGAGGATCAAACTACTTGGGTTAGTCTTCTTCCCAATGTATGCTGTCTATGTATATATTATAAGTGGGTGCGTTTTGTACATTTGACTGGGTGCAACAACTTTAAAGTAGCATTCCGCTCCTCAAGGTGGTTGGTATTTACAGTGAGAGCTCATACAGCCAATATTTTTGATTCATATTGAAAACAGTGATGACTTTTATACGCTTGAATACGTTGACTATCTCATGGCATCTTCAACATCCTATATTGCTGCCAGACTGATTTTGTAAGTAAAGTTACAATAAAGAGAGTTAGTTATTCTGGGGAGGACGTGATCTGTTCTTTTAGAAATAGCATCCCCAATGACTAACTATTCAGTGATACCAAACAGAGTGATACCGTACAGAGTGATACCTATGGTGATACCTCACTGTTCTGCTGCAGGCATCTCTGACTAGAGGAGGAGGAGGAGGAGAGTACTGAGGGCTCCACAACACAGAAATACTGCAACTGAAACGTTTCGTTCTGTTAGAGAATATCAACAACAATGTTGCTTTTTATGTCATTTGTGTCTATTTCGGGTTGAAAACCGAACTCAAAACGTCAGTACCTGCACCTGCTCACCACAGACTCCCTACCTCAGCCTTCACCTCAGTCTTCACCTCAGTCTTCACCTCAGTCTTCGCTGGCTTCAGAGGCACACCAGAGGGAAAATGACTTCCTGTTTGACTGTAATTACTGATCGTCTGTCTGGTTCTATTGTTGGTCATATGACAAGACTGATTGTGAAGAGGTGAGTCACTTATTAAGAGCTGTAATCTCCATCGCGAATGTCTCCTAACTGGACTGCAGATACAGCAACGAGGAAAACATTGATAGTTTTCAGGAATTTTCACACCCACACACACACACACACACACACACACACACACACACACACACACACACACTGGCACGCTTATTCAAAACACAGTCAGCTCAGTCTGGTTTCACGAGCACGCAAGTCGAACAGGCACAGGTGTGTGTAGAAACTTGTTAACATCATTTTTCTGAGATTAACATGTGGTCTAATTCAGACTCTGGTTCGCTGTTGTGAGAAGCCTTGGGCACATTGTGTTGTCATCAAGATTCTCTGAACCAGCTCGTCTGGTTTGGTAACATTAAAATCAACAGGACAGAGAGAGACCTATATTGTGTTAGAGACAGTGAGAAGAGGGGGATGGGTCATTTTTGTGCATTTTCTTACACTTCAGTGTGTTCTTGAGTCATGTGACACTAAACCCTCCAAAGGCACCATAACTCAGCATTTCTTCAGCAGAAACTCAGAGTGCAGCACTACATCACCACCCTGACACCTGTCTGGGAGTTCTGTCATCTCTACCTTGTAATACCTGGTCCCCTCTCCTGCCCACTCACCCTCACTCCCACGCTCATCCCCACACCCACCCTCACTCCCACGCTCATCCCCACTCACCCTCACTCCCACGCTCATCCCCACTCACCCTCACTCCCACACTCATCCCCACTCACCCTCACTCCCACGCTCATCCCAACACCCACCTTCACTCCCACGCTCATCCCCACACTCACCCTCACTCCCACGCTCATCCCTACTCCCACTCTCTATCTCACGCTCATCCCCACTCACCCTCACTCCCACGCTCATCCCCACACACCCTCACTCCCACGCTCATCCCCACTCACCCTCACTCCCACGTTCATCCCCACTCACCCTCACTCCCACGCTCATCCCTACTCACCCTCACTCCCACGCTCATCCCCACTCACCCTCTCTCCCACGCTCATCCCCACTCGCCCTCACTCCCACGCTCATCCCCACTCACCCTTACTCCCAAGCTCATCCCCACTCACCCTCACTTCCACGCTCATCCCCACTTCCACTCTCTATCCCATGCTCATCCCCACTCCCACTCTCTATCTCATGCTCATCCCCACTCACCCTCACTCCCACGCTCATCCCCCCTCACCCTCACTCCCACCCTCATCCCCACTCCCACTCTCTATCCCACACTCGTCCCCACTCCCACGCTCTATCTCACGCTCATTCCCACTCCCACGCTCTATCTCACGCTCATCCCCACTCCCACTCTCTATCCCACACTCATCCCCACTCACAATCTCTATCCCACCCTCTCTCCCACCCACAGCTAAGATGTAGCAGGGAGACGGGCACAGGACAAAACCTAGGCTGAAATAGGAGAGCAAGTGAACTCCTCAGGAATGAGGCCTATTGTCTCTGAGGCCTGAAGGGAAGGCCCCTCACACCTTGAGGGTGAGGGGGGGAGTTCACCTGAGACCACACTGCTCCTTAAACCCTGCACATAATCCAACCCTAGTGGGAACTACACCTGCATTCTCATTCCCATGGAAAAATCCCCTTCACTAATCTCTCTCTCTCTCTCTTCTGGTGAAGGAGTGCTGGTGCTGTTGAAGTCGTCATCATAAAAAGATGAAGAACGATCCGGCGTGTACAGTATGCTGGAACGTTCTTTCGCATGTGCAGTCGTTTATTAGGCCCAGCAGCAAGGTCTTTTTGAGGCCTTTGCCTGATTCCGGATGATTTGCCGCTTAGCTCAGACGTGGTGTTGACTGACAGTGGTTTACTGTAAACATGACAGGTGCTGTTGGTGTGTCTGCGTGTGTGTATGGGGGATGCGGTTGTAAGATCTTCTCTGGTATAAATAGATCTGCTGCCATTTCTCCCATGACAATAACCTGTGTGTTCAGTTCCTGGAAACTGTTGGAGTTGCAACGATCTTTTCATCTGGTAAATGAGCGTGACTATGTTGCGGTCAACCTTTTTCCGTGTGTGACGTACAGCAACACGACCAGGGAAACCCCACTGACACTTGACTTTGAAACTGAGGCCAGGAAGGTGGCTGAGGTTGGATCAGAGGCTAAAACTGAGGCTCAGACTGGATCTGAGAGTGGATCAGAGGTTGGAACTGGATCTAAGAGTGGAACTGAGGTTGGAACTGGATCTAAGAGTGGAACTGAGGTTGGAACTGGATCTAAGAGTGGAACTGAGGCTGGGACAAACTAGTACTCGTGCGATAAACTCTAGAAACTGTAGGTGTCGAGGCATGTCCTATGTTGACCTTGAATATTCTCTTTACACTCTGTATCTTGCGTGTCGTTTTAGTGTCATCTCGTTTTTTACTGACATGTTTTAGTCTCTGTCACACACACACACATGCGCACACGCACATACACACGCGCACACGAGAAAAGGCTTAAGAGAAAATCTTTTTATATTTATTCAGTATAATTTTACAGAACATAGTCATATTCACATCTCATCCATCAGGTAGAGCCGTAGGTGGGGACAGAGCCCTATAGTGCAGCTTCCTTCCTCTACACCCTGCTTCATCACCGGCCAATTACAGCAAAGGAGAGAGCCTGCCAGCTAATCAGATGACAGGGAGAGCCAGCTAGCCAATTAAAGATGGTCTACCAGCCAGTTGGGTGACAGGAAATAGCCAATTGAAGCTCAGGAGAGACTAAACCAGCAAATCAGTGCCTGCCACAATCCAAAAGCTCCCGGCTCTGGACCAGAGAAATTAAATCACTGCAAAATCTATTCCCAAACAAGGGGAAACAACTCACAACCGAGCCTAAAATAAAGTAAATACTATACAATCGTACAAACATGACATATTAGAAAACTATACACGCTTTAATGTGCTTGGCAGAACTGTGCATCATAAATAATTTCCATCTCGGGGTAATATAAAGATTCTTCATCCAGAGCTGATCACTGCTGCACATCAACATCTTTGTGTGTATGCGTGTGTATCAGGCTAAGGAGAACCAATAGTAGAGACAGGCTTGAGAAGGGGGCTCCCAAGAGCCAATCAGGGGGCTGGAATGCAGGTCTCAAGCTCCTCCCCCTCCCCCATCTCTGTTATGCATCCTTCCCTCTCATACACATATTACTGTCATCTATCCAGCCATTTTAGATATGTAATTTCATCTAGGAAGGATGGATAGATGGAGGTCTGTATGGAGGTAACGTACATTACTGCATCAGATCACGTGACAAGGTAGAACCTGGGAGATCGCCACTAGGGAACACCTTCCCCAACACCAGTCATGTCGCATCCACTAGAAGAAACCATGTCTTAAGTGTGTATATATAATATACAGAACACTCCCATTTGAGTTGTACATTGCAGGCGAATGTAACACCCCCCCCCCCCCCCCCCCCCCCCCCCTCCACTCCCGCGAACAACAAGGCAGGAAAGAAAAATAAGGTCATGATCTACAAAATCATGATGAGATGAGAAGAATATACCTATAAATCCTCTGAGCGCTTCTTTTCAGCTCTAGCGCGGCACCACTGCAGCCCAGGGACGGGGCCCTGCTCCTGTTCACAGAATGTGCGTCCTCCTCTCAAGGGAGGGGGGGGGGGGGGGGGGGGGGGATACCTCTTCAGAAAGAGCAGTAGCACCAGTTCATCCACGTTGTACGGCTCTCCCACTTTCGAAAACGCCCCTTTCCCACTTCGCCGTCATGGCGACCGGCGTGTCCCTCGAACCATCTCTCCCTCTCCACGTTCTCAGTCTGCCTGACGACCAACTGGCCTTTCTAAAAGGCCGAACGCGAAGCTCTCGGGTCGTGGCGAAGCATCTCGCCCGAGGGGAACTCAAGGGGAGGCGTCGCAGCGCCCGTGCCAGATATGGAAACAAATCGACTGAGCGGTTGCGCGCAGCAAAGCACGCTGAAGTCAGCTTGAGACTTTGGACCACAGTCACACTGTCTGACTGTGTCCGTCTACGTCAGTCGACACTTCGAATGCCTTCTCCAAGGCAGACCTTCACCGACTGACTTTGCGTCTCGTTTGTGGTTTAATTGAGAGAGTATATTCAAATGAGAGCGCTTGTGGCCTTATGGGCACAGATGTGATCATCTGATTGGAACATCCCTTGGTAATATCCAATGAGTTCATCTAGAGGTCTCGAAGCCACTTAGCGGCAGGATAATCACTAGATGTGTACCCTTCCTGTGTGTTTCCTGCATGACCTGGTTGGGGCGTGGCCTTCAAGCTGCACCAGTGCCTCAAGTCCTCGGAGACAGGAAGGAGGAAGTGGACCACCGGCACTCTAATGAACTACTGAATGTGTATAATCATACACTGCTGTTGGTGTTTATCTGAAAGCCTGGAGAGGTAGTTTCACATTTAGAATGGGATACGGATGTGGTGATCCGAGACACCGCTGTCAAGTTGTTAGAGAAATGATAAATCATCAATTTATAATAAAAAATAATAACAACATACTACAGGAGATTGAGGAGAAAGCAAAACAATCACTTCCACATGTGTCCACTAGGAGGCGCGCCACAGGCCACACTGATGCTCTACAGGTTGAGGAGTTTTCACACGGCAAGGACACTGATCCAAGCCCCTCCCAGTCTCTCTCTTTCTCCCCCCCTTCCTCTGAGTTCCTCCCTCGCTACCAGTCTCTCCGTCTGGGAAGCGTGGGGGTAGGGTAGGGGGCATGTCTTGGGAAAGGAGGGCTGGGGAGAAGCCACAAGGGCACGTCCAGTGTGAGGGGGGTGGGGGGGTTGGGGAGGGAAGCGGGGGTCGTCAGTTCAATCCAGCAGGGTTAGGACCAGCAGACATCCAGCCCAGGTGTTAGGGTCAAGAGAGTGGAGAGGAGGAGGGAGTTAGGATATGAGGGTACCAGAGGATTAGGGGAGATGGGGTAGGAGAGTTGAGGGAGGCGGGTTAGGGTAGAATGTATGAGGAGGGGGGGGCGCAGGGTAAATGTTAGAGCTGGAAGCCCTCCATGGGGCCCTCTTGCTGCTGGAAGAGGAACTGGGCCTGGTTCTGGTCCACCTGGGGGGCCAGGCTAGCATCCTCCTCCTCCACTCCAAAGTAGTGCTCGATCAGGTCGAAGGCCTTCTGGTAGATCTCCTGGTTTTCGTGGCTCTGCAGGAACTCAATCTTATCCAGGCCTGGATGGGAGAGTGGATGGAAAGCCAGGCACAGTTAAGATACCTGCTGCACAGCTAGAGATCAACTCTTTCACGAACACACACTGCCCCCTAGGGGCCAAGATATGTAAGTGTATATATAGAAGTGTATGTGTATGTGTGTGTGTATGTGTCTGTGTATGTATGTATGTATGTATGTATGTGTGTGTGTATGTGTCTGTGTATGTATGTGTGTGTGTGTGTGTGTGTGTGTGTGTGTGTGTATGTGTGTCTCACCGTAGGCCTCCTCGATGAGGGCACAGTAGGGGTTGATACCAGAGCCGCTCTGCTTGGCCTCCTGCTCGCCCAGCCGCAGGATGTTCTCCAGACCGTTCAGGGATACCTGCACGATCTTCGAGTCCATCACTGTCAGCAGGTCACACATAGGCTTGATGGTGTTTAGAGAAACCAGGTACCTGGAGGGGGACATGGAGAGAAGGGGAGAGAGAGGGGGAGACATGGAGAGAGAGAGAGAGCGAGAGAGAGAGCGAGAGAGAGAGCGAGAGAGAGAGCGAGAGAGAGCAAGAGAGAGCCAGAGAGCCAGAGAGCCAGAGAGCCAGAGAGAGAGGGGAGACATGGAGAGAGGGGGGGGGGAGACACGGAGAGAAGGGGGGGAGAGAAGGACATTTACAGGACAAGGACATCAAGAAACACTTCAAAGTAATAGCTGTAGTCTGCCAAACAGCAGTACAGCCACCATTATAGCTGTATACCAGGTCTGCAGAGCAGAGTCTGGGCCAGCAGTGTAGCTGTATACCAGGTCTGCAGAGCAGAGTCTGGGCCAGCAGTGTAGCTGTATACCAGGTCTGCAGAGCAGAGAGTCTGGGCCAGCAGTGTAGCTGTATACCAGGTCTGCAGAGCAGAGTCTGGGCCAGCAGTATTTGAGCTGTACCTAATCTGGTCAGGCGTGCCTCCAGACGTGGCGTTGGTGATGGCCCACGCCGCCTCTTTCCTGGTCCTAAACTCCGCCTTCTGCAGGATCTCGATCAGGACCGGAAAGATGTTGGCGTCGATCACCGTCTGTCAGACAAAGACACAAGTAATGGTGAGGTCACACACACACACATAGGTGATGGTGAGGTCACACACATGCACACACAGAGGTGATGGGGAGGTCACACACATGCACACACAGAGGTGATGGGGAGGTCACACATGCGCACACACACACACGCACACACACACACACACAGAGGCTATGGTGAGGTCACACACACACAGAGGTGATGGTAAGGTCACACACACACACAGAGGTGATGGTGAGGTCACACACACACACACAGAGGTGATGGTGAGGTCAAACACACAGAGGTGATGGTGATGTCACACACACACACACACACACACAGAGGTGATGGTAAGGTCACACACACACACAGAGGTGATGGTGAGGTCACACACACACACAGAGGTGATGGTGAGGTCAAACACACAGAGGTGATGGTGATGTCACACACACACACACAGAGGTGATGGTGAGGTCACACACACAGAGAGGTGATGGTGAGGTCACACTGCAGTACCTGGATCTGGGCTCGGTTTCCTGCAGTGATGTTGGATACGGTCCAGCACGCCTCCTTCTTGATGGACTCTTTAGGACTGCTGAGTAGGTGGAGCAGACAGGGCAGTGCCGAGCAGTTCAGGATCACCTGACACACACACACACACACCACACAACCACACACCACACACACACACACACACACACACACACACACACACACACACACACACACACACACACACATATGTTTACACATGCAACCACGGCAGGAAAGGGGATGGGGGGGAGCGGAGGGACGGGGGGGTAGAGGCTCTAGCCTACCTGGGTCTGGATGTCATCTCCGGTCACTATGTTGCCCACGGCACGCAGAGCAGGTGACACCACTTTGTAGTCACTGTGCCTGTGTAACACACACACAAACACACATATTAGAATGTACTGAGCCCCACGTCTTGGTTATGTAGGTCTGCCTGCTGGGCGTGGCCTCTTACATGAGAAGCTCCACCAGCCTGCGACAGACACCGGAGTCGATGACGGTCTGGATCTTGTCGTTGGGGCCATCAGACAGATAGGACAGGGCCCAGCAGGCGTCAGCCAGCACGTCTGGATCACTGCTGAACAGCAGCCTGGACAGGACGGTCAGACAGGGAGACACCTGGAGGGGAGCAGAGGGAGAGGGGGGGGGNGTTTAGGTGAGGTCCTGGGGGGGGGGCAGCTGGACCAACCTTGGAGAAGTCCGGGGGCGGGTTCTTCCCTCTGCACAGGTTGGACAGCGCCCACACGGCGTTCCGGGTCGTCGTGAGACGATTGGATTTGGCAAGTAGTCTGTGGGGGTGTGGAGGGAGAGAGAGAGGGAAGAGGAGCGTCATTATTGCTCCGAGTGAAAACGCAACTCCTTCTGACAGACATGTAGATGGGTAACTGTTTAACGGAGCTCCCTGACACTGATAATACCCACTGTTGTAGGGATGGCAGGATGCCACAGTTGAGAACGTAGTCTCTGCACTCAGCGTTATCCCCCGCTATGTTCCCCAGCGCCCACACAGCCTGTAGAACACACTCAGCTCAGCCAAAGCAGGACTGGGGTGTAGGGTGGGTGCAGGGTGGGGGTGTTTGGCGTCGTGGAGAGGCCCTCAGGGATGCTCACCTGCTCCTGGACGTCCTCGTAGTCCGAGTTGAGGAGCTCGATGAAGATGGGCACCGCCCCTGTCTCGATCACCACCTTGGTGTGCAGGAAGGTGCCGGAGGCGATGTTGGTCAGGGCCCATGCTGCCTCAAACTGCACACACACACACACACGCACACACGCGCACACACGCGCACACACGCGCACACACGCGCACACACGCGCACACACACACACAAGCAAAGGGCTTCAGAGATGAGTGACTGATAGACAGCGTGGTTAACACAGTCCCGTGAGGGGTAACAAAGTTTCCGACTTAAAAAATAATTGTGAATATGATAATTTCCCTGTAATTATGGTTTCCTTGTACAATAGCAATAATACATTAATGAATCAAATCTATACCATTTTTAAACCCATCTGAGATGTATCTGAGGCTGACTTCAATGTGCAGTTCACCAGCTGTCTGTTCTCATGTGCTACCAGCTGGATGTTCTCATGTTCTACCAGCTGGATGTTCTCATGTTCTATCAGCTGGATGTTCTCATGTTCTACCAACAGTCTGTTCTCATGTTCTACCTGCTGTCTGTTCTCATGTTCTACCAACAGTCTGTTCTCATGTTCTATCTGCTGTCTGTTCTCATGTTCTATCTGCTGTCTGTTCTCATGTTCTATCTGCGGTCTGTTCTCATGTTCTACCAACAGTCTGTTCTCATGTTCTACCTGCTGTCTGTTCTCATGTTCTACCAGCTGGATGTTCTCATGTTCTATCAGCTGAATGTTCTCATGTTCTACCAACAGTCTGTTCTCATGTTCTATCTGCTGTCTGTTCTCATGTTCTACCAACAGTCTGTTCTCATGTTCTACCAGCTGGATGTTCTCATGTTCTATCAGCTGGATGTTCTCATACTCTACAAGCTCTATGTTCTCACCTGCAGGGTGCAGTTCTCACTCCTCTTCAGAAACTCCACAAACTTGGTTACCACACCAGGTGTGGCTATGACCTCATCAATGGGAGGGTTGGGTTCTAGACAGAGGCAGGGGTGCGATGGATCATGGGATTCATGAACCCGAGACATTAAGCAGTCAGTCAGGGTCATGAGTAAGCTGACAGAAGCATACCTTTGGACAGCAGTTTCCTAAATTTCTGCGTTGCGACAAGCTGTTGATCTGGATCCTCTGAGAACATCATCTGAATCATGTCTGGGGTGATCACACCCTCCTGTAAAGACACCAGACACACAGAACACAACTGTATGAGATGACACAAGGACAATGCACACAGACCAATTAGGGAGTGACAGAGAGACATATATGGGTAGAGAGTGAGACAGGTATGGGGTGTGAGACAGACATGGGCTGAGAGAAAGACAGGTAGGAGTTGAGAGTGAGATGGGTAGGTGCTGAGAGAAAAGACAGGTAGAGACACATAGGGGTTGAGAGTGAGACAGTTAGAGGCTGAGAGTGAGAATTCTAGAGGCTGACAAGTCATCCAGGTATAGGCTCAGACTTACACCTGAGACTGGTACAGTTGAGCTGACATCTGGATCCTGGATGGGACATTCCAACATTGACTCCTCGCCCGCAGGCACACACACGTTCCTTCTTTTAAATAACTATGAGAAAGAAAGAAAAAGATCACGATGACTATGTTAAAACCTGCTCCAAACCCAGGGTTACATCCCTGATTGGGTCACTTATATCGCTTAATATTCGTTTTAAGTAAATGTGCAATTTGGTGTTAGTATAGCTATATGAGGATAGCACAGAGTGTTCTCTATACTAGTCTGTGGACATAATAGCATGTCGGAAAGGGCCAGGGTAGAAACAACGAGCTACACCACCTGCTCCTCCCTCTTCTGTTTGCGGAGCTGAATGCCCTCTTCCTCCCTTCTCCGGCGCATCTCCTGCGGGTTAAGGGCTTTGTTCTTGTAGCTCTTCATCCTACAGTTATCCTTCCCTGGGCTCGCCATGGCGTCTAAGAGAAAAGGCCAGCCAGATGTAAAGTCCACCGTGAGACGAGAGAAGAAATGTAAAATAGTATCAGTTAGAGACAGCTGTCAACACAGTATAAACCGGTCAGTCCACCTGAGCTAGCTACTAGCTAGCTAGCTATCTAGGGCCTAGTCTAGCTTGCTGGTAGCTTGAGCAGCTAGCGCCATCCAGTAGCTCACGACGAAGCAAATTAGCCTGCATAACTTACTTAGCCAGCTTGTGCTAGTTAGCTAGCAAACGACGTTTAGACTAATCACACCTGCAAAGACCGTTTCTTGGATTTATACACAAATCTATGCAAAAACGATACATAAAAGATCTATATGGTTGATAATCCTCCAACGTTTACATCAAGCAAATGAATCAGCCCCCATAAAGACATTTTTGCTGAGATGCTATCCAGTTAGCCTGGGTAACCCTTTTCAGCACAACACACCCCTCTGCAATGAACTGCCCAGCTTTTTCACTGCAAGCAAGCAATCACAAAATGCTGTCAAATGACCTGTTTCGTAAGAGGAGCAACAAGCAAGTAGACTATGAAGATCACATCACTCTTACCCATTTAAGATGACAAATCTCAGGGAAATGTATATGTTTAGATATTCTTCTTTGACACAAGCTCCCCCTGTACTACAGCTGAGAGCAATATGGCGCCCTGTGTCGGTCGCTTATTTCCCAGTAACCCCTTCAACAACCACTGACGTCAAATCCGTCAGCAGGCAGCTGGCAACAAAAGAACCCTCGTCTGCAATCACCGGGTAACCTTGCAAGTCACCAAGATTCAGTGTACATCAAATTCAATAGTTATATAATGATCCCATTTGCCATGCTGTATAAAAAAATACGTGTGCTCTATCATCCCTTGAAGGTCATTGGATCAGGAATGTAATCATTTTGTATTCCCACTTCAAAGTGATAACCCATCTGTGACTACAGGACACGTCCATGTCGGTTACCACAAAACGAGTAATCCCGCTATCAAGGCATGTAGCTGTCTGAGCTGGTTTGTTGTCAGAATGAAAAGTGAAAATCATTGCCCATATCAGACGTCGCAAATTACTGCCGAAGGCACAGATGACGGGCACGTTCGCGGTTTAACTTTCCTTTAATGCTTCGACGCAGTTCTTCAGTGTTTTCCCAGAGGAGACATGTTGGTGTGTGACATTTGTGGCCAGCAGGTAAACTTGGACGAGGACATGAAAACCCACCTCCTGCTGACACACATAGAGAACGTGATAACCTGTCCTTTTTGTTGCCTCTCCGGCGTCTCCTACGATGAACTCAACTTCCACATCAGTACGGCGCACCCTGAGAGCCAAGACCAAGGACCTGTTCCTGCTGATGAAGCAGGTCACATACTCGGGAGCGTGTCTAACTACAGTCCCACCAAAACGGTCCGTCAAGCCGAGGGTCAGCCTGATCGTTGTGAAAGAGCTGCAACAGCGAAAGCTAGCAGATGTGACACCTCAATCCAGCGTACATCCACGTCTTACGGAACTACCCCTGCTAACAGGGACACTACAGTTGTGGTGGGAACAGGACCCACGCTGGAAGGCTCCCCAAGAATGGACCCAATCCAGACTCCATGCCGTCTGACGAGACCTCCCCTAACCAACACTCTTGATCCCCCATCGAAGACTTCTAAGACCCAAACCAAGATCCCCGATCCCCAGGCCAAGACTCCTATCGTGCTAGCTAAGACTCCTGACCGCAGGTGGTCAAGCCCCTGTGAGGTAGAAGGGGACGGGGGGACCAGAGAGGAGCACAGCAATGCTAAACAGAAGCGCCTCACCTCTCCTAGAAAAGGTGGAGTGAACGTATTGACGTTTGATTGGCCGTTTTGGCTAAACAGATGCATGCTTTGATCCTACATCCTCCTCAAACATCTGTGTCTGATTCTTGTTGTGTTTTTCAGGGAAGCAGTTTCCGTGTCCTATGTGTTCCCTGGTCTACAGTGACTGCGTTCTCCTGCAGGAACATGTGGAGCTGCACCTGCAGGAACCACATGTAGAAGTTGCTGGAACTGTCGACCAGCCCCTTAGAGAACAAGCACATGCCGGTATAGAAGGTCTCATATCATAGACATACACTGAATGTAGTCTGGGGGTAGAATAACCTTAGATGACTGTACTGTCTCTGCTTGCAGTAGTCACCCAGGGAGCAGCGTCGTCATCTCCAGACAAGGAGTCACCGTCGTCCAGTAACAGAGGTTCATCCTACTCCATATTTCCACATTTCACTGTCCTCCTCTTTTCTTATCCATTCCTTCCCTCCTCTTTGTTTAATGAGCAGCTGTTTGACTTGGCTAAACTCACTCCTCAAGTATGTATACAGACCACCCACGCCCGGGGAATTGCTAGCTTTTTGTTGGCGTGGTTGGTAGTGGTCGCCCTCGATGGCGGCGGAGTTGATGCTGCCGAGTTCGACTTGTCTGACTGAGCGGTTAGGACGCACGTGCACTCCGGACAAAGCTTGCGCAACCACAACTGTTACACGTACTTGTTTAGAGTACAAGCAGAACATCCCGTGTAGAACGGTCATACTGTATCTCCATGCCTCCCCAGAGGAGGGTGAATGTATTTTGTGATGAACCTCTGTGTGTTTGGGCCCGAGTCCAGGTAGAGGCTGGCTGGAGTGTCCTCTGTGTTCCCTGGTGTGTGAGGACAGCTCCTCGCTCCAGGAACACGTGGATCTGCACCTGGACTACAACGCTGACGCAGCCACTGACACCTCTACAGGTACACACCCCTTTACAGACTCGGGTTGGGTTTTCATTTGAGGGTTTGTTTGATTTAGGGGAGAGTTAGTTCATGTTCGATAAGGTTCAGGTTAGTGAAGGTGTCCCTGATGGTTGCAGACCTGAGGCTGGCCCGGAGACTCCAGGATGAGGAGGAGCAGAGGAGCCAGCAGCTGGCCAATCAGGAAGCAGATGACTTCAAGAAACTGCAGGTTATGACTACCAATATTATTGTCCTGTAGCACTGTAAACTGTACCTATATGTGCAGGTTTTCACTGTATACGTGTGTGTGTGTGTGTGGGTGTGTGGACGGAGGCCACGTTCACACATTCTCCTCACGTTATGAGGTTGAACTCTCTCCATAACCTGTGTGCCTGTGTGTGTGTTTGTGTGTGCGTGCCTGCATACAGAAACAGTTTGGGCTGGACGGCAGTGGAGGTTACCGCAGGCAGATGGAGAAGACTCTGGAGAGAGCTGTGTCTCGGGGTCAGATGGGCCCTGCTGAATTCTACTCGAAGAGAGCACAGATGATGGAGTCTCTGTCCTCAGGACTCGATGACGGACGAACCAGAACACCGGGTCTGTTTGTGTGTGTGTGTGTGTGTGTGTTTGTGTGTGTTTGTGTGTGTGCATGCAGACGTGTGTGGGATGGTGTCAGTGAGACTCATTCATCTGGGGGGAGGCAGGGTTAGATGAAAGTCAGTTGACCAGTTCCAAAGAACATTGATTGCACAAACATCATGATGATATGTTCTGGCTTCGTGTACTGAGAATACAACCATACTATCAGTCCCTGAGGCCTGACTGTGTTGAGCACATGCTGTCCAATAATGGCCTACAAACACACCGTTTTTCAGTTGAGAAAGATTTTGGTGAGAAACATGTGTTGGAGGAAACTCACCCATGTTGATTATTAGTTTGACCGTGTCTGTGTTCTTACTCTGCACCAGAATCCTAGGGAGACACATGGTCAGTTATTCTCCTCAGACCAGAGAGGAAGTCAGGGATCATTTAAGGATGCAGTTTCCTGACTTCCAGAACCACAGTACCATCATCCGTGTCAGCTATCCTCAGCATAGCACAATAGACTGGGGGAGGGATTAGTGCCTCGCTCATGGGCACAATGACACCAATAACCACATAAAGACCACCAACCCTCATCCTTCCAACCTAAGTGTCGTTTTTCAGTGTTGAACGAGGGATTTGAACCTTTCGTGTGTTTTGTTCTGTCAGGTGTGCTGGCGGCCTTGTATGAGTGGTACCAGCGGGAGGCCAGGGACTGTGTCCGGGTGTGGCTGTGTGCTGATACTGACCACTTCTGCTCCTCGGAGGGGGACAGGGGCTGGGGGTGTGGCTACAGGAACTTCCAGATGCTTCTCTCCTGTCTGAATAGAGCAGAGCCTTACGCCACTCGTATCTCAGGTGCACACAAACACTCCTGTATGCACTCTCTCTCTCACACACACACACACACACACACCTACTGTATATATATTATTTCTCTTACTAAGATAAACAAACCAAACCTCTTCTTGCCATATGTCTTCCTCCTTGTCCGCTAGACGGATCAATTCCCAGCATCCCCCAGGTGCAGCGTATGATCGAGGCGGCGTGGAGGGAGGGGCTAGACCCACAGGGGGCGTCGCACTTTAACAATCGAGTGCAGGGCACCCGGGCGTGGATCGGAGCCACGGAGATCTTCTCTCTGCTGACATCCCTGGGTATCAGGTTAGACCCTCATCCCTCCTGAGGGTGGGATTGGAAACGAGCCTATCCTGGGAGTCACCTGTCACCCAGTCTACCTGCTGCGTTCCTCATGGATGCAACGCTCCTCACCACATTCTCTGCTGTCTGTCCTGTTCGTACAGAGCCCGCATCATCGACTTCCACCAGCCCAGCGGCCCTGGGAACACACACCCCAGACTGTTTGACTGGGTCAAGCAGTACTTCTGCGTCCCCACCAGCCGGGGTGCCAGACTCCCCCCCCGGGTGGTGAAGACCACCCAGCCCCCCATCTACCTGCAGCACCAAGGTAGGAGTTTGGCAAGGCAGAACACCTGGCTCCAAAGGTATTTCTAAGCAAGGATAAGATGGAGGCCTTTGAGGATCTGCTGCTATTCTGGGAGCCGAGCTGAACCCAGACAGTGTCTGTGCGTGTTTTACATGTGTTCACATGTGTTTTACATGTGTTCACATGTGTTTTACATGTGTTCACGTGCGTCCTAAAGGCCACAGTCGTTCCATTGTGGGACTGGAGGAGAGGAAGAACGGTTCTCTGTGTTTGCTACTGCTGGACCCAGGCTGTTCCCCCAGCGACATGAGGAAGCTACTCATCAGGGACGCCGGCTCCGCCCTTACCGCCGTCAGACGCCTCAGGAAGTTTCCTGGCAACCTGAAGCACCCGCAGTACCAGGTGGTGGCTATAGAGAGCGTGCTTTCTCCTGAGGAGCAGCAGGTGAGCCCAGTCGACCGCCTGCTCTGACCAGATTAGCGAAGCTGAAAGCATCTGCATACTTGATTGGCGAATGCGTTACACAGGTGTGTTTTTGTTTTTTCAGACCCGCATCTTAAACTCCAGAACTTTGCGTGCAGAAAGGATACCTTGAAGCTGCCGTCGGTTCTTACTAGAGGGTTTTATTTTCATTCTATCTGTCTTAACAATAGTTCATTTTTATATTGAGAAATAAATAGTTTTTTTGTGATTTTTTGGTGAGTTTTTTTCCCCCCCTCAAACATAGTATGGAAGGAAGAAACATCGGAACTTCTGAGGGAATTTCTGGGGGTTCTCAACTTCTGATGACTTGGTGGTTTAGGTTCTATTAGGGGCAGTGTTGAGGTTAGGTTCTATTAGGGGCAGTGTTGAGGTTAGGTTCTATTAGGGGCAGTGTTGAGGTTAGGTTCTATTAGTGGCAGTGTTGAGGTTAGGTTTTTGAAGGTTTTGCTTAATGAAACTGGATTGTGAGACCTCACAAGAATAATGAAACAAACCTGTTTGTGTTTGACTGCTGATCTAGGAACATCCTTGTTTCTCCTCTTTTTGCTTGTATGTTACTTTGGAACAGTTGAAAAAGCTGCATTGTTCAACAGATTTGAAATATATAATAGACAATGTCACGATTGAAACCATTTCACCAGAAAACAAATCTTTGTGGATAGCACTTGTTTTCAGCTCAATGTTTCATCAAGGAATGACCCATTAACCAAGTCTAACGTTGTAGATGGTAGAAGTGTCACCTAGAAAATGTATATTAGTGCACTTGGCCACATTTGAATATAAAAATCTGTAGTGGGGTTGCAGCCCTTATCAATATCCCATACATATTCAATGATTCCCTCCCCTCCTACGAAACAGGGTGTGTTTCGCCACAGTTAAAACAGCACGTAATCAATCCTATTGAATTTGAGACCGACGTCCGTTTGCAAAGAAATACAAGCAGACACATTTGGTTTTGCTTTGCGCATTATTGGACTGCTTCTGCACGTTTTTATTAACTACGTGAGGTGACACTTGGTTTACCGGAGCACAGAAGAAATCAGTGATTTAGAACGGCGCCAGGACTCCGGACTCTCACAAACAGACAAGACACCGAGGTCAGCAGGACAATGGCAGGTAAGTGCGCTGCGCGCAGCCACTGCGCGCTCTCCGGAGTTAATCAAATGAGACTGTTTCTACGAACGCAATTTATATTCACACTGAATTGTCTTGTACCTTACACTGACTTTACCCTCTATCACTTGAGGAGTTAACTCAATGTTATCGGGTTTTTTTTTGTTTGCGTTGAAAGCCTATGTTCTGATATGAGTTAAAATAATCTCACAGGCAATTCGCCTCTATATATGTCCCCCAAAAACTGGGTGGTGATTTTGAGAACATTTGCAGGATGTTGAAAAAAGACGTTCTCTCTCGTCTCTTATTTATTAAAAAAATCCCATTTCTGCTTTATGATTAAAATACATTGAATAAACTAGTATACTGCAAGTTCTGCGCAGATGTCAACGGTTCTTGTACATTCAAATCACTGTCTTTGTCGAAACTTATAAGATCCTACACAACCGACAGATCCCAAGGTATTCGAGTACAAGCTAGTGCCACACAGAAACTTCAACCTGATCACAGGGATCCACTCTCCAGAGGAAGTGGACCAGATCCAGAACTGGGAGATCCGAGATTCGGACGTATTTGTCATCACATATCCCAAGTCAGGTGAGGTAAAGTTTTTGTGAGACCTGACCAATCTTGAAGCCTAGGGCTTTCCATGTCACAGTACCTTGCAGCCCACTGTCATGCAGTATAAGATTACCACACTGCCATGTATGATACAAGAGCAGCCTGCTGAAATGTAACTGATGAGTAAAGTTCAAAAGGTAGGGATGTTAGTCTGCTTGCAATCAGAAAAATTACAAGTTTTTTTGTACTTTTAGAAAAGAAGGAATGTAGCCTATTTTTTTTACTAGACACTAGTGAAGTTTGAGAGGAAACTGAACGAGGGATGGGGGAGGGGAGCAGGGGGGGGGAGGGTGAAGCTTGTGTATCTAGGGTGAGGTACAGAGAGGTATCTGGGCTGAAAGATGAGTCCCTTCGCTGGTTACAGACACCTCCTTGTGTGAGCTGTTAGTCTGGATCCAGCGCTCCACTAAACCAAAGGTAAACACTGCCCGCTTCACTCCGTACTCGGAATGTAAAACGGCCTGTTTCTTTTTCTTACCCTATCTTCAGTAGGTCCACTACCTGTGCAGCAGAGATCTCATCTGTAAACAGTCAGGTTTGGACACGGTGATGCTGAGACACCAAGTCAGTCAAGTCTGTTGGAGACCGGAGAAGGGAGAGTGTAGATTCGACAGCGCAGGAAAAGTGTCCCTTCCTGTTGATGTTCAGCAAGACAGGGACCGCTGATCCCTGGATAAACTCTCTGCTCTGATCGCCAGGGACGATCTGGATGCAGCAGATTCTCCTCCTCATCTACTCCAAGGGCGACGTCACGGCAACCACTGGCCAGCTCAACTCTGACAGCGTCCCCTGGATCGAGCTGATGGGCAGCGAGGAGAAGTTTGTCTGCGCCCCCTCTCCCAGGCTGCAAGTCTCCCACCTGCAGTACCAGTTCATGCCTCTAGGGTTGAGACAGAAGAGGGGCAAGGTCTGTTGTTTACCCTAGCAGAACTGGTCATTTTCTGACTCAGGAATATCTTGATGCTCCAAGTAGAATATTGTTCTCTAAAATAGGATTGATTGATTTATCCAAAGACAATATAAATGATTGAAGCACAGTTGTAAATACCACTGAAACCTGATTGCAGTATTAGTGCATTGACTTCATACACCAAACAATTGAGATTATCTTTTAAACCCTGCAGAATTCCAATACGTCTCCAGTAGTTCCCTTCATATCTTCGTGTTCATGCCAGTCATTAAACTGGTAGATGTGGGGAGAAAAGTCTCGCTTGAGCGTCGCTAAGTCTACCCTTTAATGTTGCTGCATGTCTTAGTAAGGTCTTGAGTCTGCTGTGCTGACAGCGTCTCCCTGCCTGCCCTCCTGCAGGTGATCTATGTGGCCAGGAACCCCAAGGATGTCCTGGTGTCTTATTACCACTTCCACAAGTATGCCACTATGCTACAGACACCCAAGAACTTTACTGAGTTCTATGAGAAGTTCATGGAGGGTGATGGTAAGGCCAATGGGGATTTACGAATCCTTCACATGATCGGTGGCATGTGCATTAACACGACTCCTAAATTGTCTACGTTTTCATGATTTCTGGCAATGTTCGGTCCCATTTGCCGCTGCAGTTCCTTGCCTTATCAACTGGTGGAGGATTTGGCTACCGCCAGCTTAATTTGTGTTGCGTTGCAGTGTATGGGAACTGCTGGTTTGAGCACATCCAGACGTGGTACTCTCACAGAGCAGAGATGAACTTCCTGTTCCTCAAGTATGAAGACATGGTTCAGGTACAGCAACTACTAACCCCCCAACGCCCGTTCCAGATGCTGACTGTGTAACAGCCCTGACCTTTGTGATCAACCCTAAAATACAACCCTGCAGCTTTGAACGCACATAGCGAAACAGGACACAGCTATGTACTGTCTGCATACAGCTAACCACGGTGTATATGTTCGCGCGTAAAGGATCTGAGGTCGGTTGTACGGCAGATGTGCGTGTTCCTGGAGCAGGACCTGACGGAGGAGCAGGTGGGCAGGGTGGTGCAGAACAGCACCTTCAGCATCATGAAGAACAACCCTCAGGCCAACTACGAGTGTGTGCCTGCTAGTCTGCTAGATCACGAGGCTGGTACCTTCATGAGGAAAGGTATGGCTGTAGGTCAAAGGTTAACTGCTGAGGGTGTAGTGTAGCCATTAGACTCAGTCTAGTGAGCATGGTCACATCACTTGTCAATGATAACTGCAGCCTTACGGATCACCATAGAAGCATACAAGTGTCTTTAACAAAGGCCCAATCATCATGTTTCTCTTGTTTGTATGATAGGTACCATTGGGGACTGGAAGAATAACTTCACAGTAATCCAGAATGAGAGGTTTGACCGTGTCTACCAGGAGAAAATGAAGGGCTGCCCACTCTCCTTTAAGTGGGACATCCATGATAGTAGGACTGTGTGATGTCATCACTGTTGGACACAAACCTTTTCAATGAGACCAGACATCTTTACTCCAAGTCTACAAATTATTTGTCTGTATTTCATTGTGTCATGTATTCAAATTGCTTTACAGATTTTAAATTCCTGCATTTTATATTCACATCATGCACTGTTTTGTAATATATACAAAATGTTTTTTGGGATCCGTACAATTTCTTTTCTTTCACTTCTCAATGTATTTGCATTGTCTCTGTATATATTTTGTATATTACTGTAATGAATGTAAAATAAAAAAAACAAATGACCTATGAATTCAGTTGGCATAACCATCACGATACCTGTTCAATACTTGTTGCAATAGTTATTATTGTTGATCCTCTGCTGCCCTCTATAGACCAACAAGGGTTTCTACAACTGTATAGTGATGGCATCTGGTGTATCATGTCAACACAGCACAAAGAGGACCAAGGTCAACACAAATTTGTTGGATTTAATGACATCACAATTGAAACTATAATAAAAGGGCTACATGAATGCCCTTTGAACTGAATTAGTGAAGATATCCAGCCAACCATTGTTAAAAGTTCATGTTGGGGGGGAAAGAAAACATGGAAAGCTCTGGAGGCAGGGTCACAAGTCTCAGTTGCTTCCTGGTTTAGTCTTCATCACTGCCAAGTTCCAAGGGGTTAAAGTCCGGGTCGTCCTCATCCAGATCCAAATCATCAATATCCTGGAAGAGTGACTCGTCCACCTCAACATTGTTCCCAGCTGAAAAGATAGAGAAGCAAAGTTATACTACAGTAACACAACACAAAACCACACACAATCACACACACACGTTAACATGCTTACAATCTTCCAGGAACTGTATGTCCGATGTGTCCAGATTGTGGTCTGTCTCAAACAGCTTTTTCCCTGGAGGAGGAAGGAAAACAGAAGAAACCAGGTCAGCTGATGCCAAGTCAGGTTATCGCCGTGACAACGTTGAGCGTGTGGAGACATAATGGCAGCTCTGCGTCTGTGCACGGGCCTGCGTCTGTGCACGGGTCTGTGCACGGGCCTGCTTCTTTGCATGGACACGGGTCTGTGCCCAGGCACGGGTCTGTGTCTGTGCGTGGACACGGGTCTGTGCGTGGACACGGGTCTGTGCGCGGGCACGGGTCTGTGTCTGTGCGTGGACACGGGTCTGTGCGTGGACACGGGTCTGTGCGTGGACACGGGTCTGTGCGTGGACACCGGTCTATGCACAGGCCTGCATCAGAAACGCACCTGTGAGTTTGGTCTTCCCTATCTGTTCCTCTTCTTTCTGCCGTTTTTTCTTGAGCTCATTCATCTCCTGGTCAAACTTGGCTTTCCATGCCAGAAAGTTCTCGATGGTGACCACCGTGCCTTGAAAGGCCACCTGTCAACCATGCATACAGGTGTGCATACACACATGGCAACAATGGTTATTACAGCTACTGCACAAAAATGTTCAGAGTTAGTTCAAATGAAAGTTTCCTTGTTGACTAGTTGTTTCATGCTGTGACAGTATGACTGCATCTTATTACAAACATCATGCAAAGTGAAAGCAAAAAAACAAAACCTTATTATGTTCATCTAATAGAATTTAAAAAAAGTGACAGTTGTCATGTCAACCTTCTCCGCCTCCTCCGCCTCCCTCTCCTTCCGCGACTGCTCTTCTTCTCGTCTGTTCTTTATCTGGTCGACGATTTCGTTGAGTTTCTCCTGGACAGCCGTCACCAGGGTGAAGATCATCACCATCCCCAGGTTCTCCTCTGCCTACAACATGGCCGTCAAGATGAGGGGTAGTCAGTCTGGGATTCGAGATGACGCATTTGAGATGACAGCGCCACAAAATACAGGCTTCTTGCTGCAGCTGTGAGGCCAGACAGAAAATGGCTTCACGGAGGAGACCCGAGTCAGCTTGACAGCTAAACAGACCTGCTGATTTAGGAAGGACAGGATCTCCTCTATGTCTGCATCCTCCAGGTTCTCCTGAGAGAATATCTCCCACAGAGGAGCCTCGTCTGGGTACTTCTCAACATAGGTAAACTTCAGAGTCACTTCAACCGCTGGAGCAGGAACAGGGAGGGAGTGGAAAAACGTCTAGTCATGATACGTTCTAGAAACCAATACATAACCACCAGGCCTGCACAACATACTTTATAAAATACTGTCTTGCATGCCAGACACTAAGCTCACTTACTCTCATCGTTTTTCCCTGCATCTGACGTCACCGTGATGGTGAAACTCGTGGGGTTTTCTGAGAGCACTGCAGCAGGGCAGACAGATCAACATTCATTCAGTTAACATTCATAATAGGGCGACACAAGGTATTACAGGATTCATAACTAGCTTCTTTTGCTGACTGTCCAGTCAGAAAATTACATATGAGTTGAAGCTAGGACTTCTTGGTTGCATGTGACAACTCCTATACGTTACGTGCTATGCTAGCCTGCTAAGCAGCAGCCGAGACAGTCACCATTCAGCGCCCAAAGACGAAAAACAGACCTGTAAACGAATCCGGATAAATTGACTCAATAGCTTCCAGCTCGTTTCGCTGTTCTTCTGCGTAATCTGTCATTTTCTTCTATCTATCCATCAATTTGCTACTTATATCACTCCAGAGAGCGGACGTGTGCGTTCTCTGCTCGATAAGGCCCACCGGTAATCGATTACATCGAGCATTATTTAGTTTTGTCTGTCCATGAAACAACCCGTTACACTACTATTTATTGTATCTTGTGATTAACATGTTTCTTTAATTTTTCACACACACCAGTGTTGAAACCAACATTTTCATTGGTAACATTTTTTCTGTTTTAAAGTTTAAAGTTGTTCTGCAATCGACTATTTTGGCCTAGCCGTAAACAGCATTCCTTTTCGTTAACTTGCGTCGTTATGTGTGCTAATTTGTTTTCCCTTTATTTCTATGGTCAAGGATTGGCTGGACGCAGTAGAAATAGCAAAAAGATCAAAAGTGTACATCTAAGGATGTAAATGTAGTAATGTAAACTGTATGTACGGCACTGGGCAGAGCCGTTTTAAATCTTTGATGCAGGCAATGGGTGGACATATGAAGAATTATGTCTGATGGACCCAGCAAGTCCAGGAGGCTTTGTTCTTGCGCAGACATGTTGAGGCACACCCGAAGTCAATCGTCTAGAAGGCGGCCGCCTCTAGACTAGTTGAAACAAACTAGTCAATAGTTGAAACTAGACTAGTTGAAATTACTGTGACATTGGTTTGTGAAGAAGACGCATACTAAATGTCTTAACAGTCCCCATACTCGTGTGTTTGGCCCTTGGTGAGCTGTAGACAATCTTAGCATGCTTTACAGCTTAAAACGTTATGAACAAATCAAGCACCTGATATTAGTGTGAAAATGTACATTTTTTATCATACTGAAAGACAGGTTTCTAAAAACATTTTGCATTCACAAAACACCCCTTTGTTGGCCAACATGAAAAACAGGAATAACAAGCTTGGTTATGCCTTTCCAGTAACGTGTGTACAATGTCTACATTTACCAAAACAGTCAATAAAACATTTGGTGCTGTGAATAAGATGTTCAATTCATATCACTAGGATAACAACCATCCAGGCAAATAAATAATGAAGTACATAGTTGGACTGCCACAGAGATACAGAGAAGAGAAGTGGTGGTTTGACCAATCGCAGAAGATATGACTGTGTCAGATCTAGGCAGAATGTTGGGAGGTCTATTAAGCACACTTTGGGTTTTAGTTTCCTGTTGGCAGACAGGATGTCATTGTTTCACCAGTTCTGCGGTGACAACATTCTATGTTAATAACTGCTAAACACAGAGATTGGCCCTACTTCTTCTTCTGGGCCATACATTAATAATGTTGGGCATAGATTTTAAAAAGTACATAGTAGTAATATGTGCTCTTATACATGTACTGTAGTTAGTGTTATTAATTAACCTTCTTCCAAAATAAGTTATGCTTTTGCATGTTGTCTTGCCTAAGCGCCAATGTTATGTTATGACATCACACTTCCATCTTGCTCAGGACTGGTCTGGTCTCCGAGGTGTAGTCTCTGTCCACGCGCTCCACATATCTCTGCAGGGTGCTGTAGCACTGCTCGCTGTCGGAGAAGGTGTACAAGGATGATATCTGTTCCCACGCCTTGTGGTTGGGAAAGGGGAAAGCCTCCGGCTCCTGGTTCTCAAAGAAGCTCTTGAGGTTCCGATCGGCCAGCTTGGATGCGTAGTCTGTGGCGTAGGTATCAAACTGATCCCTCTCCTTTTCCATGTAGCGCTTCCAGAAGGTCAGCTGCAGGTAGCTGACCCTGGAGCGACAGTTGGTGCAGCACGTTCCTATCAGTCCGACTGAGGTGCCTGTGATAATGATAACCCAGCCTAGAATCTGAGAGCACGCAAACACACATATACACACACAGGCACAGACACACACACACACAGGCACACACACACACACAGGCACAGACACACACAGGCACAGACACACACACACAGGCACAGACACACACAGACACACACACACACACACAGGCACAGACATACACACACAGGCACACAGACACACACAGGCACATACACACACATACAAACAAGTAGGAAGTAAAATATGTTAATACTGATCATCGTTAGTCCCTCTGTGGCAAACGTTACTACCCTGAAAGAAGATGTCTAACAAAACTCTAAAATAACAGAAACAGCTAAACTTCATCTCAGTACTTAGGTGCTGTGTTATATAATGTATTATTTGATCATTCTGTTGCTTTTTTATCACGCCCTGACACCCATGAAATGGCACTGGTGACATTCCACAAACACACAGTGTAATAACAGGTTTCATCGACGTGGTCGCATGGACCAGGTAACTAAAGTACATAATTACCGGCTTCTCTTTGGCTGTTTGAATATCTCTAGATGTTCCTGTCTGAGACTGTTAAACATCTATAGAAGCATGCCTGACTCTGCGTTAAACATCTATAGAAGTCAACCTGCCCCTTGCGTCTACATGTAAACAGATGTTCCCACCTGAGACTGTGCCCTGAACATCTGTAACAGCTCCAGGCTCTCTTCTAAGGGCAGTTTGGAGCGTCCGCAGGGCACGCGCGCCAGCTCCTCCCGGCACTGGGCCGTCTTGTTCTTGCAGAAGATGTCCACCACTATGTTCTCATCCAGACCGCTGACAGCACACTCGTAGAAGGTCCCGTTGAGCAGAGCCACGCACAGCCACATGACAGGGGCCACGCAAGCTCCGATGAAGATGCTGGCGAACGCCCTCAGGCAGCCCAGGCTGTTCCCCCGGGGACAGAGCTTCATCGGGTTCAGGCAGCAGCCGGTGAAGAGGCGCCACAGCCGAGTGCTGAAGAACAGACCCAGGAGGAGCAGCACCAGCGCCGGGCCCATCAGGAAGGTCGTCCCGTAGGCAAAGTTCTGGCTGTGGTTGCAGGGACACTGGAAGGAGACCATGGAGAAGACCCTCTCTCCTCCAATGGTCAGGAGGGCCATGAAGCTGTAGCCTAAGGTGGCTTTCTGGTTCATGAAGAAACGGAGGACGGTCTGGAAGTTATCCATGTTGGCCGTGAGGCGGGAAGAAACGAGATCCAGGGTGAAAAGTAATCAAGGAATGAGCACTTGTAGAATCAAAATGAGGTATAACAGGTATCCGTCTTGTCAAATTGGCAAGTAAGTGTGCAGTTCTTAATATTTAACACCAACTCCCTCACACTGGCTCACTACAGCTTTCAGGAAAACAAACATCTCTCGACGGCCACGGCCCCTCCCGTTCCTCTCTCTCTCCAGATCTGTCTCTTTCAGATTTCCTCAGCTCCTCCCTCTCTCTCTACCTCCGTGCCTCTGCTCTCCACCCATGTCCATGCATGCTTTGTCTTTCTACTCTTCCAAACCACTCCCTCATTCTCTCCACTTCCTTTTCTCTCTCTTCTGGTCCCTCCTTTTTTCCCCCCGGCTAACCTCAGAGATTGTGACTCAACAGACGAAGATCTTGCGTTTCTGGTTTCCTGCTTCAACATCTTCACCAGCTGTGTTTTGACATTAGATTTAAGGCCGATGTTCTCACAAAAACACTGCTTTCAGTAGATATCAAGTACGTGCCACCAACAAGGAAACCACGGCAATATTACAAAGACAAATGTACACATGTTAGCGCATCTGAGACCGTGGATTTGCTGGCAGTAGATTGATCTACATACAACAGGCTGTTTCACTTAGTCATACACATGCAGGCATGTGAATGTTGCACACCCCCAAACACACACACACACGCACACAAATACGCAGACCCACCCACAGGAAGTAATCTGGAGTACCACTAGAAGTGGAGTGTGCAGCATAAGTAAGCAGCAACTAGAAGTCCTCTCTTCATTTGCCCCGCGTTCAAAAGGCTCTAAGAGCATTGATTTTTTCAATAGCTTTCATCCTCGTCTTCCCAAACTACCTTCTAAAACGCTAGAATGAAAATCAGTCGGCCCACGCGCCAAGATGATGTTGGTTGAAGTTTCTGGACTTTATTGACAAAACACAATCAGCGGAGTTGAACAGCATGGAGTTTGAGGCAGGCTTTATCCATCCCACCCTGCTCATTCATAAAACATTTTGAGATATTTTCAGAGATAATGTAATTTAAAGTCTGAAAGGTTTTTGCATTAGCATGGACAAGAGCGTGATGGGCAAAGCTATTAAGTCTTGTTTAACAATCATTTGTTTGGTGACTGATACAACACATCAGTTATAGTTTCTAGTATGAGATACAACATATAGTATGTTAATACTATACACACATACTCTGCTTGTGGCTCAGCACACATAGGAAGCTGTTGTGGGTTTCATTTCCTGACTGAAGCAAAGGTAAGTGAAGTGGATACACTCAGCACAGCATAACACACACACACACACACACACACACACACACTAGTAAAAAGAAACATATCTGTTTATTGTCCATATATTCATTTCTAGTCCATTCATGCTATTCATTTTCATGTAATTTTTAAGTAATGTTTTTTTAGAGTTGGTTAATATGATTTTCTGTTATCCTCAATATGTGCTGGATAATTTGATGATGATAATGATTATGGAGACAGTGGAGCTGGATGATGAATCAGATGGCATAACAAAAGTGAGGATGATAAAGATAAGCAGATGAAGAAGGGATGAGAGGTCCAAATCTTCTGCATTCAAATCATCCTCGTACCACCGTCCACAAAGTCAAGCACCGCTGGGGTGTTAGCATCTGGTCCACCTGAATGGATGGAGGATGTTCTGTTCAGTTGTACCCCCTCCTCGTCCCCCAGGCAGGTGTCCACATACTGGTGAAGCATGCTGTAGTAGTGGTCCTGGAGGCTGAAACGGTAAAAGTTGGAGATCTTCTGCCAGGCCTTGTTAGATGGGGTGGTGATGGACTCTGGAGTCTGCAGCTGGAAGAAGCTCTTCAGGTTCCTCTGGGCCAGCTCTCGGGCATGGTCTTCAGAGAAGGTCTCCAGCAGCTTGGACTCCTGCTGGGCATAGGACTTCCAGAACATCAGCTGCATGTAGCTGACTGGGGAATTACACCTGGACAAACAGCCTAGCAGCAGGCTGAACACCAAGATACACGCAATCAGCAACCAACCCAAGATCTGAAATAAAAACACAATGTGGGGTTTTGAGAACTTATGCAATAATTCAATTGACTTCCCGTCACCAGACTTTCAGTTCTGCTTCATGCAATTTAATAACCTAATAATGACTTAAGCCAAACATGGGTGTGAGGAGAAATATGAGCGTTTAAAGATGGTAAGAAACCACTTACAGCCTACTCATGAATGAATATCAAATACAGACCCGGATTGAAGCCTTACTTGAGATTCGGCGAGAATAATTGAGATCACCGCATCCTGTTCAGCAAGTGGCACCGTACCCCTTTTACAAGGAAAGAGCGGCAACTCTGCCGTGCACTGCTGTTGCTTCCCAAGGCACAGGTGATTGTTAAAAGCCGTTATATTCACACCGGTCATGGCACATTGTAAGTAGTTGCCGTTCAGCAAAGCGACTGCTATCCAACTGACAGGAGCGACCAAGGCCTTCGTGGTGATCTGAAAGAAGACCACCCAAAACCCGCAACAGGTCTTCAAGCGACATTTGGATTTGCGGAGGCATATTCCCGTGAACAATTTCCATGTCCTGTTGTTGAGGCTGTAACCTAAGACTAAGAGTGCCAAAGCAGGCACGAGGAGGAAAACCATCCCATAGTGAAAGTTCCAGTCACTGCATGGGCACTTAAAAACCACGCTCGAAAAAATCTGCTCCCCGCCAGCAGTGAACAAGGCAACACATGCCAAACTCAAGCTTTCCTGCTGTTTTTGAGCGAATTTGAGGACCGTTTTGAACATATCCATCTTGCTGCTTGCTTAGAATCTTCTGTGACAGGGAGTCATGGGAAGCCTTATAAGAAGTGAGTTCATACTTTCAGTTCCGTTTTGCATTGTATTCTGCCATGTGGCTCACAGTATTATAATTCAATGGGGGTCCAAGTACAGACGTCCGTTGACGCTATACATTATGCCATTTATGATATTAATATAACAGCCACATTTGGTCATGTTTCTATACCTTCCATGTAGCTGTCTGAAGATAGCTGTCTAGAAGGAGAACCTGACATGTCCTGCTTCAGTTCTGAGGAAAGCACCCCTGGACCTGTTGCACAGGTCTGACATTTAACGGTTTGTTTATAGAACACAATGGACGGAGGGCGGGGGCACAATTTGTAGGCCTACGTGACGCGGCTGAGCACACTAGTCGGATTATTAAAATACCACGTCCATGGCAAAACAGTGGTCTGACTAAAGCAACCCTATTTTGATCAGTGATTGGTCTTAATAGTCTTGTCCAACTCGATTATCGATAGCCATATTGTAAAAAAAAGTTATCGAGTCAGTAAAAGTTAATTAAGTGGCGCGTAAAAAGTACCACGTGCATGGCAAAACAGTGGTCTGACCAAAGCAACCCTATTTTGTTCAGTGATTGGTCAAAATAGTATTTCCCAACTCGATTATCGATAGCTATGTTGTAAAAAAAAAAGAGTTATCGAGTCATTAAAAGTTAATTAAATCGCGCGCGTAAAGAGTAGCACAGTAGGTGCAGCATGCTTTGTGAAATCATCTGGCCTCATAAAGGCGCTTCATCTTTTTTTCCCACCGACCGTTATAGGAGAAGTATGCATGCTTGAATATTTTGGCTGTGTCAACAGTTGCTCAGAGGTCACGCAGTGCAGCTGCGGACAACGGAAGGTTCGCGTCCATGGCACTCGGTGTCATCCCTGTCTAGCGTTCCATACGTGCTAATAGGTTGACTCACATATCTATTATGACTGCATGGACGGAAGTATACTAATGACCATTGGTGGGAATACGGAACACTGTCGACCATGTGCGTTTTCCATGATTTAGTTTTTGAAAAGTTGAGTTTGGGTTAGATAACTATAGATGTTAACGAAGGGCGGCGGAATGTGACAGCGCACACTCTACACAAGCAAACGTATTTGATCATCTAGGCCTATAGTTTTAAAATAAAGCCTCGTCAGTGTATTCACTGCAGGAGAATACACAAACAATATTGTAGCATCATCTTCTTGGATATTTAGAACTTTGCAACGCTAAATTGTGTCACTAGAGGGCGACTACATACATTTGAAACGAGGGAAGAGGCGGAGTTAGAATTGGGTTCCACAATGTAACAGATAAGTGTCCGCGACAGCTGGCCTTCTGTTATTCCACCCAGTTGTTCTATAGATACACGTTACTGGTCTCACAGATGTCGAAACACATTGTTTTCCAAATGAAGCTTCCAGTTGGACATGGTCACAGCGTATGCATATGAGGTGCGTATAGCTTTAACACTCGATACATTATTTTCTTTAGAATAAAGGAGACGGCAAAATTCCAGAGATGTTAGGTTTAATTGTGGTAAACTTGCCGCTACCATTTTGGTTTATTAGATTATCCCTTTACCGACGAGCTGGCTAGGCTGCGACTGCGTTTCGGCAATATAGGTTATGTTTTACATCCCATGCTCGTCTTGGGCTGAGGCGCGGTCCTGTTGCTAGGAGACCTTTGACAGCTCGCAGATTTGAGAGATAGTAAACGTGCGTAGCCTGCAATACCTAGAGTCAGGGGCTGATCGCCCATCAACTAACGCATTGAACCAAGTAAAGACAAAGCATCAGTGTAGTTCGCAGGCCCAATCGGTCACGTTTGAAATCCAATCTCGGGTCTCTGAAGTAGGCTGTTTACGCTGGCGTGTGACAGTAGACAGCCTGCGACTAGGCGGGTTCAAGGTCACTCCGGATTAGAATATCGATATTTCTTGCAGGATTGCTCATTCTGCTGACCCTAAATGCGTCGTTTGGCATCTGTGAGTTTTGTATCCTCTTTGCGCGGGGGTCAACTTTCATAAGGCAACAATGTTCACTCCTGTAGGACATGAGTTTCAAATATCCCCAGACAGGTTGAGGATCAGACTACAGGAAATGGGTGTTCAGTTTTATGGTCCAATGTCAAGAAACTTGTGTACACCTTGATAAAAGCCACCCAAAACGATGTAAATGCTTTGTATATTTTATTACAATCTGCATTGTACTGCAACACTTTATAGCATGTAGGTATACAGGGATTCAATAGCCATCTTCTTCCTCCTCCTCACAGCCCTCTCCCGAGTCTGCCCCCACCTCTTCGTAGTCCTTCTCCAAGGCAGCCATGTCCTCTCTGGCCTCAGAGAACTCTCCCTCCTCCATGCCCTCCCCTACATACCAGTGCACAAACGCACGCTTGGCGTACATCAGGTCAAACTTGTGGTCAAGTCGGCTCCAGGCCTCTGCAATGGCAGTTGTGTTGCTCAGCATGCACACGGCCCTCTGCACCTTGGCCAGGTCTCCTCCAGGAACCACGGTCGGGGGCTGGTAGTTGATGCCCACCTTGAAGCCTGTGGGACACCAGTCCACAAACTGGATGGAGCGCCTAGTCTTGATGGCAGCGATGGCGGCGTTGACGTCCTTGGGGACAACGTCGCCGCGGTAGAGCAGGCAGCAGGCCATGTACTTCCCTCGCCTGGGGTCACACTTGACCATCTGATTGGCCGGTTCGAAGCAGGCATTTGTGATCTCTGCTACAGACAGCTGCTCGTGGTAGGCCTTCTCAGCTGAGATGATGGGGGCGTAGGTCACCAAGGGGAAGTGGATGCGGGGGTAGGGCACCAGGTTGGTCTGGAACTCGGTCAGGTCCACGTTGAGGGCGCCGTCGAAACGCAAGGAGGCAGTTATGGAGGACACGATCTGGGCAATCAGGCGGTTGAGGTTGGTGTAGGAGGGCCGCTCCACCCCTACGTTGCGCTTGCAGATGTCGAAAATAGCCTCATTGTCCACCATGAAGGAACAGTCAGAGTGCTCCAGGGTGGTGTGGGTGGTCAGGATGGAGTTGTAAGGCTCCACCACAGCTGTGGACACCTGGGGGGCAGGGTACACTGAGAACTCCAGCTTGGACTTCTTACCGTAGTCCACAGACAGACGCTCCATCAGCAGAGAGGTGAAACCAGACCCGGTTCCACCGCCAAAGCTGTGAAATATGAGGAAGCCCTGCAGTCCAGTACACTGGTCTGCCTATGCAGACAAACACAAGATTATTCATTCACAAGTTGTCATTTGACGGAAATGGGACATGCAACTCTAAACATCCAGGTGCGATTCTCACCATTTTACGCATCCTGTCAAGGACCGATTCCACAATCTCCTTGCCGATGGTGTAGTGCCCGCGGGCATAGTTGTTAGCCGCGTCCTCCTTGCCGCTGATCAGCTGTTCAGGGTGGTACAGCTGGCGGTAGGGGCCATTTCGGACTTCATCTAATAAGAAACCAGGAAAGGCTTAATAGAATTCAGGAAATGGTTAGAGATGAATCAAGCGAGCGAGGCTGCAGCTTTCCAGACTCACCCACCACCGACGGCTCCAGGTCAATAAAGATGGCTCGGGGAACGTACTTTCCTGTGCCCGTTTCGGTGAAGAAAGTCCCAAAGGATGTATCTGCCAGAGAGGCAGCATTGGAGGCATGAACTGTCCCATCTGGCATGAAGCCATGCTCCAGACAGTACAGCTCCCAGCACGAGTTGCCCATCTGGACGCCCGCTTGGCCAATATGAACAGAAATGCACTCCCTCTGTCAACAGGATCAAAAGGCAGAATTGGGGTTCATCAAAATAGATACAAGGGGGTTCAAGTTGAAGGGGTTAAATGCTCTGGTGAGATTCATTCGGACAGTTTAAACGTTGTCTTACCATTGTCACAAATATCAGGCCCACCTGAACAACCTCAACCCTAAAAACCTATTAGCAGTCACCGTTTAAATAGCCCTCCTCACCCCGCCTCCAGAGAACTGGCTTAATGGAGTTCACCTGTTTCTCTTGTCACAGCAATCAAGTATGGTGGGCGGGACGTTCAACAACCTTGACTAAAGAATGTCTTGCGTGGACGGATCTCGCCATATCCTAAAGTTATCATAGTACGAGTCTTGATCATCTCATGTGGAGAATGAGTCAATATGTTCGGTTTGAACGATTCGATTTGGACTTGGTGAGAAGTGAAAACATGGGCTGAGATTCTTTCTTGAAATGAGTGTTGTGTTGATATAGGGGGTTCAATTTGCATAACTGCATAGCCTGTTGTGTTGACTGTCAAATCCGAAGTGCATACAATAACATACTGGATAAAATACTAATCCTGATCTAAATACTACCCTGATCTTATAGTTTTTTAATCATCTGCCTCTGGCTGAAACCAACCCTCTCCACGCTTTGAGCTCAGTTTTCAGCAGGTCATCTGGTGGTGAAGCCTCCAGTAACAAAACAGGGTTTCCAACATTCTACACTAACGGGTCCTGACCCGACCCCTCACTCTTACTAAGTGTGTCTGCTCACAGTGTTTCAACAGCCTTGAAACAGTGGTTGATGAGGCCTCATTCACATCCCGTAGATTCCCCTCGTATGAACTTTCCTTCAATCGGAGAAATGTCACATTATATACACACACAGCAAGTCAAATCCAGCCTACAGATTAGCGTTAATTAGGTTAAGCGTCACTACAGCGGGCCTGGGTGACATTGAGCAATGGGAGGAAGGGGCTGACCTGCGGTTGTTTCTGCAGGCTCTTTGACGTCACCGGAGAGGACACTGCAGCCCCCAGGACCTCTGGTACACCACCCCTCCCCCCCTCTCCTTCTGGACCATGCCTTCTGAACCTGCACACAGGTAGACATCTCTTACACACATACACATGCAAATACACACACACCACAACCATGGAACACGCTGACTTCAGGAGTGGAACTTGAATGATAACCTTTTCACAAGATGACTGACAGGCAGGCAGCGCACACACACACATGCGTGCACGCACGTGCGTGCACACACATGCGTACACACGTGCGAACACACACATGCGTACACACGTGCGAACACACACGTGCGTGCACACACATGCGCGCACACACCCACATGCACAGCTCTGAGTTTGATCCACAGTTGTGTGTTTGTGTGCCAGCGGCTTGGCAGGACAGGGGCTGTGCCAGCAGTCTGGTGTGGTGCCGGGCACCAGGCTGTGCCAGTCTCAGTGCCACCAGGACGCCGTGCTCTCTGCACTCAACCAGCAGCGGAAGGACGGCCTGCTCTGCGATGTCACGCTGGTTGCCGGGCAACAGAAGTTCCACGCCCACAAAGCAGTCTTGGCCGCTTGCAGCGATTACTTCAGGGTGAGCGTGGGGCACCAGGGGGTCAGAATTTGTGGGTGGGTGGGTGGTGGAAGACACAGTCCATTCAAGAAAGATGCATTAAGGTGTGATGTTGGGTGACAAACTGTATGTTATCAGAGTGAGGCTTCCAGAAATAAATTGACCTGTCTGGCCTGGCCTGGTTCATTCTGGCCTGAGCCATTGCACAGATGAGATGTGATTTAGGGAAACTGAGTAGATTAGGAAAATGAATTTAATCCCCTTTGAAAGGGAATGGAGATTAAACCCCAAATTGTGGGATTATTAATTCAGGGTATTTGTTTCTTTTGCTCTGCAGGGTGGAGTGAGGGTGGGCGTCTCTTGTTCCTCTTCTGTTCTCTCGCTCCTTGCGTCTCGTCTTTCATGTCAGAGTGTTTGAATCTGAGGGATGAGAACGCTGCTAATCTCTTTGGTTTCTTTTGTCTTATCAGATCAGTCAGCTGCCGCATGGCTCATCTCTCTGTGCTGTTATCATATTCTTAGGCTTTGTTTGAAGGCCTTTTTCATTCAGTTGATAAGGCTGCTCAAGAGAAAAAGGGAACAGTTTGTCTGTCTGTACAGCATTTTCAGGTATACTTTCTTCTTCTTTCTCTTTCTTTCTCTCTCTCTCTCCTTTACCCTTGCCCCCCTCCCCTCCCCTCTCTCCCTTCCTCTCTCCCTTCCTCTCTCATCTCTCTCTGTCATATATACATCAGAAATGATGTACTGTAGCAGACAGGAGATTGCAGGAAGCTGTCCAGGCTTGTTTACCTGTCTGTTCCCTGTCACCTGTCTCCTCCAATCCCATCACTCTGCCTGGGCCCCTTCAGGGGACACGGCAGCCAATCGCAGCAGAGCAGCTTCTGACTCTGAGGGAGCGTTTGATGTGTCAGAGCAGGCAGTTGAACGTACAGTGTACGATCTGTCCAACCACCAACCATACACCCTCTTATCTCCTCCTCTCTCCTGTCCTCTCATCTCTCAAGGTCAGGAGAAGCCGAAGCGGCTTGTGACTAACAGTGGAAGTCCTCTCTTGCTCCCTCTGGACGTGCTCACACACACACACACACACACACACACACACACACACACACACACACACACACACACACACACGCACAAACACACCCCACCCCAGATTCTGCCACTGGCCTGTGCTCAGTCAAGCAGAGGAAGTTTAATTAAAACAGCTCAGCCATGCTGAGAAACCCAGCCTTTATCTAACAGAGAGCAGACCTACTCTAACAGCACACAGCCCTGCTCTTCACTCCCTAAATAGAAACAGGAAGTACACACGGCCCTGCCTTTGAATGTTCAAGTACCCACAGCATGCTCCTACCCTGGGTCTAGGTGGAGGTTCTGGCTCTAGTTTGGCCTGGTCCTGGTCAGGTTTATCTCCTGTTCCTGGTTGTTTGATCAATGCCTTCCGTACTCGCATGGTGTGACATCGATCAGTATCTTTGATTAGAGAGAATCCCGCTGGAAACCCAGCAGGACTTCTAGGACAGTCTGGGGCTTTCATCTCTAATGGAGTGTGTGTGTGTGTGTGTGTGCCTGTTTGTGTGTCTACAGGCCATGTTCAGTCTGTGTATGGTGGAGAGTGGAGCTGATGAGGTGACCTTGCAGGGGGTAACCAGCTTGGGACTCAAACATGCTCTTGACTTCGCCTACACTGGACAGGTGTGAACGGCACGACAGCAACATCACACACTTAGCTATTGATCTACAACATAGCATGCCAACTATGACACAGCAATCTATATAGCACACAACTTACTAACAATAACACAGGAGGCTGACTTTAACAGAGCTCGCTAAATAGCTACCAAGCTAGAACAGTTAACCATAGCACAATCAGTTAAACTCTAAGAAAACACTATCCACAATCCACACTCCCACACATGATTAAGCCAGAGTTACACAACCCACTGAGTTAGCCCTTAGGTATGGTCAGCAGCCAGGTGGTATGTTTCCTCTGAGTTGAAGCAGGAAGTGGTTACACTGGAGTGCTCTCCTCAGATCATGCTGGAGCCAGGGCTGGTCCAGGACGTGCTGTCGGCTGGGAGTCACCTGCAGCTGCTGGAGCTGCTCAGTCTGTGCTCGCACTACCTTATCCAGGTACACACACACACTCACTCTTTACTCACACACATAGGCATGCACACATGCATGTCTCCAGGTGTACATGCACACATACAGTACCCATCACTGTAGTCACTGGCCAGACCTGCAAGAGGAGCAGTCCACTGACATCATCGTAATGAACCATGTTCTTCTGTGCCATCTGCTGGTGGGCTTGTAGATGGAGTTGGACTGTATGCAGGGTGCTGGTGAAACATTGAGCCAGTAGATGGCAGTCTTCCTCCATTTTCCAGCTCTCATGACTGACTCATCTCCTCATGCGTTCTGTGCGTGTATTATTCTCTGGTTTCCTCCTCCTCATCAAGTCTAATTGAAGTGAACAAGAAATGGTGACAGGAAACTAACGGAACGTTTGTGTGTCTGCTTTGAGTATTTCTGTGTTTGTGTGTGTGTGTGTGTGTGTGTGTGGGGGGGGGGGGGGGGGGGGGGTGTGTGTGGGTGTGTGTGTGGGTGTGTGTGTGTGGGTGTGTGTGTGGGTGTGTGGTGGTGCGTCCCTGCGTATTATGTCTGTTAATCTGCTTGTATTCCTATGTGTGTGTCTGTGTGTATTCCTATGTGTGTGTCTGTGTGTATTCCTATGTGTGTGTCTGTGTGTATTCCTATGTGTGTGTCTGTGTGTATTTCTGTGTGTGTCCCCACAGGAGCTAAGCAGCAGTAACTACTTGGACCTGTACCGGCTGGCTGACCTGTTCCACCTCCCTGCAGTGGCGGAGGCGGTGGTGGACTTCCTGGTGGAGCACCTGAGGGAGCAGCAGGAGGAGGAGGTGCAGCTCCTCCCCCTCCGCCTCCTCAGGGAGGTGCTGCAGAGCGACCGACTCACCTCCCTCACCGAAGAGGAGATCTGGAAGGTACGGCGGCACCTCCTCACACACACACACACACACACACACACACACACACACACACACACACACACACACACACACAAAAGGGCACACAGGGTTAGGCTCTTGTTAAAATGACATCCCTTCTTGTGAGAACTTGTCCTTTTCACTAAGCACCATCTTTAATGTTGGACCAGGAAGGAGTGCGTGTGTGTTTTTGTATGTATGAAGAGTAGGTGTAGTGTGGTGGTGGGGGTGGGGGGTGGGGTGTCGGTGTGGGAAGGGGCAGGGGGAGTGTGGCTCAGGCGCGTTTTGACTGTTCATTTGCACCAATCAGACCTCCCTCCTCTCCCTCTCCCACCCCCACCCCCCCGTCTCTGATTAGTCGAGCGGCGTCCCCATCAGAGCTCCAATCCCCAGCTGTCACTCCGGACGCCGGCTGATTGAAAACAATCAGGCCTCTGATGGCACAATTACCCTGACCCCTTAGCCCGCGCCCGCACCATCATCACACGCTGATTAGGCTGCCTAGGCCTCCTTCACTGAGCCTAGAAGGTTAATTTGGGAGTCAGACGGAAGCGAGCCCGTCGTCCACAGCCCACGAAACGTGAGAGCGGCAAATCCCCCGGCCGATATGGTCTGGCTGTCAATCATCGTCAGCCGAACTGCTCCCAGAGTCTCACGCACTGGAAATCACATTTCTTGGTCGTGTGTGTGTTTTCTTCTTTCTTTCTTTCGTTCTTTCTCTCTTTCTTTTGTTCTTTCTTTCTCTGCCTCACCACCTCTCTCTCTCTGTCTTTCCCTTTGTCTTTATCTGTCACTCCACCTCTTTTTCTCTCTATCACTCTCTCGCTCTCCCTCTCACTCTCTCCCTCTCACTCTCTCCCTCTCTCTACTCCCCCTCTCTCTCTCTCGCTCTCTCTACTCCCCCTCTCTCTCTCCCTCTCACTCTCTCCCTCTCACTCTCTCTCTCTCTCGCTCTCTCTACTCCCCCTCTCTCTCTCCCTCTCTTCTTTCTCCAGTTGATGTGTTTTTTGCCCTGTGGAAGTTATGTGATTCGGCGGCATCTTCAAAGTCAGATGGTGTAGCACGCACACCTCGCCCACGCGCGCGCACGCACGCACACACACACACACACACACACACACACACACACACACACACACACACACACACACCCCTCCGTATGCAAACACACATCTGCCTTAAACACACTTTCCCTTACAGAAACAGACAAAGTGTCAGGGAGAGCGAGAGAGGCACAGAGAGAAAAAGGGAGGAGGAAGAGATGAGAAGGAGGAGAAACAGAAAAGAATCAGAACCATGATCAGACAATCATATGCATCAATTATGTATGTGTGTTAAAATTGTGTCTTCCAAATTGTGCTCTGTTATTGTCATGACTAATATCATAATACACTGTGTGTGTGCGTGAAATTGTAATTGCTGGTGTGTATGTGTAGCTGTGCGTCTGTAGAGCCAGCAGAGTGGAGCTGTGCTCATTAGGCCAATCTAGCGGTGGTGTAATAGCCTCCCTGTGTCTGTCCTGATTGTGCTAAGAGGCTCCAGTTCTCCCTAAGGGGAGTATCGGTGACCAGCCTGCATGTCGCCCACTCTCACTCTCCACCACTACAACTAAACAACCTCCCGTTCAATTACACTCTCTGCAGCCCACCATGCTCACACTCTGACTGTACTGTTGTGTGTGTGTGTGTGTGTGTACACTGGCTCGCATGTCTTGATCTCGCCATGCTGTTGTGTAGGTGTTTAGAATACTAATCAGTGTGACTCCGCTCGCCTCCTCTCTGCTCCTCTGCCCATCCGCCCCCCCCTCCCTCCCTCCCTCCCTCCTCATTACACTCCCCCACAACTTTCCTCCTGTTCTCTCACCCCATCTCACCCCATCTCCTCCCGTCTCCACGCCATTCCTCTCTCCACTCCTCTCACCCCCCCCCCCCCCCCCCCCCCCCCAGTTGGTGGTCCGGTGGTTAGAGCGGGACTGTCAGTACCAGTACAGCGAGGACCTCCTTCAGCATGTGCGCTTCGGACTGTTGGCCCCTCCCACCCTGCAGCAGCTCTCCTGCTCGCCCCTGGTGCGCTCCTGCCCTTCAGTCGCTGCCCTGGTGGAGGAGGCCCTGGACTACCACCACACCCCCTTCTCCCAGCCCCTCCAGCAGAACGCCCGCACCCGCCCACGCCGTCAGGCTCTCATGCTCTATCTGGCCGGGGGCAGGAAGCGTGAGACGACCCGGGTACGAGAGCTGCGCTACTTCAACTCAGCCAACCGCAAGCTGGTGGGCGGGGCCTCAGACTGGGGCGACCTGATGGGCGGGGCTTCAAACTGGAGCGAGGTGGCGGCCATGACAACGGGGCGGAGCCACCACTGTGTGGCAGTCATGGGTGACTTCCTGTTTGTGGCGGGCGGGGAGGTGGAGCATACCACCGGCAGGACGTGTGCGGTGAGGACGGCATGCCGTTACGACCCCCGGATCAACCGGTGGATGGACATCGCCCCAATGAAGGCGTGCCGGGAGCACTTCCTGCTTGGCGTGCTGGGCAGCTTCCTGTACGCGGTGGGCGGAAGGAACGAGCTGCGGCAGGTGCTGCCCTCCGTGGAGCGCTACTGCCCCCGCAGGAACCGCTGGAACTACGTCCAACCCTTCGACCGCTCGCTGTCCTGCCATGCTGGCTGCGTGGCAGACGGACTGCTCTGGGTCTCAGGTAGACACACGACCGCATACACACTCATCCAACCACACACACAGTGTACAGGTGTGTAACATTCCTATGTATTCCAGGCGGAGTCACCAACACAGCTCAGTATCAAAACCGACTGATGGTGTATGACCCAGAACAGGTAACTATGGAAACGCATAATAATACCAACCTAGAATCACTAATGCTGTCACCGGTGAGCCGCCAACTACCTGTGAAACAGGAGTATATGTAGATGTGTGTGGAATAGGAGAGGGAGGGATGCAGAGGGGAAGAGGGAGGTGAAGAAGGGAGAGAGCTGGGGGGGAGGGAGGGAAGGAGAATCTCATTTGAATTCATCATGGATCTCTATTCAACTCTTGCACCTCCATTAACCATATCCCCCCCTCACACACACACACACACACACACACACACACACACACACACACGCACACTCAACAGATGGTCACCAGTAAACACCCCCGCACACACATCCTATAAACTCCAGTGCACACATGCACACGCACATTCACTAGCTCACAGGCACGCTTTGCTCTCATCAAATGAGCAACGACACACTTAGGACAGTGTGTTACTGTGTGTGTGTGTGTGTGTGTGTGTCGTGTGGGAGGGGGCGGGGGGGTGTAGAGCGTGTCATTAGAGCAGGAGGAAACATACCTCCCACCCTACTGAGATAGGAACTCACTCTCTCACCTTCTGTCCTTTCTGTCGTCATCCTCCTCTCTTCTTCACTCGGCTCTCTCTTCTCTCTCATGAAACCCATGTCCTTCCTCTTTCTTCTTCTCCTCCCCCCCGCCCCCTACACACACACACACAAAAAAATGGCTGTCCCGGGCAGCCCCATGCTCCAGCGGCGTGTGTACCATGTGATGGCGGCAGTGCGACGCCACCTGTACGTGCTGGGCGGGAACGACCTAGACTACAACAACGACCGCGTCCTGGTCAGGCACATTGACGCCTACCACCTGGACACCGACCAATGGACGCGCTGCTCCTTCAACCTGCTCACTGGTGAGAGCCAAGGACGCCCCGCCCAATGTACACACGGAGAGCTAACACACATCACACACATGCATTGGAGATAACACACATACACATGCAGTAACACACATACACACTGCCCAGTAACACCACATACACACATGTCAGTAACACACATACACATGGCAGTAACACACATACACACTGCAGTAACACACATACACACTGCAGTAACACACACACACACTGCAGTAACACACACACACACACACATACACACTGCAGTAACACACATACACACGGCAGTAACACACATACACACGGCAGTAACACACATACACACGGCGGTAACATACATACACACATGGCAGTAATACACATACACACGGCAGTAAAACACATACACACACATGGCAGTACAACATACACATGGCAGTAAACACACATACACACTGCAGTAACACACATACACACGCAGTAACACACATACACACGGCAGTAACATACATACACACATGGCAGTAACATTACATACACACTGCAGTAACACACATACACATGGCACTAACACACATACACACACAGACTGTCACACACGCAGAGACTGACACACACACAGGTTAACACACATACACATGCAGTAACACCACATACACACATGGCAGTTAAACACATACACATGGCAGTAACACACATACACACGGCAGTAACACACATACACACACACTAATACACACATACACACATGGCAGTAACACACATACACATGGCAGTAACACACATACACATGGCAGTAACACACATACACATGGCAGTAACACACATACACACGGCACTAACACACATACACACATGGCAGTAACACACATACACATGGCAGTAACACATACACACATGGCAGTAACACACATACCAGGCAGCTACACACATACACACATGGCTAAGAACATAAATGGCAGTAATACACATACACATGGCAGTAACACACATACACATAGAGAGTCAACCAGATACACCACATGGCAGTACCACCATCACCACATGGCAGTAACACACATACACATGGCAGTAACACACATACACACGCGTGTAGACTGTAAAGCTTGGTCTTGGTTCCTACCTCCGCTCGCCAGAGAGGATGGCCCTGTATCACACACACACACACACACACATACACACACACACACATACACACAAGCTAACCCTGTACTGCCGCCTCCAGGTCAGAATGAGGCAGGAGTGGCGGTCCACGACCACAGGATCTATGTAGTAGGAGGTTACTCCATCTGGACCAATGAACCTCTGGCTTGTATCCAGGTAGGATGACTGACTGACTCTACACTAACCAACTGAGAGCTTACAAGCTCAATGTTCTACTGTTGTCAAGCTGAACTTCCTCTTATGCAGGTGCTGGATGTGAGCACAGAAGGAGAGGAGGAAGTCTTCTATGGACCCACCTTGCCATTTGCATCCAATGGCATCGCTGCTTGCTTCCTGCCCGCCCCCTCGCTGACCTGTCCAAACCTCTCCAGCCTTCAGGAACCGTCCCACTGGATAGGAGCTGTCTGACCAATCACAGCACCCCTGAAATGGGGGTGTCTGACCAATCACATGACTGTCTAGAATACGTCTGACCAAACACAGGACAGAACTGAGTACGTCTGACCGATCAGTACCACACGATGGGAGCTTTTTGATCAATTACAGGAAAGGATATTAGCTGTCTGACCAATAACAAAACAGGATTTGAGCTGTTGGACCAATCACAGAACAGGAAAGGAGATAGTGACCAGAATACATTCCCCAGACATGTCTGCTCCTGTCCATCTGTTTTCAATGCATTTTAAGGCTGTATATACTCTACTCTCTATCTGTGGTACATTTTCAGGGCTATAGGCACTCCATTGACACAACCATGGTTCAGTTTCCCAGACATGGGCTAAGCTAAGAGCAACATTCATCGAAGATCTCCATTGAAAAAGTATCCAGTCTAGGACGAGATTGAATCCATGTCTGGGAAACTGGGCCTAAATGTTTATCAGGGCTATAGGTACTGTATATACACAGCTACTACATGTACATCAGGGCTACTGGACCTGTATTTAAGCTGCAGTATAGGCTGCCTCTGTATGTCTTCTTCAGGATTTAAGAAAGACTCGATGATTCCAGACTGTTTTTTCTGACGTGATGGACCGTGTTCAGTTGAAAAATTCCCAGCTGAACAGACGTCCACCAGCCTGCGCACCAGCCTGCCCACACACTCTGCATAGGTCACTCGAAGCTATGTGATACACCATACAATTACTTTATTAAACTGCTGACAATTCAGAGGTACTTCCTGGACAGAGGAAGAACTCAAACTGCCGTGTTCTCGTAATAAAGAGGATCTGTTTGAATCAGCGTGTGCTCTTCTCTGTTCCACCTAGAGAGCAAAACAGGTCAGTGTGATATAAGAGAATGCTAGAGATGGAGAGAGACAGGCATGTAGCTGTACCACAGGGTAAGGAAGTTGGGCAGTATGGGGGGACTAGTGTGTAAAATATATAACTGTGGCAGGAAGTCAAATCATTATCTGTGGTTTCAGAGTTCTCTCTTCAGTTTAATAACAATCCACATCATTATCATGAATGTAATAAACATGATCATACTGCATCTGTACAAATACAAATAAATTAATGGATAGAAGCCACACATTCTGTCTAAAGGACATGACATGTTAGGTCAGGGGTCATGTGATGTGGTCCAGGGGTCATGTGATGGGGTCCAGGAGTCATGTGATGGGGGGTCCAGGGGTCATGTGATGGGGGTCCAGGGGTCATGTGATGGGGGTCCAGGGGTCATGTGATGGGGTCCAGGGGTCACTCCTCCTCCAGACTGATGGCCTCAGCCTGACCTACATCTCCTAAAAGGCTCAACAGTTTCTTGTAGGCACTCCTGCAACCCGGAGAATAAGACAGTAAGAAAGAAGGAGACGAGAGGGAGAAAAGGAGCAAAGACTTCATCCAACCAACCGGTTCCTCACCTCAAGGTGCTGTTCCTGCCCAGGCCTCTCTTGTGTTCCGTATTCCTCAAGCTCAGAGACAGAACCGGTACTAGAGCCTGCACCACTGGCAGATCTAGAACCGCCACAGTCTCCAGAACACTGTAGACCTGCTTGTCGTACACACCCTCGTTCTCCTCTATGAACGACCTGCACGATGACCGTGGACACACACACAGATAAGGTCTAGGGATTGTTGCAGGTACTGGGTAGAGTGGTGATGTAGGACCAGAGGCTTACTTTAAGATAGTGGTAGTCTGGTTACACTGTCCATCTGTTGCAGCTCCACACCTCTCCACTATCATCTGCAAAGCCTCTGTAGCGATCTTCCTCACTGACACACACACACGCGCACGCACACGCGCACACACACACACACACACACACGTCAGCTCAGATGCACACAGACTACGTTGTGTGTGTGTGTGTGCACGTGCGTGCAGTCTCACCCTGTGGCTCGTTGACCAGCATTAGGCAACGAAGCACAGAGGGGAGGGGCACAGTGAGCAGGGCGGGGTCAGCATCTTTGTTCCGTCTCAGCAGGTCCAATAGGAAGGCCAGGACAGCGGCCAGGCGTGGAGGAGGGGCGTGGCCCTTGAACTGCAGGAAGTTGTTGCTGTATTAACAGGGAGGGGTCAGAGTTAGAAGGATGTGTGCTGGGGCATTTATGATAGACCTACGCTCTATACTGGCCTACCCACCAGAAACCTTCAAAATGACCAAAGAGACCCATCTACCATACTGCCAAAGTGATCTACCAAACTACAAGAGACAACGACCACACAAACATACCAAACGACCAGACAGACATGCCAAACGACCAGACAGACATACCAAACGACCAGACAGACATACCAAACGACCAGACGGACATACCAAACGACCAGACGGACATACCAAACGACCAGACGGACATACCAAACGACCAGACAGACATACCAAACTACCAGACAGACATACCAAACTACCAGACAGACATACCAAACTACCAGACAGACAGTCTACCTACCAGAGGACCTGTAGGATGCTCTTTCTTAGTCCTGCCCCGTGGGGGGTGGGAGTGGCCTCACAGGCAGCCAGCAGCACGGGGTGATTGGCTATGACTCCGGCAGAGGGCGTGGCCGGGAGGAAGTGGTCCAAGTACTTGGAGATGACGCTGCGGAGCTGTTGCCTTAACCCCACCCCCTGAGACTGGGACATGCCGGCTGCCACAGATAGACCCTGTGCAGAGGGTATAGAGAGGCTGATACATATCTGGATAAGGGAGGTTACTTGTGCATAGATGGGAAGTTACCTGCAGGTCTTCCGGCTGTTACCTGCAAATAGGGGGGCAGTCACCTATACGTGTAGGGGCAATTACCCTCAGGTAGAGGACTAGTTACCTGCAGGTAAAGGGCTAGTTACCTGCAGGTAGAGGGGCAGATTGTCCCGCAGGGCCTGCTCCAGGTGGGTCAGGGAGTGAGGCAGCAGGAGAACCTCCACCAGGCGGAACAGTTGCTGCTGGGCCCTGGAGGACGCCAGCAGGGGGCTCCAGTACTTCACCACACAGCCTACAACAACAGAAGGAACACATGAAGAAGTCAGATACCTCCACCATGTCTCCAACCACCTCCAACCCAGCACGCTACCTCCACCCACCTCCAACCCAGTAGGCCAGCTGCAGGCCCTCAGAGTTCTTGTTGACCAGGTAGGGCTTGACGTGCTTCAGAAAGTCTCCTAGGTAGTCCAGAGCCTTGGTAACCATGGCAGTGCGCTCTGCCAGAACCTGGAGACCACTGTAGACCTTGCCTACAGCCTGGACCAGGGAGGGAGGAGCAAGGGAGAGTGGAAGGAATGTCAGGCGACACTATGTGTGTGTATGCGGTTTTCTCTCTTCTGTGTCTGCTGTACCTTGATGAAGAGCTGCAGAGCTGGTCTAGGCTCTGGTCTGGAGGCTGCAGGCTGCAGTCCAGAGCGCTGCAGTAGGGAGTCCACCTCAGGCAGCCGCAGAACCAGCCTGGTCAGCTCACCCAGCTGTTCCTCCAGAGCCCTGCCTGTCCGTACACACGTCATAAAACCACCAAATCACTTTTGAGTAGTGCGTGCGTGTGTGTGTGTGTGTGTCATAGCTAGTGTGTGAGATCCTGTACCTGCACGGCTCTCGGACCTGTCTGGGTTCTTGTGAAGGTGCTGCTGGAGAAAGCACCGGAACCAGGCTCTGACGCACAGAGCCTGTGCTGGACTGGAAGCAGACACACCTGAGCTCACTGCTGCCACCAGCTCACTGGGGACCAGAGGACCAGTCACTCTTATAACACAGACACCCTGCAGCTGTTCCCAGCAGCTCCATACAGATGTATACACAGGACACAAGGGGAACTAGACAAAGCTAGACCAGAATAGTCGAGGTCAGACGGTAGGTGGGAGAGAGGCAGCTAGACTAGAGTAGTCGAGGTCAGACAGTAGGTGGGAGAGAGGCAGCTAGACCAGGGTAGTCGAGGTCAGACAGTAGGTGGGAGAGAGGCAGCTAGACCAGAGTAGTTGAGGTCAGACAATAGGTGGGATAGAGGCAGCTAGACCAGAGTAGTAGATTAAGTAGAGTGAGTACCTGTCTTGCAGCAGGTGAGGGAGGTAACGAGTCACCAAGAGGGGGTGAAGCATGTCATCCCAGCCAAAGCAGTGCATGATGGACTGGACAGGGTTGGGCTGGAGGTTCTGGGGGGCGGAGCTTGGCAGGTCAAAGGCCAGTAGAGTGAATCCTGTGAAAATGGACAACAACCATTTAATTAGTTAACAGCTATGAAACAATCCACAACGATGAAGGTGTGATTAAGGTGAGAAAGTATACAGTATTTCTAGTAAATTAAGTATTCAGATCACAAATGTTGCAGATGCTACATGATTTGCCAATACAGGAGGCAGTGTGTGTGTGTGTGTGACCTGCAGCTGCGTCTGCCAGTGGGGCTAGGGGGGTCTGGGAGAGGCGCAGGCTTTGCAGGAAGGGGAAGAAGTGGGTCCACAGGGCTGCAGCCACCGCTAGGTGGCGCTCTCTCCCCACGCTGGCTGCCGACGGGCACGACTGGACGCTACACTGATGGACCCTCCTGTAGAACACAGACGCGCACGCACGCACGCACGCACGCACGCACGCACACACACACACACACACACACACACACACAG
>BROE01000014.1:10040389-10097638 GCA_036571765.1 Plecoglossus altivelis | reverse complement strand
GGAGCGCAGGGCGGCACGAGAAAGTGGGAAGGAAGGTGTGTTACCGACAGGGGGGCTTGCAGGGCCAGCGGCTAGGTGGCGCTCCAGTCCCCACGGAGCGCTGGTTGCCGGGCGTGGGCCGACTAGGAGGCTACCAAGTGACTGATTGGACCCTTTGCCTGTAGATACACAGACGCGCACGCAAACCTGCCATAACTAAAACTTACGGCACAGCACGGGCACAGACAACGCACGCACCGCACACCACACACACACACCATACAAACAGCAACACAGTTCATTCACAGTCACGACTACAACACACACACACACACAACACACACACACACCACTAGCAGGGTGCCGTACACTACACCCAACACACACTACGTTGGCTGAGTCATGTATTCAAGAATCCTCACTCCCTCTCCTCCAAAACGCCAGTTTTCAGTTCCGTGTTTTCTTTCCATCTTGTCACTTTTCTCTTCAATCCTCCTTGTTCCCTTCCCTCCGTTCCCCTCCCCCCGTTCCTCTTCCCTGCTCTCTCTGGGGGGATTAGTGGTGTATTGGTGCGGCGTGGGGCAGAGGCTGAGACCGAGAATCATCCCCCCCCCCACCAACCCACACACACACACGTACACACACATACATACACACACCCCCTCCCAGCGGCTGGCATTAGCCCAGATAAGCAGCTGAAGGAGCTGTAATCTCATTTAGACGAGAGATGATCCCTCTGTCCCTCCTTCACCCCGAAAGGGGAGGCGAGGGGGGGGGTTTGGGTGGGCACTGGACCCTCTCCTCCTCACCCCCCACCGCCCCCCCCCCAGTGCTTGTCTCCCTCACACACACACACACACCTCGGCTGAGCCTTCCAGCAAGGTTGTATCTAATCCAGAGAGAGCTGAAACAATCGATTAGAGCCTGAATTCATTAGCCTCGTTACCACGGTGTTGCCACGGCGGCGTGGGCCTTTCACACACATCAAGGCTCATTGTACAAGACATCGTCAGAGTCCCCACTTAATCCCCTTTTGCTGTGCAGCGTGTGCGCACACATACACACACACACATACACAAAGACACAGCAGCAGACAGAGACATGCACAAACAAGACGCACGCTGACACAGACAGCATGAAAGACATACACAAAGATACAGTTCACGCACACACACACACACACCCAGAAGACAGACAGACAGGTTATGTATCCTGGCGCCTCTACTCCTGCAGCCTGTCAGTCTCCAGACCCTTGTTTCACCTGTGGCCCTCTGACCCACGCTTGGTGTAACGTACACCTGTGTCCTGCAGCTGAACTCTACATGCCCGAGGGGCCCCTGGGGGCCGTAACTCTAGGCAGGCCTCTGCCAGCACCTGCTGGGGTGAGCTGGGGGCCGCGGGGCTCCAGAGAAGGGGGCCCCCCAGTCCCAGGGCCTCAGCAGAGAGGAGCAGCACAGCCCTGCCTTTGTCAGGTCCACTGGGCCCTGAGTGTTCTGGGACCTGGGGACTGGGGCCACTCAAAAGCAGAGGCAGAGACTGCTGTGTGTGTGTGTGTGTTTGATGGTGGACTAAAGTGCATCCAGTTAGCATAGGTGAGTGTGTGTACACACCCACACACACGCACGCAGGTATCTGTGTGTGTGCTTCCTCACCGGAGCTGAGACAGCACGTTCTGCAGGAAGCCGAGGGCAGAGCTCAGCTCGGTCTGACGGCAGGCAGGAAGCAGGAGATCAAAGCCCTCGTTGAGCAGCCTCTCCTCCGATTGGCTGAGACTCCTGCTCGTCTCGAACACCTCGGCCACGCCCTCCAGGTAGGAGGCGAGCGGCGGCCAGAGCGCCAAGCGTCGGGATGGCTCCGTGGTCCGGAGGTAGAACTCCCGGGCGGACTTGGAGAAGGAGCAGGCCAGCCAGCAGGCCTGTGGCCCCACGTCCAGGCCCCGGTCCTGGAGCAGCAGCAGCAGGGCCAGCTGGCCCTTCCACACCAGGCCCCGCTGGGCCGGGGGCCCATCCGAGGGCAGGAGGCCCAGAAGCTCGCACGCGCGGCCAGCCACGTCCTCCGGATCCGCCTGTAGGGCCACCACCAGGAAGAGGAGAAGGAAGTTGGCCAGCCCCGCCTCAGACAGCTCCTGCATTCGACGCTGGTGGAACTTGGAGTACACCCTGGAGGGAGGGAGAGAGGGAGGGAAGAAAGACAGAGAGGGGGGAGGATGGAGGGGAGTTAACTCTATTACCGGTACTTATGATAACATAGCGATTTGCTTGAGTGGTCCCTGCAGTGTATCATATGTGATTAGAGGCTAGCAAATAAAAAGGCTACAAATGACGCATCGCTTGTATAGTGTAGCAAGGGGGGGCAGTAGGAAGTCAATATACATGCACTGCCCTGCTTAAGCATGGAGCTTGCAGGGAAAGCCAACATTACAAATGCCCCGGCCACTGTCAGAATCTGGAACAGCTGTTTGGAATTTGAATGAGCCCAGGCCCTAGTAGTTGGAGGTGTGTTGTATATTTCATGACTGACGTGTTAAAAAGTTAAAGAGACATGCGTAGGAACAGATCGTGTGTGTGTGTTGAGAACGTACGCACGCACGCACACACACACACACACACCTGTCGGTCGGATTTTTTGTTCGCGGGTCTGTTTATTTTGGGGGGTTTGTTTGTTTGTCTGTTTGTCCAAGACAGCTCGTTTCCGGGGGCAACCAGATGCTCCAGTCTCCCAGGGGAGGTGATCAGGCCGTTGCCATGGCGGTAGGCCACCCCCTTACTTGGTTCCTGGCAGCACCAAACCAGCTTTATAAGACTAACGACACGGCATGAGCATTAGCCTTCACCACCGTGGGCTGGGGGGCGGGGCTGGGGGCGGGGCTAGACTGGGCAGCAGGTGGTGGGTATTAACATGCAGCCTCCACAGTCCCACATCGTATACTTTGTCTTGTCGATTTGAATGCTGCAGGCGCCCATATGCAGGGCATATGGTTGTGTGCAGTCTGCATACAATTGGCACCAGACATTGTCATGGCTTTTCACCTTGAACTTTGACCCTCTTGCTCATCTGTCAGTTTGTAGTGGAAAATGGCTGGTTGGTGCAACATTTCAGCGCAGAAGATTGTGGTCTGCCAGAAAAAGCATGCTGGCTAACATACTGTAAAACATGACCTGGCCTCTCTCCCTCCCTCCACACCATATGTCCCTCCCTCGCTCTCTTTTCCACCCCTTCTCACCCTCCCTTTCCTCCTTCCTAACACCCCACCTCAGCACTTGTATCCCTCACCCGTCTATCCTCCTGCCTCTCCCTCACCCCCTAGATCCCCCCAGGTCTCACCTGCCCTTGATCTGCCTCCAGTGGGCGTTGTCTTGCGCCAGGTAGAGTGCCAGGATCCGGAGGAAGAGGAGGAAGGAGGAGGCGTGGCGGTAGAGCTGGGCGTGGCCTGCGGAGCGCAGGGGGGCGGGGCAGCAGCAGCTCCGCGCCTGCTCCAGCAGGGCCAGGGGGCTCCGGGACACGCTGCCCAAGCCGGACACTCCCAGCCAGGGCACGGAGAAGGAAGCTCCCTGGGGACCACATGGAGGAGTACGGGAGTGAAGGATATGGAGAGGTGGAGAGGAGGAGGAGGGGATAGAAGATAGAAGGGAGGGGAGATAGAGAGGAGGGGAGAGAGAGTGTAGGGAGATAGTGAAGCGGCTCTCACCAGGTGCCGGCTGTAGTACTCCCAGAGGATAGACACAGTGCTGGTGTTGAGGCCCCACATGAGACCCACACTCAGACAGCAGTGTACGTGCATCCTAACATGCTCCTCCTGAAGCTCTCCCTACACACACAAGAAACAGTGCTCAGTTTTAATAGCAAACCCTGTAGCCTGTTCCCCAGCTCAGTGTTGGAGCAGGGCAGGCAGGCAGGTAGGGCTAGCAGCCAGCACTACCTTGGGGTTACAGGAGGCCCTCAGCAGCTCTGCTACTAAACTCCAGTTATCCTCCAGCTGTTTCTGTGAAGACAGGGCATGATTAAATATATACCTCATTTGTACTACAAATGTTGCATTCAAACACACTTTCACGCACAACCTGCCACCCACCCAGGACCACCATACCTGCTGAGTGCCAGCAGGGTACAGTCCTGGGTGAGAGCCCCCCTGCCCTGCCCCCCTACCTCAGCCTGGAGGCTGCCACTGCGGCCATACTGGCCCAGCTCTGCCAGGTGGGTCACCAGCCACCAGCTGAAGCCCAGAGCATCCTTACAGGGAGGGAGGGGGGCATCCTGGGGCTGCCCCGCCCCTCTCAGAGGACGCAGCAGGGTGTTCATGTAGCTCCAGAAAGACTGGGAGGAAGAGGAGGAGGAGGAGAGACATGTGAAGACACACCCACTGCAATCATGTAGACGGGCTAGGACTCGGAAGATTGTCTGTGTGTGTGTGTGTGTGTTTGTGTGTGTGTGTGTGTGTGTGAGAGAGACAGAGAGAGAGAGCTCACCGGGGTGTGCAGGACCTTGCTCCTGTGCTCCAGAAGGTGTATGAGCTGCAGCCACAGCTCCCTGCTGCAGGAGCACAGGAACGGCTGGCTGCTCTGGGCCTCGGTCGGACGCACCTGCAACAAGCCAGACCAGTTACACCCACAAGCACAAACGCACTAACAGCAAGACTGCACACCCAGTCGGGGCTGCCTGCTCCGTGAGCTGGACAGCCACAGGTCAGAGGTCAGGGGTGAGTCACCTTGCAGTACTTGCTGATGGCCAGGCTGGTGAGGTCACACAGCAGGGTGGTGAGCTGCTGCTCCAGCAGGCTGACGTCCGTCATGTTGTCTCCTGTCAGGTCCTGCTGCATGTACACCACCTGGCCTACACACACACACACACACACTTTACCAGAAGGCTTACAGAACCCAGTGAGTGCAGGCCTACAGAGGGCATGGGACCCCCCAGAGGGCAGGGACCCCCCAGAGGGCAGGGCCTCCTCAGGGGGCAGGACCTACCCTGCATCTTGTGGCCCAGCAGGTGCAGCAGCTCCAGCAGGGACCAGTGCAGGTCCAGATGCAGGTGCAGCAGGTGCCAGCTGGGCGGGAGCAGCTGAGGAGACACACACACACACACAAACCAATCACAGAGGCTGTAATACATGACACAGACAGACAGACCAATCAGAGAAAGACAATGGGGACCAGACACTCAGATATCGGGACATCCAACCCAGAGAGACAGGTCGAGCCCTACATTCCCATCCCATCAACACCATGAAGGGGGAGGGGACGGTACCTTGCCCATGTGTTGGATGGTGAAGGCAGCCTGCATGCTGGCAGGCAGGTCCCTGAGGCGCCCAATCAGGAGAGAGAGCCCAAACAGCTCCTCCAGCAGAGCCGAGGGGAAGACGCCCTCCAGGGCCTGGTAGGGGTGCCGGGGGGAAGCCTGCTCTGGCCGGGGGGGCGAGAAGTACCTGCGGAAGATACAGCTGGCTGTCACACAGGCAGGCAGGAAACAGGAGGGTGGGGAAACAGAAGGGGGCGGTGTAAGGGGGCGGAGTCTGAAGCCATAATGGCTGAAGATGTGCGGGAGGCAGAGGAGGTTTAAGAGGATCCTTTCACACCTTTGGTGTGTGTGGGGGGCCGTGTGTGTAGGGGGTGGGGCCCTGTGTGTGGGGGGGCCCTGTGTGTGGGGGGCCGGTATGTGAAGGCGGGTGTGTGAGGGGCCATGTGTGAGGGGGTGGGTTATGTGAGGGGCTGTGGGTGTGTGGGGCAGGGTGTGTAGGCCACTGTCCTCACCTGTAGAGGAAGACTTTGACGTACTGAAGGAACAGCACACACTGGTGCCTCAGGTCCTCAGCCTCGTAGTGGAGTCCACTAGCCTGGCCTGAAACACAGGCCGCATCACAACATTACTCAACCCACAATCTGACCGCCAATTACATCGATTCTACGTACTGTAGCTAATAACACAGGCAGCTTGAAAGTGCGAAGAACCATCCGGCTGTATTGTGACATGTCAGTCATACTGGAATGAGTGGAGTAAAAGATAGCTCACCAAAGTCATGAGAGCTGGATTGTACAAGTGTCTCCAGTTTGAACACCTTCTGTCTGTAAAAATGACAATACAATAGTCTCATGAGACCCATTTTACTGTGAGACCATGATGCCCTTAACAACTTTACAATTAAAACGTCTGTTTAGACGATATCCTGCTTACATGTAGTAGTTTACATATATTCGTTTTATGCACGATTGTTGTCTGCTGGGAAACTAATATCTCTGACACTAGTAATGTTAACTGCACTGTTCAGAAAACGTGTGATCAACTTGCAAGGGAATACGATTCTAAATATCGACATCTCGCCCTCACCTTAATAGGCCGAACAGGAGTTGCGTGGATTCCACCAGGGCCGTCTCGGTCACCCAGAGGAAGCCGAACAGCTCCACGGTGTCTGATTCATCATAGTCAGCCGGTGCTGGATCCAATCTCAGCAGCAACCTGGAGAAGGTTGTCGGAAGCAAGACAGTTGCGCTCAAAACAAAACAACAACAACTGACTGTTAAAGTTAGAACACGCACTATTGAGTACTTTTAGTTGAGCCTACCGCTTCAGTGAACCTCTGCCAATGTACGCGTCTGGTGAGACTTGCTGGGCTTTCTCCTGTCCCGACACGGAGAGGCAGCCGAAACAGGGCGGGCGAGAGGGAGCTAAACTGCACGCACTCTCCGCTGCGAACGGTGACACCGGAGGAGTGAGGGACTGACTGAAGTCCTCGTCCATTTCGTTCACTGCAAAATAAAACACATAGCCACAAAATGTGTTGTCGGTGTATTGAACTGCAGCCACCAAGCAGCCTAACTTAGGAAACTTAGCAGGCTAGTCAGGAACCAAAACAAACCTCGGTTAGCTAGTCAACAATCCTGCCAGCATTACAACGCTTATTTTCCACAGAATATCACCGATATATATTCTCAAAGTTAATTATTATCCTTGCTTCTTACGCAGATTGCTAATATCGCTTCCTCCTTGTTCTCTTTTATATTATTTGGGTTTTCTGTCTTTGCCGCGCTCATAAACTGGGCTTGCGCACTCGGAAACCCAAGAACGTCTCTTCAATGATTGGTTCGCTGTTCTCAGAAGAGGCGTGACCAGCCTGTGAGAAGAACTACACAAGCCTGCAATAAAGCACATTGTTGTATGAACACTATTATTTTAATAAAATGATTCATACTTATGAGGTCCTACAGCTCCCCACGTGGCCCATACCAACTAAACACCCAGTTTCATTCCGGTTTTATTAAATCTGTTTTAATACGCTTGTACAAGCAATAATCAATATGCAGGAAGTATTGCGTTTATTGCAAAATATCCAAAGTCATCATAATTATCTACGATAGCATAAGTTCCACTTCACATTAAGGTTGAGAGTTAATAACGCGTAATATGTTTGACGCGTCAGAAGACGGTTATTTCGTTTTTCTACGAAAACATGAGTTGTGTGTAATCCTCGCCTTTTCAGCAGCAGCAGAGGCAGCAACGGTATTATTGACCTCTGAGTGAGCCAGCTGGCAGGGCATGGCCTCAAGTCCGACCTCTGGAAGTCCTGGTAAAACCGTTAGCATTAAAACCGTCTGTGAAAGAGTTCTATGTAGTTAAAACCTATAATGACTTTGCATAATGATGTACATTCTCTATCTTCCCAGGGTTTTCCCTGGAAGAGATCTGACCATTGTGCTGAGGAGAGAGCCAGTCAGCTTTATCTTGGAACAAACCCAGAGGCCTCAGCTTGATCAATTAGAGCCCTGAAAAGCCCTCTGCCTGGCCCTTTCTTCCTTCTGGCTGGGAGGGACAGAAACTTATCAGTCTCTCTGAGCGATAGGACAACGGAAATAAGTAGTTTGTCTATAAAAATGTCCAGGTGCTTTATCAGCATCCCAGTAGGCCCTCGGGCCTCTGTGCTCTATGCAGTGAACCTTCCTTTCCCTCCCTCCCTCCCTCCCTCCCTCCCTCCCGAAGTCCTGGTAAAACCGTTAGCATTAAAACCGTCTGTGAAAGAGTTCTATGTAGTTAAAACCTATAATGACTTTGCATAATGATGTACATTCTCTATCTTCCCAGGGTTTTCCCTGGAAGAGATCTGACCATTGTGCTGAGGAGAGAGCCAGTCAGCTTTATCTTGGAACAAACCCAGAGGCCTCAGCTTGATCAATTAGAGCCCTGAAAAGCCCTCTGCCTGGCCCTTTCTTCCTTCTGGCTGGGAGGGACAGAAACTTATCAGTCTCTCTGAGCGATAGGACAACGGAAATAAGTAGTTTGTCTATAAAAATGTCCAGGTGCTTTATCAGCATCCCAGTAGGCCCTCGGGCCTCTGTGCTCTATGCAGTGAACCTTCCTTTCCTCCCTCCCTCCCTCCCTCCGCTGCCCTCGCCTCCCTCCCTCCGTCCTCCCCTCCTCCTCCTCCTCTCCTCTCCCTCCCTTATTCTCTTCTTTCTTTCCTTCTTTCTTTCTTTCTTTCTTTCTTTTTGTCTCTGTCTGTCTTGTCTCGCTTACTCTCTCCTCTCACTTCTTTATCCTCCCCCCCCCCTCCATTGTCTCTCCCTCTCTGCCTGCGAGCTGAGAACAGCATGGTCCTGCTCAGTGCCACAGGGGTTGACTGAGGTTCAGTCCCCCCAGGGGGAAGCTGCTGGATGTGAGCCAGGGGACCGGGCAGTGCTGCATGCTGCAGGAGTGCGCTGCGTGAGTCATGGTGCTGTGGAGTTCAGGAAGCAATGATTAATACCTGCACCTCCACAGCCTGCGCCTCCTCTACCAGCCAGATCCGCTCGGAAACCTCCCACAAGTAGTCCACTTGTGACATGAAACGGTCATTCATCCAGTGTGATAAGACAGAGAAAGGGGTGGTACACTGTATAGCAGTCAAATAAAGGCCCGTTTTGCATGGACACAAACGACTGGTGTGTCTCTTGATGCAAAGAATCAAGAGATGGGATAAAGAGAGTAGGAGAGAGAGTGACAGAGAGACAAAGAAAGAGACTTGTTGAAAGAGGGAGAGAGAGAGGGTTGTCTGGTTTAGCCTCAGCTTCTCCTTACCTAAACAGCAGTACTAGTAGAAGCAATCTCCCAGCGACTGCTCTTCAGCTACAGGTAAGTGGATTCAGACTACAGTCAGACACCATACTTATACATACCTAGTACACTAAGAACCACAGACCACTGGATTTCAACCACATTATTCAGCAGTAGTTTTTCTTGTTTTGTTAGTAGCAAGCAAACTAGTGACAGGATGTGTGTGCTTGTGTGTGAGGGGAGCGAGGAGTGTAGGTGTGTGTGTCCCAAGGGCTGGAAAGACCAAGTCTCCCTTCTTACTGCATGTGCAGGACGGCAGAAGAGCAGCTTTCATGTTCTTGGCTGGTCTAGCAGCAGTCCTCCTGCTGCAGTGCCTGTCTGTGGCCACAGGGGGGCAGCGCAGCTCCAAGCCCCAAGTGTTCTACGCTGTGCAGCTGAAGGGAGGAGCCACAGCAGCCAGAGCACTGGCCCAGCAGCATGGACTCCAGTTCATCTCCCAGGTCAGAAGCACGTTCAGACACATATTCAGCGTCCACGGACCCCCACTTTTATGTTTCTGGATAGTTTTATCGCGGCTCTCTGTCAGGTGAGCTTGAAACTGCTGACTGTCGATTCCATTTGAGGATATCTAACTCTCCACAAATTACAGCAGTGTCTCTGAATATTTTATATCTGATCAAAGACACACACATACACACATGCACACTAGCTACCTCTACCTATCCCCAATGTGGGCCTGTGCATTGTATGAATCCAACTGAATGACCTGTGCGGAAATGATTTGCTTCACTGAGTCTGTCCTCATCGGTCAAAGTCACGTTTATTACTATATTCTTTCTTCTTTTCTTTTTTTTTTTTTTACAAAGAAGTGTAGTTTTACAGACTGGTTTGAGTTTAATTAGTATTTGATCCTTTACTCTCTACATAGTCTGCAGACTGTATTCTATCACCATACACGCCTGCTAAATGTCAACGATATTAAATCCTCTTAGCAACATCATATCCTGTTCAATAATGGGAACAGTGATTGGCTCATTGAATGAGGATCATACTCTACTTTATTGAGATCCAACTCTTACTGTGGAGCTATTTTAGTTTTAGGACAACATGGAAAAACAATGAAAGTTAAGTTCTGTTTATATACAGTATGTATGAAAGCATGAGAAACAAGCATGTGTGTCGACTTAAAACAGGAAGTCACATCTCTAACCAATGGTGTAAGGCCTCCCAGAATGCCCCTCTTTCTAGTGATGTGGAATACCACTGCCAGATTAGCATGTCATTTGCATAGTATTACCATGTCATTAGCATGTCATTACTAGAGCCAAACTGGTGTTGGTGCCTGTAGACTATGTATCATCGTTCTTTGCTCCCCTCCTCCCTCTCTTCTTCTTCTCTCTATCTCCTTCTCGCTCTTTCTCCTTCTCTCCACTTCATCCATCCTCCTGGCCAGCTAAGGTCTAGCGGCCCTCAGCTCATAGTTGGTCCTCCTTTAGGTGTAGCGTCTAATGATCTGCCCTCCCTCCCTCCCTCCCTCCCTTCCTCTCTCCCTCCCTCCCTCCCTTTTCCTTTCTTTCTGAATGTTTCCTTCTTTCTTATTTCTTTTGCTGTTCCCCCCCCCTCTATCACTGTTTCTCCAATTTGCCTCCACTCTTCTTCCCCTGCTCCCCATCTTTTTATTGCCCTCCTGATTCTCACTAGCTCCCTCACTCTTGCCCCCTTCTAAAGGCAGGGCACCAATCGTCTAATGGCCGGGATTGGGGGTGAGGTCCCTTCCATTACTTACCCCTTCTGCCTCTCCTCTCTTAATCTCTCCCCTACTCTGTTGAGTGCAGCGAGGAGGAAGGAAAGAGGGAGGAGAAGAGGGGGGGGTCAGGGATGCAGGAGTAAGAGGTGGAGAGCACAGCAGAGCAGGCTCCGTGGGTTGAGATGATGTATGGGTGTAGAGACCTGGTGTTGGCCGTGTGATGGATTAAAGCACTTTGTAGGAAAATTACGGAGAGCGCCTCAGCACCCCTGAGTCCATGCCTTAATAAAACTCTCTTCAATATTGAAATGGAGAGAGGAAAGGAGAGGACGAGAGAGAGGGAGAAGAATAAGGAGAGCGGGTGAGAAAGTGAGGAAGAGAGACTAAAGGAAAGAGAGAGAGAGAGAGAGAGAGAGAGAGTGAGAGAAACTAGACAAGGAGTCAAGACGCAGGTTCCAGTCTCATACACCTGTGAGGTGTGTGAGGTCCACATCTGGGACACACCGAGATAAGAAGCCAATAAATAGGAGCATGACCCTTCATAGTATTATTCATAATGTAAATATACATTTATTTAAACTTCTTTATTTTACATTTCTCGGTCACTACGTATACAGTCAATGGATCCTGACAATCAAAAGGAAATAATCAAGCTCAGAAAATAATAAACATTTAAAATGTCTATTTAACAGCAAAATAGGCACATAGCATTTCCATTTGCCACAAATGTCGTGAATAAACTTTTGGAAGATTGAACAGAAAATGGGACAAAAACAAATCGTAGGACTGTGTAGAACAGCTCTCTGGGGTTTTTTCTTCGCAAAATGTTGCATGATTGTGTCGTGCAAATCATTCCAAGAGAGACACTGGACTGTCTTATCTCTCTGCTTTAGTCTAAATCTTGAATGTCCCTCACACTGAGATGCTCATCTTCATTCTCTTCACTCTCATAGTTGGGACCCGGTAGGTCACCCCCCCATCCTCCCTCCTCTCTCTCCACCCCCCCCACCACCCCTGCAATTTTTAGCATAAAAAGATTGCAGTATCCCTCTTGACTCTACAAAAAGCGAGTTGGTTTGTGTTTTCCAACTCTTCACCAGCAAAGGAAAGGCTTGGCAGTACATCAGTCACATATAAAGATGGAGAAAAGATTCTGAGATGTTAAGTCTGCATTTGTCACAAAGTAGCCATTCACATGAAGGACTTGACAGAATTGACAGGATTTACCATTGACAATGATTGCATGACCTGCCAATTGGATTTCTACAGTATGATCATGTAGCTTGTTTCATGTAGTCACAGGTATTACCGTGCTGCTACTGTGCCATGTTCTACTGAGCCGCACTCAACAGTCAAAGAGTTAGAGGAGAGAGAGAGAGAGAGGGAGAGAGAGAGAGAGAGAACTGTAGTGTGAGAGACCGTGGATTAGAATAAGGAAGTACTTACCAGAATCGCGTTCCAGATCCGTAATCATCCATTTAAAGTCCAGAACTGTCACGTCGTTCAAAATGTTCCTTGGATCAACTGTTGGTCTCCCTAATAGTACCCCAACTGGATGAAGAAAGAAGACAGATATGACGGCTTGTCTGTTTCCAGCTACGGATGCATTCAGTGGCAGTACAGTCTTGAGTTTCAGCCAAACTGGAGATAGGCCCAAGTGTGTACAACGCTGGGTAATCATACTTTCCACAGCCCGGGTTTATCAGCTGTGGCTAGCAGCTCTATAGGTCACTCTGTTGGTAGGTCAGCCTCTCAAGAGGGAGAGCGGTAGACAGAGCGGTGGAAAGAGAGCAGGTTTCTATGAGAACCTCTTACCAGAGGTGCTTTCCAAGTGCTCTACCGTTCTTCTTTAGCAGAAGAAGTCTTCCATTTTTCCCCCACTAGCATTGGGATGTCAACCATTAGCTCTGCATGTTGGCGTCTGCACAGTCAGTCAGCGTTTTAGCAGAGTGAGAAACAGACACGTTCTCTATCCTGTAAGTTCTGTGACTCAGTTTCACAGCAGTTATTTTCACGGTGTGATGGTGCTGGCATGAGTCCCAGATATTCCCAGTCCAAGATTTTGTAGAGGTTGAAATAAATGTGTGTCTGTGGGTGTGTGTGCGTGTGTGTCTGGGGACAGTGAGGAGTGTATTCATGTGTGTGTGGGTGTGTGTTTGTGTGCATGAAGGGATGTGTGTGTGTGTTATGTGGGGTGTGCGTTGGTGTCCGTGACAGTCAGTGTGGCAGACAAACCCCTGGTCCAGGCAACAGATCTGGACAGAAGCAACGGATAATTGATAGTGACAGGCTTCTCCTTGCTTTAATTGCTGCTGGTGAATTAGATTACTTTCTCCAATGGCTCCATTAGTAGGGAGATCCATCCCAACACCCTGATTGGCTTCTTATTGTTCCTGTGTGGCCCTGCCACGGTGCATGATGGGAGGCTAGATGAGGGTTTGCCATGGTGGCTGTATCTTCTCTGTGCTCCTCTCCTCTCCGCTCCTCTTTGTGCTCCTCTGTGCTCCTCTCCTCTGTGCTCCTCTCCGCTCCTCTCCTCTCCGCTCCTTTCCTCCCCTCTCACTTCTTCTCCTTTCCTCTCCTCTCCTCTCACCTTTCCTCTCCTCTCTCCCCTCTCCTCTCTCCTTTCCTCCTGTATCTGCTGTGGAAAGGGAACTCAATTTAGGATAATTTACTCTGCAGCCTCATTCTGAGCCCCCTCGGGGGCTGCATAGAGGGAAGAGAAAGAATCTTCTTCGCAAACACACACAAACACACATATCCAGAAACCCGCACACACAAAGACCCATCCGCACGCAGGCACGCACATACACCGACACAAACCCGCACCAGCACACAATTGCCACAAAGTGGATTTCACTTAGTTATGTGCAACTCTCCCAAGCGGTCAGTAGGATTGAGTTAGCGGTGCTGGGAGGATGTGTCACCCTGTCTTGCCGAGCCTGGCCAAGGCCTCTCACAAAGCCCTATCATGATGTCTGTACCCCTGTGCTTACCAGGCCTCCTGACCCAAGTCCTCCAGTCCAACCAGGGCAGCAGTGTAGAGCTACGGAGGTCTCCTGTTAGCTAACGACAGTTATAGCCGAGCTATAAAGTCCTCATCCAGTGACAGGTGGATCCGTTCAGTCCAAACATGGGTTCTTGTGTTTCAGATTGGCAGCCTGGAGGACTTCTTCACCCTGGGAGACAGCAGGGGGCTCCACTTCTCAGACAACCTGGAGGCACGGCTGGCCGACACTGCAGAGGTGAGTGACAGGGTCGGATGCTTGTGAAGAGCAGGAGAGAGGAAGGACGGACAGACGGAGAGAGCGGGTAGTAGGAGGGATGAAAGCGAACGTGCGACAGAGAAACAGAGAGCCACAAAGAGGATCCTTAACTTCCTCAGAGGTATAATGAGAACCATACGGCGTGTGATTAATTGAAGTAATTTATGCAAAATCTCCAGTGACTCCTTGGTTTCATCAAACTGTAACTTTAATTACTTTTCCAACGTCTTCACTTTAGGTGAGAACGCAATTGCGCTGAAACGTAGCATATTTTGTCACGAAACTCAAACGTAATGGATTGCGTAAATAATATTTTGTAAAAAAAGACAGATTACGCTCACAGAAAAGGGTGTACAAATTCTGTCAAGTTAGCACCCCCTTCTACTCTCAATGTTCTATCTGTATCAATGTGTCAACTTGTGTGGGTGTGTGTGTGTAGATGTGCGTGTGTAAGAGTGTGTGTCAGAAACACTATGGGTTTATCATACTACTTCTTATCACTTTGCTTATCATATGATTCTGGGTCTGGAGAAACCATCTCAGCAAAAGCCTCACTCTATCCTTTTATCTCTATCCCTCTATCTCTAACCCTCTGTCTCTAACCCTCTATCTCTAACCCTCTGTCTGTAACCCTCTGTTTCTAACCCTCTGTCTCTATCCCTCTATCTCTAAACCTCTGTCTCTAACCCTCTGTCTGTAACCCTCTGTTTCTAACCCTCTGTCTCTATCCCTCTGTCCCTATCCCTCTGTCTCTAACCCTCTATCTCTAACCCTCTGTCTCTAACCCTCTGTCTCTCACCCTCTATCTCCAACCCTCTGTCTCTATCCCTCTGTCTCTAACCCTCTGTCTCTAACCCTCTGTCTCTATACCTATGTCTCTATCCCTCTGTCTCTAACCCTCTGTCTCTAACCCTCTATCTCTAACTCTCTGTCTCTATCCCTCTATCTCTAACCCTCTGTCTCTAACCCTCTGTCTCTAACCCTCTATCTCTAACCCTCTGTTTCTAACCCTCTGTCTCTAACCCTCTGTCTCTATCCCTCTATCTCTAACCCTCTCTCTCTAACCCTCTGTCTCTATACCTCTGTCTCTATCCCTCTATCTCTAACCCTCTGTTTCTCACCCTCTGTCTCTAACCCTCTGTCTCTATCCCCTCTATCTCTACCTCTGTTTCTAACCTTGTCTCTATCCCTCTGTCTTACCTCTGTTTCTTCTACCTCTGCCTTTACCTCTGCCTCTGTCTCTAACCCTCTGTTTCTAACCCTCTGTCTCTATCCCTCTATCTCTAACCCTCTGTTTCTAACCCTCTGTCTTTATCCCTCTATCTCTAACTCTCTGTCTCTAACCCTCTGCCTCTATCCCTCTGTCTCTATCCCTCTATCTCTAACCCTCTGTTTCTCACCCTCTGTCTCTAACCCTCTGTCTCTATCCCTCTATCTCTAACCCTCTGTTTCTAACCCTCTGTCTCTATCCCTCTATCTCTAACCCTCTGTTTCTAACCCTGTACCTCTAATCGCCTCTATCTCTATCCCTCTGTTTCTAACCCTCTGTCTCTAACCAGCTGTCTCTAACCCTCTGCCCCTAACCCTCTGCCTCTAACCCTCTGTCTCTATCCCTCTATCTCTGACCCTCTGTTTCTATCCCTCTATCTCTAACCCTCTATCTCTAACCCTCTGTTTCTAACCCTCTGTCTCTATCCCTCTATCTCTAACCCTCTGTTTCTAACCCTCTGTCTCTATCCCTCTATCTCTAACCCTCTGTTTCTAACCCTGTACCTCTAACCCTCTGTCTCTATCCCTCTATCTCTAACCCTCTGTTTCTAACCCTGTACCTCTAACCCTCCCGCTTCTCTTTTGATGCTTCTCTGTCTTTTCATTCTCTGGCCTCCCACCCTCTTCCGGCTCTCTCTATCGTTCTCTTCCTCTCTCCGTCTCTCTCTGTCTCTCTCCATCTCTCTCCATCTCTCTCCGTCTCTCTCTCTCTCCATCCCTACGCTCCTGCGTCTGTGAAGCACACAGGCCTTATTTACCTGTCTCAGCCATCTCACCTGAATCACTCCTCCTGGGACAATACACACACACACACAGCAACATAGACACACACACAGCAACATAGACACACACACACAGCAATATAGACACACACACACACACACACAGAGCATCATAGACACACACAGCAACATAGACACAACAGCAACATAGACACACACACACACATAGCAACATAGACACACACAGAGCAATGTAGACACACACAGCAACATAGACACACACACACACACACACACACAGCAACAGACACACACACACACACAGCAACATAGACACACACACAGCAACATAGACACACACACAGCAACATAGACACACACAGCAACAAAGACACACACACAGCAACATAGACACTCACAGCAACATTGTCACACACAGCAACATAGACACTCACAGCAACATAGACACTCACAGCAACATTGTCACACACAGCAACATACACACTTTTACAGACTTTTCCCTGACCTTCAGCTGAACATCCCAGACACACAGACCCCCTGTTGCCTCCTGTCATACACACAGGTCACTGCTAGTGCAGACACACACACACACACACACATGCCCCATAAACACACCCTATATGAACGCACGCACGAAAGAAAAGATAAGGTGAATTTACAGTAAGACCCTATGTTTTGTGTTTACATTGGTGCCAGTTCTGGTGATGTCACTGTGGTGACCAGTGTGTGGACTGTATTGCCTTCACCTCTGTCTGCCTGTTCTTACTTTTCCTCTGCTTTACCTTTTTCCTTCTCCTCCTCTTGTCCTCTTTCACCGTCTTGCCTCCTCCTCTTCCTCTTCCTCCTCCTTACCCCTCTTTATCAACAACCTCCGTCCTACCTCCTCCTCACATTCCTTCTCCTCCTCTTCCTTCTCCTCCTCTAACTTCTCCTCTTCCTTCCCCTCCACCTCCTCCACCACCTCCTCCTCTCCTGGCCGCTGTGCTGTTTTCAGACTCCAGTCACGTCCTCGGTCCCACGGCCTTATAAGGAGCTTTCACGCTGTTTGGTTTGCTTTAGATGTTTAATACCCCTCTCCTTTGTGTCAGAGAGCTGGGGAGGCGTTCAGAAGCCCTGATAAACCTACTTACACACACACACAAGTACACACACACACACACAGATGCGTACACACACAGAGACGTACACACGCAAAGTCACACATGCACACGCGCACAATCACACATACGCCCACTCATAAGCACACGCACTCACGCTCGCACTCACACACAGACAAGTGCCGGTGTACACCTTCCACGCACGCACACACTCACACACGCAGACACGTGCGTGCACGCGCAAGCACACACACCCGCCGTGATAAACCCACTTAGATCCTTCCTGGCCTGACGGGACAGCCTGCCACTAGGCCTTAGCTGCCAGCTGATCTGTGACGAGCTGCCACTCAGGCTGAGCACTGCTGAAGGCTCACACAATGGAGGGGAGAGGAGAGGGGGGATCAGGGAGGGGAGGAAGAGGTGGGGGGTGGCTGGAGGAAGGGGGGAGGCAAGGGGGATCAGGAAGAGAAGGAAAGGGGAGAGGGGGCTGGAGTGTGTTTTCTGCCAGCCATTCAGGTCATTCTCAGTTTGCTTCACCTCTCTCCCCCTCTCTCCCCTCCCTGCGTCCCTCCTCTCCCGCCCGCCTTTCCTCGCTCGCCACCTCGCCTCACCCGTCCACGCTCTTCGCTCTCCAGCTTTTCCCTCCCTTCCTCATTCTCCTCTCTCCATCTCTCATCTCTCTCCGACTCTCCTCTTCCTCCCGCTCTTCACGTCCCTCTCTGGCGTTTCTCTTTCCTGCCAACTCTCTCTATCTTTGCTCTCCACCCTGTAGCGTCACTTTTGCTCCTCTCACCTCCCACCTCTCCCTCTCTCTCTCTCTCTCTCTCTCTGACTACATATCTCATCTTCCCTCTCTAATCTTTTCACAGTGTGTGTGTGCGGACTCATTTACTGTTTGTGTGTTCCGCGGTGTGATTTGGTGTCCAGGCAGACGGTCGTGAGGGCAGCGGGGAGGGGGAGGAGCATACGGAGGGGGAGGGGCATGCTGAGGGGGAGGGGCAGAGGGAGAGGGAGGGTCAGAGTGACAGGCACATGTGTGATTGGCAGGGGGACTCTGGTGTCGGTGCTCCTTTCCCAGGGGGCCGTGCGGCGTAGCGGAGCCCGAAATGTCAGCCGTGATATCTTCTCCCGGTGTCTGCTCTGTCCATATCGCACGGCTGCAGCCGGTCTGGAACACACACACGCACACATACGACGCACACGCACACACATACTCGCTGACTCACAGACATACAGCATGCACACACACTCTTTGTTTCTCTTTCTGTCTGTTTTCACTCAGGCTAAGTCTAGCTGTCAGTCTCTCCTGCATTCTCGCCCTCTTTTCTCTCACCCCCCTACCCCCTATCCTTTTGAAAGCTTGTTTTCTACAGGTTTGTTTATCTTAGCAGTCTCCATGATCCTCTGACTATTCATTCTCTCTCTTTCGCTCTCTCTCTCTCTCTCTTCCTCTCTCTCTCTCTCTTCCTCTTCCCCTCTCTCCTCCTATCATTCTCTCTCAGTCTAGCTGGGATGCATTGTGATGTGTGAAATGCCAACTTCAGGTGGCATCTTTTGTTTTGATCTGGAGTTTGCATCACAATGGCTCGTTGTCATTTTCGCTGCGAGACAGGACGGAAGAGGTGTGTGCGAGCGCGACTGACTGTGTGTGCGAGCGTGTGTCGTGGTGGCCGTGCGAGGGTCTTGAAATCAAAGGCTGAGGTCAGGTGACAAGGGCTGTCTGGGTTTCTGACTCCTTGGACACCCACACATCCATCATCCAGATATCGGCCACACGCACTCACACACGCACACACTCACACACACACTCTAATACACACGCAGGCACGAATGCACACACGTACAAACACACGTATGCGCGTGTACATGCACGCGTCTGCACGTTCACACACACTATTGTACACACTATTCCACACTCACCAGAGACATGCACACACACACACACACACACACCAGACACATGGACACACACACTTGTGACTGTGTCATTAGCCTGTGCTATTAGCTCCCTATCAGCTGTATTGATCCCTGTGTCCTGGCCTGCCCTCCTACACAGCCACCCGTCCAATCTAATGACCATTATCCATGAGCGTGTGTGCACGCCTGTACCTACATATGTGTGTGTGCGCGCGCGCACCTACGTGTGTGTGTGCACGTGTTTGCCTGCGTGTGCGTGCATCCGTGTGTGACGTATCCAAGAAGTCTGACTTAAAAGTATTTTCAAAGAAATCCTTAGAACAAGCAAAATGTCTCCAATACATTTGACGTTGGTGTGTGCGTGTGTGTCTCAGGTCAGGTGGATCCAGAGACAGCACGCTCACTACAGAGACAAGCGCAGCATCGTCAGAGGGAAGGACCAGAACACACACACACGTGAGCTCCAGCTGCCCAGGGAGTGCGTTTGTTAGTGACGGAGGTGGGGATGGGGGGGGCAGAGTGTGGGGGATGGGGGCAGCAGCCACGGGGGGGGGGGCAGAGCGGCCCGTGACGGGGAGGGGCAGAGCGGGTGGGGGAGGGGCAGCAGCGAGGGGGGGCAGAGCGGGGGGGAGGGGCAGGGCGCGGGGAGGGGGGGTCGAGCATGTGTTTGTGGGTTGTGTGCATGTGGAGAGTGATTGAGTGTGCGCGTACGGACGTGCGTGAGCACCACTGCACGTATCTGCGCGCCACTCCCCCCCACGCCGCGTTGCCCCTGTGTGTTGTGCTTGCCATGTGCATGCGGTCAATGCGAGCTGTGTGTGTGCGGCAGATGTTTGCAGAAGTGACTCACCGTTTCGCGCTGCAGTGAGCGAGAGGACACGTTGCCTTCGCATCACCACGGCGATTGCCTCACTCTGCTCCCAGACTGCCTCGAGATAAGAGAGATGGAGAAGGGGAGGAGGGAGAGATGGAGAAGGGGGCAGAGCGGGGGGGAGGGGCAGGGCGCGGGGAGGGGGGGTCGAGCATGTGTTTGTGGGTTGTGTGCATGTGGAGAGTGATTGAGTGTGCGCGTACGGACGTGCGTGAGCACCACTGCACGTATCTGCGCGCGCGTGTGTGTGCTTGCATGTGCATGCGTGTCAATGCGAGTGTGTGTGTGCGTGAGTGTTTGATGACTCACGTAGCGCTGCAGTGAGCAGAGAGGAACGTGCTTCCATCACCACGGCGATGCCTCACTCTGCTCCAGACTGCTGCCAGGAGAAAGAGAGATGGAGAGAGGGAGGAGGGGAGAGATGGAGAAGGGGAGAGAGGGAGGGAGAGAGAGAGGGGGGACTGGAGAGATAGAGGGAAGAAGTGTAGGTGAAGGGAAAAAAGACAGGCTAAGAGAGGAAAGGAAAAAAGCAAGAAGGAAGATAAGAGAGAGAGTGAGATTAGAGAGATGGAAGGTGAGGGGGAGGTAAGGGCTGATGTATGTAAGTGAGGGAGAGAGAGAGATTCAAATAAGGGATGGAAAGAGGAAGGGGGGGCGATGGAAAGATTGAAAGAGTGATGGAGTACTATCAAGTAGCTCCTTCTATCCCACCCTCCCTCGCTCGCCCTTCCCTTGGGTGTGAAAGGTGTATTAAAGCAAGGGAGTGAGTGTGAGAATGAAGGAATGTACCTACAGAGGACTGGGAGTCTCTGAGTGACATGATACCTAGTCCACAGACATCAACACAAGCAAGGCTGCCAAAATGACATGCTAATCATATGCTAATCATATGCTAATCATATGCTAATCTGGCAGCAGTATTCCACATCACTAGAGAGAGGGGCATTCTGGGAGGCCTTTCACCATTGGTTAGCGATGTGGGACTTCCTGGTCTCGGGGCACACACAACACATACACAAATGTATACAAGTCTAGGTAGATAAACACTGGACAAACATGATGAAGCCTCTGTAATGGACCGTTCAAAGTAAGGTAAACCACTCTTCCTCTGTGCATACAGAGGTCAGTGACACAAACATCCAGATTAAGACCCAGGACCAGGACCAGGACCAGACCCAGGACCGGATTCGGACCCAGATCCAGGACCAGGACCAGGACCAGACCCAGCACCGGACTCAGACCCAGGAACAGACCCAGGAAGAGGACCAGGAACAGGACCAGGAACATGGGAATAAGGAACAGCAAGAGCAACCCCTCAACTTCAATGACCCTCTGTGGCCGATGCAATGGGAACTGGTGAGTTTATACCACCCGCATACACACACACACACACACACCGCATGCCCGTTATGGGGTGTGCGGAGCAGGCGGATTGTGTGTGTGCTGTTTGTGAGGAGTGTGCATTGTGGTTGTGTGTGAGAGTGTGTGTTTGATTTTGTAAGTGTATGTGTAGTGTGAATGTGAGTGTCTGAGGGAGTGACTGAGTGAGTGAGGGAATGAATTTGCCTGTGTGTGTTAGTGTATGTGTCAGTGTGTGTGTGTGTGTGTGAGTGAGTGTGTCAGTGTGTGTGTCGGAGTGTGTGTGAGTGTGTGTCACTGTGTGTGTGAGTGAGTGTGTGTGAGTGTGGGTGTCAGTGTGTGAGTGTGTGTGTGTGTGTGTGTGAGTGTGTGTGAGTGAGTGTGTGTGTGTGTATGAGTGTGTGTGAGTGAGTGTGTGTGTGAGAGTGTGTGAGTGAGTGAGAGTGTGTCAGAGTGTGTGTGTGTGAGTGTGTGTGTGTGTGAGAGTGTGTGTGTGAGAGTGTGTGTGTGTGAGTGTGTGTGAGTGAGTGTGTGTCAGAATGTGTGTGTGTGTGTGAGTGAGTGTGTGTCAGAGTGTGTGTGAGTGAGTGTGTGTGTGTGAGTGTGTGTATTCCCTCGGGCTGCAGCCACTGCTCCAGTGGACGCTGCTCTATTCATCTGACAGGCCTTTTCTTCTGCTGCCGCTACAAAGCAGTGCTGCTCCCCAGTGACCACACACACACACACGCATTACACACGCACACATACACACACTGAAACCCCACGCACGCAAAAACCACAAACACACACACTTCCCCCCAGAGGAGGGCTCTTTATCCACCGTGCTTAGTTACACTCATACATATGAGCTCCCCTCTCTCTATTCATCCCCCTCTCCCTACCCTTTTCTCTTCACTTCTCATTTTTCCCTCTTATATCTCTCCATTCCTCCCTCCATCGATAACAACAACAATTAAAATATCTCCAAACACGTTGAATATCTGGAGGCAGGTTGACATTTTGCGCCGGCTTGTTTGGTTTTGACAGGTGGGTTAGGACTTGGGAGGGTTACCCGAGAGGAGAGGACGACTGCAGGGAAATGAGGGAGAGAAAGATGGAGCGAGGGAGAGAGGGAGGGAGAGAGGGAGAGAAATATGAAGGGAGGGACGAGGGGAGGGAGAGAAAGATAGGGGGACGGAGAGAGGGAGGGAGAGAGGGTATTGAAGGATTGCCTATGTTGGGATTTTTATGAAGTAGGACTGCAACATGTGTGTGTGTGTCCAGTACAAGCAGGGCCAGTACAGCTCCAGCGTGTTTGACCTGAACATCATGCCTGTGTGGAAGAGCAACATCTCAGGAAGAGGAGTGGTGGTCAGCATCATCGATGACGGTGAGTCCAACCTCACAGGCAGAGAAGGAGGAGGGGAGGGAGAGGGAGGAGAGCTGGAGGAGGTGGAGGAGAGGGAGAGGGAGGAGAGTTGGAAGAGGAGGAGGAGAGGGAGAGGCAGGAGGAAGATGAGCCAGAGGATAGGGAGGAGGCGAGGGAGAGGGAGGAGAAGGAAGGAGGAGAAGAAGGAAGTGGATGGAGACAGAGGAAGGTAGTGGGGGGTTGGGGAGGTGTAGGTGTGGAAGGAGAGGGAGAGGCAGAGGGAGAGGGAGGAGGAGCTAATGATGATGATGATAATGATAGTGATTATTCTGACGATGATGATGGAGATGATGATGATGATTAGCTTTCAGTAGAAGAAAATAACGTGTGGATGCTGCAGAAGATAGAGGCAGCGGATGACATCTCCCTTGTTTCTCTCTCCCCCTTCCTCTCTCTCACTGAGCCAGAGACCAGTAGGATCATGTACATACACATTACCTTTAGACACCTTTGAATCAATGCATATTGATTTAAATATCACAATGAAATGAATTATTTTTCCTGAAGCGAGCAAGACCCTCCGCTCCCTCCTTCATCCATCCTTCTTTCCTTCCTTCCCTCCTTTCCTTCCCTCTCCACCGCCCTCCCCCCGCCTTGGTCTCTCTCCCCTCTTTCCCCTCAGCTCTCCCTCTCCCCCCATCCCTCCCCCAGGGTCTGGCTCTTGGTCTCCACAGAGCTCAATCACATGTACCCCGCTGCCTCCAATCTGTATGTGTGCGTGCATGCGCACGCATCCAGTGTGCGCGCGCATGTGTGCCTGGTGTGTGCATGCTGGTGTTCACCGGTGCATGCGTTCATATGTGTGTGTGTGTTCAGTTCAGGGGCGAGCAGGGTCTTATGTGTTCGGCAGCTACAATGACACTGCCGGCCATGTAAAAATCTGTCTGACAGGGAAACGGAGGAGAGGTGGGGGTTGGGGTTGGATTAGGGGGGGGTGAGTCAGTACCCCTCCTCTCCCCACACCCCTTCCCCATCCCCCCCCCACCCCCTGCTGCTGCAGCCATCCAGCCCCCTGTCACGGCGGGGGAGCAGACAATCTATCAGGCCGTCGGGAGGCCTCCTCCTCACCTGCGCCCAGCCTTTAATGAACAGCCTACATGATCCCGGCTGACAGGCAGGAAATGGATGTAATAAAGATTGTTTCTGCATGCTCTTTGCATCTCTGATAAATCACCTGGCTGGGAGGCAGACACGCAGACAGAGAGAGGCAGAGGACCTCCTACTGGGAGGAGTGTGTGTGTGTGGGTTGGTGTGTGTTGTTAGGGCGGCTGCGTGTGGTGTTTGTGTGTGCATATGTGTGTTGGTGTATGTGTTGTTGTTGTTGGAGTGTGTGTGGGGGTGTGTAAGTGTGTGTTTTGGGGTGTGTGTGAGAGAGAAGAGAGGAGAGAGTCCTCATGCCCATTATAATTATTGCCTCAGCCTAAACAACCTCCTCCCAACCCACGTGTTCTCTTCTTTGTCTGGCTCCATCCCTCTGTTCTCACCTGCCCTCAGCCCCACTTCTGACTCCACTGTGACTCTACTCTCAAGTGCACACTACCTACCTCTGCTTCGATTACTTTTCTCCCTCCTCCCTCCCTCCCTCCCCCCTCCCTCCCTCACATTCCCTACACACCTCCCTCCCATCCTGCTCCCTCCCTCCCCTCCCTCATTTCATCCATCCCTCCCCCCCTCCCTCTCCCCTCCCCTCCACCTTCTCCCCCTCCATCTCCTACCCCTAGCTCCTTCACCTCCTCCCTCCCTCTCTCCTCCAACCATCCATCCCTCATCACTCTTCCTACAACCGACGCTCCCCCATCTTCACCGTCCATCCCTCCCTTCCTCTCCCCACCAGTCCTTCCCTATCTCCCTCCCTCCCTTCCCCCCTTCCCTCCCCTAATAGCAGCAAAACCATCTTTCCCTCCACCTTCCCTCACACTCTCCTAAACCTCTTCTCACCGTCCTCTATCTCTCTTCTCACGCACGTGATATTAATCAAATCTGTAAAATTATTGTTCGCCTCCCACGGACTGCACCAGTTCCTTAATACTCTGCACACTACAAAGATGATCTGAGCGACAGAGAGAGAAAGAGGTTAACTGGTGTTATACGATGGCATAGTGGGAGTCTGCTGTGGGCAGGGTCTTCTCTTCTCGTTTCCTCTCCTTGTGTGTGTGTGTGTGTGTGTGTGTGTCTGTCTGTCTGTCTGTCTGTCTGTCTGTCTATCCCAGCTTCAGTATTAGTTCCTGTTTTGAGATAATCAGGTCAGAAGATTATTGTACCTGGCTGTTCTCCGCTCACACCTTGGCTGACCCCAGCATGACCCCTGCCCAACCCTGGCTTGAACCCCGCATGACCCCAGTGACCAGTGACCTCACACCCTGTACATGTCACCTGGCTTTCAATGCTTCCTTAGTGATCCTGTAGAATTCTGGGTAAATAGGGTGGGCTGCCAGAATTATAGTAAGCACATTCTGTCCTTGCGTGAATGTGTGTGTTTTTGAGTGTGTGTGTGAATGAGTGTGTGTGTGTGTGTGTGTGTGTGTGATGGATCACAGCTGCTCTGTGTTTACCTAGCCCATGATTTCCTGTGTATGTGAAACAAGTGGAGCTGGGCAGGATTAATGAGTGTGTGGTTCTTAATGGATGGTGTGTGTGTGTGTGGTGCCCCATCCCACACTCAGGAGCACACCGCCCCCTAGAGACCCGTATTAATACTGCTCTTATTTACACACATCAAAGACACGCGCACACACATCCGCGCGTGCACGCGGGCACACACTCACAGCACACACACATACACAGCACACACACACAGCACACAGCTGTCCAGATCTCTTCCATTCCTAACCCTCATCAGTCACTCTGCTGGCCTAGCTGCCCCCAACACTAACGCTTGGAGCTGATGCATATTATGCCTACAAGCGGGGAATTACCATTCCCATGCATCTGTGTGTGTGTGTGCTGGGAGGCTGCTGGTGGGAAGGGGGCGGAGGATGGAGTATGTGGTTGTGGCTCATGCATGCGTGTGTGTCTGTGTTTGCGTGTGTATGCTAGTTGAATGCCGGGAGTAAGAGACAGGAGGGTAGAGCAGAAATCAAATCTCTTAATTGCAGCATTTTTCATCTCCATCTTACGTTTTATGGCGGTGGGGCGGAGGGCCGGCAAGAGGCTGGCTGTGATTCATGGTAGTCACGGCGACCGCGGGCAGCGCCATCCCTCACGGCAGCACCCGCACAATTACCCTGATTGGTTACCCTGACTGGCTGGTTTTTACTGGCTACTCTCGGTATAGTTCCCACTGGATGGTGTTTACTGGCTGGTTTCTGTTTAGTTTCTAATGGCTGTTTTTATTCTCCAGTGTCTTTCAATAGAATTCCTGAGCTTGAATGACATAAACATGCATACACACACACACACACACACACACAGACACACAGACACACACACACACACAGACACACACACACAGACACACAGACACACAGACACACACACACACACACACAGACACACACACACAGACACACACAGACACAGACACACACACAGACACACAGACACACACACACACACACACACACACACAGGACACACACAGACACACACACACACACACAGACACACACAGACACAGACACACACACAGACACACACACACAGACACACACAGACACAGACACACACACATAAACACTGTATGAGACGTAAACCCCCTGTGATTGAAAAAATGGCTGGAAGGAAGAAAGGAAGAAAGAAAGGAAGGCGGGAAGGAAGGAAGTAAGGAAGGAAGGACGGACGGAAGGAAGGAAGGAGGGAAGGAAGCTACGAAGCAAACATAAAAGGAGGGAAGCAAGGAAGGAATGAAGAAAGAAAGAAAGAAAGGAAGGAAGGATGGTTAAAAATATAGAAGAGAAGGAAACATAGGGTGGAAGAGGCACCATCAAATCTGGAGAGAAAAAAGACAGCGAGAGAAAAAATAGCACAGACTTCAGTTCATCAATGGCTGTGAGTGCGTGTCGCACGTGTGGGTGCGTGCGTGCCTGTGTGTGGATGTGGGTTTTGGTGCATGTGTATCCTTCTGTATATGTGTGTGTTCATGTGTGGGTGTGCCTCCCTGTGTGTGCCTCCCTGTGTGTGTGTAGTGTGTGTGTTTAAATATTAATCTCAAGGTCACAGAAGCGAGGGAGCTTTTTGATATTCATGCAGCAGAGTGAGGCTGCCCTCTGTACTGGAGCTGGTGCCCTATTGCTGCTGCTACTGTTACCAAGCTTCATTATACCTGCCTGTCTCTCTGTGTGTGTGTGTGTGTGTGTGTGTGTGTGTGTGCGCGCGTGCGTGTGCGTGTCTAAACCTCAGTCCTTCACTGTAGTTAAGTTAACATCTCTAAGGAAGCGTTGTTATTCAAGTGCTTCATCAACCTCGTCTTCCTCTGTTTACCGTCTTGCCTTTTTCTGTCATAAACACACACACTCATACACACACACACGTACACACACACACACACACGCACACACAGACACATACACACACAGAGACACACACACAGACACAAACACACACACAGACGAACACACACACGTACACACAGACGCACACACACAGACACACACACACAGACGCACACACACACAGACACACACACACGTACACACTGTTGTTGCCAGCCTGTTGTCAGTTTGTGTAGTCAGCATGGGGCTGCAAAGATTCTGCTTGGAGCGAGGCGGGAGGGGGGTTCGTGGAGGTGGGGCGGTCTCAGTGCTAGCGGGGAGGGGGGGGGGGATTGCGAGGAGGGGGTTGGAGGAGGGGCCTAGCAGGGGGTCCTGTAGAGGCCCAGTAGTCTTTGATGCTCCCTGCTCAGAGAAGAGAGGAGCAAGCAGAGAGAGGAGAGGATGGAAGAGAGGAGAGAGGACAGGCAAGAGTGGAAAGGAGAAAGCTACGACATGAAATGAAAGAGAAAAGGTTACCTATGGAACAGACAAGCAGGGAGAGGAGATGAGAGGAGATGAGAGGGGAGAAGAGGAGGGCAGAAAAGAGAGGAACTAGCTTCTAAAGTTTGGCTATTCCAAACCTTTCTGACTGTAGTGTATGTGTACGTGTGTAGTAGGTGACTGGCCATCTGGGGCACAGGGATAATTCCTGGTGAACCAGTCATCCGGTTAACCAGTCTGCAATGGTCCAGATATAAAAACAACAGGCCTATGTCATGAATCCCAGCTTGCCTGTTTGACTGGAGCACAAAAAATCATGGGTTTAGTTTTTATCGCAAATGTGTTGATCACATGGCCTGGGCCCATCTCTCTGCAAGTGTGTGTGTGTGTATGATTCCATTCTGGTTCAACAATCAAGTTCCCAAACCTTCACAACCTCCGCTCCCAGAATGGAGCAGCGCTGGGCTGTGATGCACGTTTCCCAGGGGGCCGTGCACCTGCAGGCTGCTGACATGGCTCCTGCTGGGACACAACTCCCAGAATGCACTGGGGCCTCCTGTGGAGCAGTGTTGAGGCTCAGAGACTGGGAGATGTCTGCCACACATCTGTCAGCCTGGAAACACCCCCCCCTCTCCACCCTCCCGCTTTCCTTCCTATCCTCCTCTTCTGTCTGTCCTGCTCCATCTCCCTCCAACCCTCCAACCAGCTACAGTGCTAAACCTACTCTCTCTCTCTCTCTCTCTCTCTCTCTCTCTCTCTCTCTCTTTCTTGCTGGGTCTTCTTCCTACTTCCTGGTTCTTGCCCCACCCCTGCCTTTGCCCCAGAAGCTCAGTCCTCTGGCCTGTGTGTGTAGATGCGTCTGTGTGTACTCTTGTGTATGTGTGCCTGCATGTGCCTGTGTGTGTGTGTGTGTGTGTGTGTGTGTGTGTGTGTGTGTGTGTGTGTGTGCGTGCTCGTCTTTTTGCCCTGGCTCTCCCCAGGACTCCTCCCCTCCGTCCATTCATCCTGGCCGCTGGGGGCCCAGGATTATGATGTCATCTTTGTTGGCCTGTCACGGGGACGCTGGGACGCAGAGAGCCTCTCTGTGCTGTGAAAGGTTCTTTGGTTGACGGGCACAGATGGACAGGGGTGGAGGGGGGGGCACTGGTGAGAGGGAGCAGACAGGCAAAGAGAGAGGGAGGAGAGAGGGAGACAGAGAGGGGAGAGAGGGGGAGAGGGAGGACAAAAGAGAGCCTTAGATGAAACAAGAGGAACCAAGGGATGTGTGTAAGGGGGACTGCAGGAGAGAGATCCTTTTGTGTGTGCGTGCGTGTCTGAGTGCGCGTGTGTGTGTCTGCGTGTTTGCGCGTGATAGCGGGTGTGTTTACGCGCGTGTGCTCGTGTCTTTGTGTGACTGTGTGTGTTTGCGTCTGCGTGGATGCATGTGTTTTGCGCGTGTGAAAATGCGCGCGTGTGCTTCGTTGCATGCTCCTTACTTTGTTAAAACACACAATTCACAATGAGCTCTGTGTGCCTGTGTTACTGAGGGTCTGTCAGAGTGGGTTTGAGGTACATGAGCTGAATGTCAGGAACTTTCCTTAGAGTGTACAGGAATAGGGCTCAGTTCAACAGAGTGTCGGGGTGACCACACGCACACACACACACGTACACACACTTCACCGTGGCGGGCAATCATGTTGACACAGATATACCTACTGGCTATGTCCTCAGACTGGTATGGACTGGTCTGGACTTGACTGAACTGAACTGGTTTGATTCAGTCCAGACTTGTCTGGGCTGGACTGGTCAGGTGTGGCTGTATTCATTTTATTCTCTTCCTCTCTCTCTCACACACACTCTCTCTCACCCTCTCTCTCACCCTCTCTCACATTCTCTCTCACCCTCTCTCTCTCACCCTCTCTCTCACCCTCTCTCTCTCACACATACACACACAGCTCCTCTTGTATCCTAGGGCCTAATTGAATCCTTATTGAGGAGCTGCCAAGCCAATCAGGGAGCAGCAATGAGCCGCCAGGTCTTAGTAGTGCTAGAGTGGTTAAGATGTTTGCAGTGACCCTGCCGTGGCTGAACGTTCTGTGTGTGTGGGTGCATGTGTTTATGTGCGTGTGTGTGTGTGTGTGTATGTGTGTGTGTGTGTGTGTGTAATGGACTGCCGTGAAATCCTAATTGCGTGTTTATGAACAAACCAGCTGTTGGAGGCAGAGGGTAATTATTTTCTCTGCGTTTGCCTCGCCACTCGCTCACACACACACCAGTGTGCACGCACACACACACAACGGTTGGTGCTCTAAATGGGAGTGTAGGCGGTGTAGACATTACTCACTCATCTTTGTGGAATGACCAACTTGCTGACAGGGATCTGTGTGTGTGTGTTTGTGTATGTGTGTGTGTGTGTGCCTCTCCTCCTCCTACCCAAGCCCCCCAAAGCCTTCACACATTCAGCTTCGTTAGCTGTTTCTAAAGAGCATCCTAACACACTAGGGAATTAAAGGGTTAATTGAGGACCTTGTCAGAACTGGATTGGAACCTGCCGGTCTTCAATTGTAATGGCCTGCAGTTATTGGCTTCCTGGTGGGTTGTATGGTGTGTGTGAGTGATTGTTATCGTGTTGAGTTTGTGTGGGTTGGTGTTGCGTGTAAGCGGTTGTTAGGTAGTTTATGTTTATTTTGTTGTAGGCACTTATCTGGAGTTGACCCCATAGTTTGTCCCTCGTCTGTCTAATTCTATTGTGACAGAGTGTCGTATAGGAGTTCTCCATGCGGAGATGAGTGTCAACCTAGTCTTTGTACACTGGACCCCACTACTGCTCTCTCTACTTCTTCTCTCTCTCTCTCTCTCTACTTCTCTCTTTCTCTCTCTATCTTCTCATCTCCTCTCTCTCTCTGTCTCTCTCTCCATTGCTCTCTCTCTTCATATTTATATATATATATATTATTTAATATATATTAATAGTTATATATATTATATATTATATAATGTCTCTCTTCTCTCTGCTTGGTCCCTTCTCGGTCTTATCTCTCGCTCTGCTCTCTTATCTTGCTAACTCTCTCTCTTGCGCACACCAGCACACACACTACACATGATATCTATGGCCATGTTGATTGCCCGGTAGATATGCTCAGCCTCATAAGTCAGCAATAAAAGCAGACCATCCAGCTGTGGTTGTGTGTGTGTGGGGGGGGGCGGGGTGGTCTGTTTTCTATACTCATGATGTTAGATTATAATGGTGGGAGGGGGTCCGGTATGGTGTGGGGTCGTGAGCGTTAGTAATCATAGGTATTTCCTGTTTTCTAATGAATTGTACTGTGGACATCTGGGTTAATTTTTCATTTAGTTTCTTCGGCATCCCTGCGTACGTCGAGAGTGTTTGTCGTAGATATCCATCATTGTCGTTTTGCTGTCTGTCTCAGTTTTCAGGGGCTATTCTCTTTATGAGGAATTGATCCTCTTATCTAACACAGGACATCACTAGCCACACACACAGATCACAACACAGACAGCAACATCCCACACAAATATGATCTTGTTGTGTATCTCATAAGGGTGTAATCGTGGTGAATAGAGTTCTTTTAAGTTTATTAATTACTTGTTGTGACTCGAATGCTGGAGCCTTCCTATCCAGGTCTTTCTCATCATATAGCAGCTTAGCCATGCGCACACAACTGGCACACACACACACGTGCACACACGCTACACGCACTACAAGCACACACGCACACACCGCTCAACGCACAGCACGCCAACAATCAGCACACGCACACGAGCACACACACACACACGCACACACGCACACGCGCACACGAGCACACACGCACACACTCCTACCTTCACTCCAGGACTTTCCATAACATTTACCTTGCAGACATGCGTTGAAGGGGTTGTGTGTCGTTGTGTCTTTGTGGTGTGTGTGTGTGTTTTCACAGCTCTTCTTCTCTGTTTCAGAACTCTATAAATAGCCTCATACCTCCTGTCATGCTGACTCTATTTAATCCATTTCATTACAATCTGGAGAAACGTCTTACTCACCAAGCTCCTTTCAAAGGGAATCGAACCTCTGCAGCTAAATGACCATCCTCAGTGTTCCAGTGTAATGGAGGTGGTTTGGATTTCCAAAAACTGACCTTCAGCAAGCCTAGCAAAAAGTCAAGTCATGATCTACAGCAACGTACCTGAGGAACGATCCTGGAGAACTCTGTTTTCAAATACGTGTCTGCTCCGAATACATGTGGGGTTCCAAAGTTTCAATAAGGGCTTAGCTGACTTAGAGCCTTCAAGATGGCACACCCGGTGTCTGACCCAGATGAATGTGTTTGTGTGTGTGTGTGTGTGTGTGTGTCACTGGCATGTGTGTGTGTGTTCATTATGTAGAACAGTGAGAGTATCTTAGCTTTGATGAAGAGAGAACCAAGACTTTGCATTATTGATGGCTGACACACATCAGTAACGCACACACAAACACGCGCATGCACGCACACACATGCATATGCAAGAACAGAGCTCAGTCTTCATGTGTTGGAAGGGCCATATATTAATTATGAATTTGCATAAGGGGATTTGTGTGTCACAGAGTGAGAACTTGAACCCAACTGGGTCTTGGTGATCAGTACCACTCCTGTCCCATAGTGCAGGAAGAGTCACGGTCCAATCTGGTTGGGTAATCCAATCGTTTCTGATGGTGAAAAGTGCTCAGCTCAATGCTGTAGAAAGGTGCTTCCACTGCATCGGTGAGTCAGTTGAAAGAAACCAAACGAAGAACTATCCCTCAAGTTATCTTGAGCACACTTGTATGTGATGAAACAGACTCAACAATCAGGTCTGCCGGCCACAGGAAGCAGGACGGAGTTCAAAGAAGAAGTCCAGCTCTTCTTCTCCTGTGAACATCCTGCCGGTTGTGTCTGTCTGGATCCATCCTGAGATGTTCTGTTTTGCGTATGCGAGTGCCTTTCGGTGAGTGTGATTCGTGCATCTGTGTTTGTACAGCTGTAGGAAGAGATATTCTGCTTTCACAAGGGTCATAGGTCAAGCAGGTTCTCCAGTCCTGACCTCCAGATCAATAGCCTCCATAAGCTCATGGAACACAGATATTGATTTATGAATATAAATCTCATGTTGTGTCGTATATCTGTGTCCACAAGCAATCTCTTTCTCTCTCTCTCTCTCTCTCTCTCTCTCTCTCTCTCTCTCACTCACTCTCTCTCTCTCTCTCTCTCACACTCTCTCTCGCTCAGTCTAAGCCTGTTTTGCTCTCTTTCTCCTTCTCTCCCTTTCCCTCTCCCCCCCTCCCTGTCACCCCTCTTTCCGTGACGGCTGACATGACTGGTCCCTGGTTACCATGGAGACGGTCCCCCTGGAAGGGTGGCAGAACTCTGTGATGTGTTCCCCTGGGTGTGTGTCTGTGTGTGTGCATGTGTGTGTGACTGTCTGTGTGTGTAGATGTGTATGTGTTGCTGTGTGTGTGTTACAGTATGTGTATGCGTGCTACTACGTGAGTGTGTGTTCCTGTGCACCCCTGCAGATGTTTCCTGGCCCCCACGCCTCCCGCCAGCTGCTCCGCCCCCCTCCCGCACTTAATTAAGATCCTACGCCACGGCAGGAGAGAGAACACAGGCGTGATTATACACACACACGCGCGCACACACACACAACACACACTCACACAAACTCGCAGATATATGCACAAATATACCCAGTGACACACACGTCATAATGCACACACACAGATGCACAAACACGCAGTAGCACACACAGTCACGCACACAGCAGTGCTCACCAGTAGCAAGGCCCATTAGCTGTGTGCTCAGTCCGAGCTGCAGTCCTTAGAGCCCTGTGGAGGTTCATCCAGCAGACATGAAGGCTCTAGAGGGCTCACACCCAGCCTCCTTCTCTCCTCCCCTCTCCGTCTCTCTCCTCTCCTCCTCTCTCCTCTCCTCTCCACCTCTCTCCTCTCCTCTCCGCCCCTCGCCGTCCCTCTCTTCTCCTCCCCTTGCCGTCTCTCCTCTCTTCCCCTCGCCGTCTCTCTCCTCTCCTCGCCATCCCGCTCCTCTTCTCTCCTCGCCATCTCTCTCCTCTCCTCTCCCTCTCATCTGTTTATCAGCCTCATCATCTTAATAAACAATCACTTACTCCCTTTCTCTTTCACACACACACCCACACACACCCATGAGAGTGTGTATACACAGTGTGGATAGTTCATAATACCCTAATTTCCGCTCTCCGTGGCGTGTGGAAGGTGTGCTAGATAACCTGATTTATCAGGCTGTTAGGAGGGGCTTAGAGGCATTACTGAGTGCAACGTTTAAACAACGCCACCTCACTAATGGATTTCAAAATGAATTTGTCAACACTGAAGGCCGTGAATACAATTAGCTGGCTGAGAGGGAGGGCACAAGGCATGTGTGTATGTGTGTGAGTGTGTGTGTGTGCTGCCCTGCTCACAAATGTAGTCTGATCCCCACCTGCCCATACAACTACTGTAGCAATATTTTGGAGGCTTTCTTGAATTACCCATTTAACAGCCCCTCTCCAACTGCCTTCACCATCACCCCCCACCACTTCGATGTTACCTAACTCCCCCTCCCCTGCCCAACACTCCCACCACCACCAAAGCCCCTCATAGCCATCTTACATTGCCATTCAAACTTTATAACTACCTCATCAACTTCAGTCTCCCAGCCGCTCCCAGCCTGATCAGGAGCACAGCACTGTACCCCTCCAGCCCCTCCCAGCCTGATCAGGAGAGCAGCACTGTACCCCTCCAGCCCCTCCCAGCCTGATCAGGAGCACAGCACTGTACCCCTCCAGCCCCTCCCAGCCTGATCAGGAGAGCAGCACTGTACCCCTCCAGCCCCTCCCAGCCTGATCAGGAGAGCAGCACTGTACCCCTCCAGCCCCTCCCAGTCTGATCAGGAGAGCAGCACCATAGGGCCTCCAGGGGGAGGATCTATCTGCTGGTCAAGCAGGGAAGTGGCAGGACCAGGGGAGACCCCGGAATACTAATATCCCACTTACTCATCCTCCCTCTGTTTCTCTCCTCTCTCTCTCCTCTCTCTCTCGCTCGCTCTTCCTCTCGCTTTCTTTCTTTCTTTCTTTCTTTCTCTCTCTCTCTCTCTCTCTCTCTCTCTCTCTCTCTCTCTCTCATTCTCTCTCCCATACACTTCAATTCACTCTCGACCACCTCATCCTCAACTCTCCATCTCACTGTTCTCTTCCATCTCGCCCCCTCTCTCTCTCGCCTCTCTGTGTCCTGCTAAGCCCTCTGCCCCCCCTCAGCGCCCCCTCACCCCCTGCCCCCTTGCCCCCTCCCCCTCCTGGCAGCCACGGCTGAACAAAGCGCTGTAATTATGGGCTGGTCTCCGTGGCGCCCGGCCATCTTAAACACTGCGCTGATTAATTAAAGGGCAGGAAATCTCACCCTTGCCAGGGCTAACACCTCCCACCTCGCTACACACACACACTGACACACACACACACCTTGCGGATTTCTCCGAAACTTCCTCTTCCTCTTTGCTCCTCTCCATCTCTCTCACACAAAGTCTATTCTGAGTGTGAGTGTGTCTGTGCAGCTCCAACAGCCAGGATCATGGCAAGGATGAGGTGAGGTGACAGGTGTTCTTCTGCACCCTGTGCCCTCCAAGCACACACACACACACACACACACACCACACACACGTACACACACACACACACACACACAGGAGACATGCACACTCAGAACAGACACGTAACCCATGCACGGTCAAGACAAATGTAAAGTTTGACTTTTGTTTAACAACAGTGTTCTAACTGTGTGTGTGTGTTCATTGAACTGCCAAAGGTTCTACTGTCGTATGCTAGTTGAACAGAGCCTGGCAGATGTGTCCCAGTCCTGCAGCACTGGTTAGTGACTGAGCTCCATTAAGGAGCAGGTAAGAACTTCATCAGGTGGACAGACTGCTTTGTCACTTTCAGTGCCACACACATACATGCATGCATGCATGCATGCACACACACCATGCATGCATGCATGCATGCATGTGCACACACACACACACACACACACACACACACACACACACACACACACACACATAGAGATTACTGGAATGATTACTACCGCATCAGGTCCTCCTTTCTGGTGTCATCACCCCCTAGGGGAAAGGGATTTACACTGTCCTCTGTCCCTGTACACAGACACACACACACACACACACACACACACACACACACACACACATGTACATACACACCTTTCCTGGATGTCTTGACGCTGATTTCTTGTGACATCCCTGCTCAAACCTGTAGCGGTGATAGTGTCACCTCCTTGCACAGATGTGATGAGAGTGACACACACACCACTGATGGACCCCAGATAGATTAGAAGGCCAGCTGATGGTGTTTCGGGTTTCTGGAACCTTCTACCAATGAAAATGACTCTGGGATGAAGCCAGACGAGAGAAACGGGAAGAGAGGAGGGAGAGACAGAGATGGACAGCTGAACAGTGAGAGAGAAAAGATGACAGAGTGGTGGAAGGAAGGGAGCGAGAGAAAGAGAAAGAGAGAAAGAGAGGAATACGGAAAGAAAAGAAAAAAACAAGAGGAGGAGAGAGATTGAAAAGAAGGCACTGGAAAAGAATCAGTGAATATTTATTTATGGTAGAGAGACATGGGGCGAGAGAGAGATAGAGAAAGAAAGCTGGGGAGAGAGGGACAGAGACGGAGAGAAAGAGGGAGAGAGAGATAAATATACATATAGAGATAGAGAGAGATGGGGAGATAGTTATAGAGATAGAGAGAGAGAGAGAGAGAGAGAGGGAGAGAGGGGAGGTTATGCAGAGGAGGCGTGTCCCGAGGTCTAACCCTCCTCACATCAACACAATCAGGCGGCGGTGGCCAACGGCGGGTTGCCATGGCAACCTGGCGGCACAGCCTGCATGGGACAAAGGCTGGCGGGTCCCGTGTGCGTCCGTGTGCTGGTGTGTGTGTTTCTGAATGTGTGTGTGAGTGTATATGTGTGTGTGTGTGTGCGAGCAGGGCTGTGTGTTTTTTGTGCATGTGTGTAGATGGGTAAGGCCCTCCTGGGGCCCTCATTCGCCTGTCTCTGACAGAGACCACAGGAACCTGGCCTTGTGGTGGGGGGCTGGGATGGGATGGGGGAGGAAGGGAGAGAGTGAGAGATGCAAAATGATAGAGACAGAAAGGTTGGAGTGGAATAGCTGGAGAGATAGTCCACAAGGACAGAGAGAGAAAGAGAAGGAGAGACGGGGGGGGGGGCAAGGTGGGAGTGCAGGAAAGACTGAGGGGAAGGGAGAGAGGGAGGTTGAGCGAGCGAGCGAAAGCAGGCGGAAGGGTTTGGTGGAGAGTCTTTCATGGATGAGAGATATCTGAGGGAAGCAGGGGGAATAATAACATTATACCTGTCATGTGACTAGTATGTAGTACTGAATTAATCAACGTGTTCCTAGAACGTAATAATGTAAGACTGGCTATGGTCCAAGCAGGTAGAGTTATTATAATAACTGTGGTACTAGCAGGTAGTATTATAATGATTGTACTCCTGTCAGAAATTATTACTATAATGAGTGTGCTCCTAGCAGGTAGTATAGTAATAATAACTGTGCTACCGGCAGGTATTATTATAATGACTGTACTCCTAGCAGAAATTACTACTATAATGGCTGTGCTCCTAGCAGGTAGCATTGTTATAATGACTGTGGTTCTAGTAGAAGGTATAGTAATAATGACTGTGGTTCTAGAAGGTAGTATAGTCATAATGACTTTGGTTCTGGCAGGCAGTACTGTTATAATGACTGTGGTTCTAGCAGGTAATATAAATAGTCATAATGGATGTGATTCTAGCATGTTAACACTGTTGCTTCCACTGGGGGAACCAGCAGTGTGGGCGGGGCAACAGATTCAATGATTGTTGCTGTCTCTCACCAGGGGTGGACCACACCAACAGAGATCTCCACAGGAACTACGTGAGTCGACTTCCTGGCTCTTCAGTTTTCCCCCTCCCCGCCTCATATTACCTTGCATGCATGTTAAACGAGTCATGTTTGCTAATAGGTCTTTTCCGAGACGTTTACCGTAATACAAAGTGTTCAGCTCAGAGAAGCACAGCTATACAATAAAGAATATTCTGCTAAGAGTAGATACATACATCATAGCATGATGAGTTCTGCATGTGCGCGTGTGTGCGTGAGTCAGGAAGATAAATCCATACAAAACATTAAATTATTGACTAACGAGGTTCTCATGGTCTGTCCCATGATGCCATGCCCATAAGAGACGAAGAGAACAGGTAAGTACATTTTCCTACATGCACACTGTGTGTGTGTGTGTCTGTGTGTATGTTGTTGTGTGTAGGTGGGGATGTGTAGTGTGTGTGTGTGTATGTAAATATGTGTGTGTAAGTGTGGTGTGTGTGTGTGTGTGTGTGTGTGGGTGTGTGTGTTGTGTATGTGTGTGGGGGGGGGGGTTATGAGACACTCACCTGTTCCTCCCTTCTACCCCAGCCATGGCACACGGTGTGCAGGGGAGATCGCCATGGAAGCCAACAACTCTTACTGTGGTGTGGGCATCGCTTTCAATGCCAGGGTTGGAGGTTAGGTTGTCCCTCATCCCTGCCCTCTACCCCCCTCATCCCTCCTGCCCTCTCCCGCCCTCTATTCCCCCTCTGCCCCCTAATCATTAAGCCCTCTCCCTATCCTGCCCCTCTACCCCTCATCCCTACGCTCTTACCCCTCATTCCTGCCCCTCTAACCCCTCATCCCTGCCCCTCTAACCCCTCATCCCTGCCCCTCTAACCCCTCATCCCTGCCCCTCTAACCCCTAATCTCTGCCCCCTAATCATTAATCCCTGCCCCTCTACCCCTCATCCCTGCCCCTCTACCCCTCATCCCTACACTCTTATCCCTCATTCCTGCCCCTCTAACCCCTCATCCCTGCCCCTCTACCCCTCATCCCTGCCCTCTTACCCCTCATCCCTGCCCCTCTAACCCCTGCCCCTCTAACCCCTCATCCCTGTCCCCAGGTATTCGGCTCCTGGACGGATATGTGACGGATGCCATGGAGGCCACGTCTCTGACCTTCAGCAGCCAGGTGGTGGATGTGTACGTGTGCAGCTGGGGCCCACGGGATGATGGCAGGGAGATGGCAGGGCCTGGCTGGCTCACCCAGCAGGCACTGGGGATGGGCACACTGAAGGCATGCACACACACACACACCAGCACAGACACACCAGTACAGAGACACTCACACAGACACACACAAGCTCAAACACATTCACATAAACACACCAGTACACAGACACTCACAAGCACAGACACATTCTGCTGCTGCCATGCAGCATATGTGATAATATGCAGACCTGTACAGAAGGGGGATATTACAGAAAGAGATTGTGTCTCTCCCCTGCAGGGTCGTGGAGGGCGGGGCAGCATCTTCGTATGGGCGTCAGGTAACGGGGGCATGGCCAGTGACCACTGCGGTGCAGACGGATACGTCAACAACATCCACACGATGTCCATCGGAGCTGTCACTCAGAGTGGGAGTCCCGCCTTCTTTGGAGAGGACTGTCCAGCGATCATGGCAGTCACTCTGACTGGGAGCAGTCTGCAGGGCAGTCTACCACTGGTGAGGTTGCCTTTGGGTACATGTGTGTGCGTGTGGGTGTGTGCGCGTGCGCGTGTGTGTGTACGTGTTTGTGAATGACTCTTCTTTTGCTCCCGAACATGTACACAAATACCACACACACACACACACATACACACACTAGGTGTTAATTGGAGGTGAATCACGGGCAGGAAAAGAGAGAGAAGAGGAAGATTGGAGAGGAGGAGAGCGAGGTGTTGATATTCAGAGGTGTGACAAAGGCGAAAGGCAGGAAGAGACTATGTGTCACTTCCAGATGAAGACACTGTCACACCTTCCTCTCCACCAGGGCTGCTTCTGTCACCCCAAACAAGGAAGGAAGCAGTCCATGACTGGCTGGCTAGGACAGGATCAACATTTAAAGACTATTTGGTTTGTAAGCACCGAGTGTGTGTGTTCTAGGTGACTGTGTCTAACATGGGAGGTGGCTGTGTCTCGCAGTTCTCTGGTACCTCCAGTGCTGCTCCCATCGCTGCTGGAATCCTGGCTTTGGTTCTGGAGGCCAAGTGAGTCTGTGTTCACCTGAGGGGATGCACCTGCATACATCTCCACAGTGTGTGTGTGTGTGTGTGTGTGTGTGTGTGCCCGTGTGTGTGTGTGGACATCATGCTCATCGCTGCCGTGTGTGTGTCTAAAGGAGAACCTATGAAGGGATGGCTTCCTTATTAACCCCATGACCAGCGGTCAGACTGGTGCACCATGGGAAGGCAAACACATGATTGTTTAGTCCGCCCTAATCAGGGACCTCACTCTCTTTCTCACAAATCTTCCTGTCTCTCTCTCGCACTCGATATTTTCCTTTATCTCTCTCGCTTTCTCTTTCTACTTTTTGTCTTGCTCTGTCTCTCTCCCTCATCAATGCTCAACATAGAGAGACAAAATGTACAGTGAAAGAAATCCCCTGATATATTACTGTGCACCTAAGTGAGTGTGAGTGCCAGTGTGTGCTTCCTTCCTCCTCTCCTCTCCCCCCTTCCCCTCCCCTCCCCCTCCTCCTCCCCCTGCCCCAACCCCAGGTGATAGATTATTGGTGCCCTGCTCTGTCCAAGGCTGCTCATTCCTGCATCGATCCTGCCTGTGGCTCATCTTAATTGGAAACGCAGTTATATCAAGCTTATACACACACACACACACACCACAGACTTACACTCACACAGTACAAACATATGCACAGACACACACCCATCCAACGCTACGCCCTAGCCAGTTGCAGTCAAGATGAAGTTAGGAGCACAGCATTCTGATTATTGACAAGATTGTAGACACAAAGAATGAACAAGATACAAGATGTGTTGTAGGGTACAGTCCAGCAGAGTACAGTGCAGTAGAGTACAGTGCAGTAGAGTAGAGTACAGTCCGGTAGAGTACAGTGCAGTAGAGTACAGTGCAGTAGAGTAGAGTACAGTCCAGTAGAGTACAGTGCAGTAGAGTAGAGTAGAGTAGAGTACAGTCTAGTAGAGTACAGTACAGTACAGTCCAGAAGAGTACATTACAGTTTAGCGCATTATAATAATGTAGAGTACAGTTGATTAGTAGAGCAGAGCTGAGGCTAGGGTAGAGGCTGTGAGAAAGACAGACTGACAGACAGATCGACAGACAGACAGACAGACGGACAGACTGACTGACATGTGGATGGATAGAAATGAAACATGGAGGGTGTTTTGAACAGCAAGGAGCCTTCGTTTCCAGACAAACAGATCAGTGTCATAGTGTGTGTGAGCCAGAAAGACCTCGCTGTGGTTCAATAATTAATTCCCAAGTCGAGGGTTTCACACAGTCTGATTGGGCTGATGTTTCTGTACAAAGGAGGCCGTTTGAAGTAATTTGTCCCAGAGAGAGAGGCTTGGAACACCACACCAGCTTTGATTTAGCAAAGCAAATTTAATTTTGTTTGCTTTATGCAAACCAGCCGGGGCTGAGAAGCAACTACTAACGGAATCACGCCGCTCCAATATCTAATACTGCACACACACACCCCCCACACCCACACGTACACACATTCACACATGCACACATACACACCCACACACACACACCACGAGCAACAGTTCACCAGTACAAAGCCCTTCCCCACTCAAACCCTTTGAAATCAAAGTGTATTAATGACTGTGTGTTTCTCAGCTCTATTATTAGGGGAGTTCTGGTTCGAGTTATTTCTATAGTGTAGCACCCTCTGCTAGGTCTTGTTTTCAGATGGGAAGCTGTGATGAAAGCTTTCTCTTTATTCACTATTGTTGCCGGGTGTGAAAGGAAAGGTTATGTAGACGTGTTCTTACTGTTTTACACGGCAGACAGGCAGACAGGTAGTCAAGGAGTTGGGTCAACACGCAGACAGTCAGACAGACAGACAGACAGACAGACAGGCAGGCAGGCAGGCAGGCAGGCAGGCAGGCAGGCAGGCAGGCAGGCAGGCAGGCAGGCAGGCAGGCACACACACACACACGCAGGACGACATGTGGACAGGCAAGTAGGCAGGTAAGCACAAACCTCCACTACACTCACCTTTCAGGTACTTTGTAAGGAGGCCTCTGATTGGCTTCTGAATCAGCCAACCAGCTGTCCCGGTCTGAATGGTGGGCATGGGTGTCTCTGTCAGTCAGGTTCTCCATTCAAGTCATTTTCTTGGCCAGCAATGAGGGTAGGATAAAGAGAAGAAAAGACTATTTCCTTTCATGATTCTCTGTCCTGAGAAAGCTCTCCTTGAAGGGCCTGTGGTGCATTGTGGGAAGCAGCAGAGTTAATATCCTGCTTCTCTCTGGGCTGTTAGAGGCTTAATTGGATTCCATTAGTGTGAGTCTGGACTTGACTGAGGTCTGCAGTCTGTCAGCAGAGCACGCCTCCGCTCTTTGTGAGCTTCTCAACACTCTCTGTGTTCAGAGACAGTGATTAAGCCTGAATGGACCTTAACACAGGCTTTGTCCCACGTACTGTAGTCTGTTCTCTACCAGTCTGGTCTGCAGGTGGGGGGACGACAGGGGGGACGCAGTCGTGTGTGTCTGCGAGCATGTCTCTATAGTGTGTGTGTGTCTGCGAGTATGTCTCCACAAGTGTGTGTGTGTCTGCGAGCATGTCTCCACGAGTGTGTGTGTGTCTGCGAGCATGTCTCCACGAGTGTGTGTGTGTCTACGAGCATGTCTCCACAAGTATGTGTGTGTGTCTGCGAGCATGTCTCTATGAGTGTGTGTGTGTCTGCGAGCATGTCTACACGAGTGTGTGTGTGTCTGTGAGCATGTCTCTATGAGTGTGTGTGTGTCTGCGAGCATGTCTCCACGAGTGTGTGTGTGTGTCTGCGAGCATGTCTCTATGAGTGTGTGTGTGTCTGCGAGCATGTCTCCACGAGTGTGTGTGTGTCTGTGAGCATGTCTCTATGAGTGTGTGTGTGTCTGCGAGCATGTCTCTATGAGTGTGTGTGTGTCTGCGAGCATGTCTCCACGAGTGTGTGTCTGCGAGAGTATGTGTGTCAGTTTGTTGATGATCTTTCCTCTTCTTCAGCCCTGAGCTGAGTTGGAGGGATGTGCAGCACCTGGTTGCCATGACAGCTAAGGTCCCTGACCCTAAGGAGCCTGGCTGGACTATCAATGGAGCTGGGCACCATGTCCACCACAGGTACATACACACACACATACATATAGACATACATAAACACACAGACATTAAACCAGTACTATAATAATACGTGTTTACAAGAGTTGACATGAGTGATCTTGGCAGGGCAGAGCTGGTCCGATCTTCGTCTTTGCTTTCGCTTTAATTTCCACTCTCTCTCTCTCTCTCTCTCTCTCCCTCTCTCTCTATCTTTCTCTCTCTCTCGCCTGCTCCCTTTCCTTTTCAACTCTCTCCTCTAACGTGGAAGGCAGGAAGCAGAGAGAGCAGTGTTAAGCGTTTCAGACATCTTGTAAAGGTTTACAGCCTTTTTAACAATGTCAGCCCTGGAGTCAGACAGTTGGCCCTTTCTCTTTCTTTGGCTCTCTCTTCCTCTCTCTCTCTCTCTCTCTCTCTCTCTCTCTCTCTTCCTCACTCACTGTCCTTTAGATCCTGCTCCTCTATATTTCTCTCTCGTCCTTATCTCTCCCCCCCTCTCGGTTTCTCACTCACTTCCTTCAGTCCCCCGTCTCCCTCCCTCCCTCCCCCTCCTTCCCTCTCCTCCGTGTGCAGGGTGTAATGGAGGAGATTATGATGAGTGTGTTGCTGTCTGTGGACCAGATGAATGAGAGGGTGATGATGCAGACCACAGCGGCTGCAGGACAGGCGTGGACCTATAGCCAGGGCTGTAACAGTAACTCAATATGAGGGCTGTGCATGTTTGTGCGCGTGTGTGTTTGCGCGCGAGTGTGTACGTGCGTGTGTGTGTGTGTGTGTGTGAGGGACAGATGGTAGAAGTGTAAAGCGTGGCTCTGATGGCAGAGGGAGGAAGAATAGCAGCATCCCAGAATGCATCTGTGACCTCCATATAGACTTCGGTAGCACTGATGTCGGGGACTCACCCCCGGCTCCCATCGCCACGGCGACAATAAACATGTCAGCCACCGCACGCTGGCTCAGATTTACAGAGCTGAGATACGGCAGGGCTTTTATTGGCCCACACACCTGTCACTCATAATTTATTGGCTGTTGCTAGCCCTGCTGTGATGTCAGTACCCCCTTCCCCCACTATTCTGAAGAAGAAGGAGAGATGGGGGGGATGAGAGAGAGAGATAGATGGAGATATGGAAGGAGAGAGGATTAGGGAGAAAAGAAGAAGGGGAGGGTGGAGCAGGCGCTCAGAGAGAGAAATGGAGGAGAGGAAGGATGAACGGGGAGGAGAGAGGACAAGGCGGGTGGCAGAAGAAAAGCAGAGAGGAAGAAGGAGAGCGATGAGAGAGAAAGAGAGGGAGAGACAGAGAGGACCAAAATAAGTGACAGACTGTCAAAAGAGTAAAATATGAGAGGACATTTCAATCCGTTCAAGAAAAAAATGATGCCCAGCTTGTGGAGCACTATTAGAATGTTTACATTTGGGATATTTTGCTCTGGATCAAAATAATTAATTGCCTCCGTTTTCAAATTAAAAGTACATTACAATGCAATTAAATATGCAAATGAGCGTTGGCTGTCAGTGAGCCAGAGGAAGAGCAGGGGCCCTGATGCATGAGAGGGGGCGTGCAGTTAGGTGATCTACTGAGCCAGAATGGATCACCCTGCTAGCGCATGTGTCTGGGTCCGTGTGTGTGCGCTTGTGTGTCTCGTTGCAATTATTTAGGAGGAATAAGATCAAGGAAACATAAACATTAATGACAAAGTTGTTCTCCCCTCTCTCTCTCTTCCAGCCTCCTTCCACCTCCCCCCCTGATGTTATCATACTATACAGGCAGCCCATCTTTCCTCTGGGGCATTCCATATTATATGGGATGCTCCTTCTCCTTGGGCCTGATACATCATCCAGGTGGAGGTGGAGGGAAATTGTAGTTGCCTGCTCATTCCCTCTCTCTCTCTGTCTCTCTCTCCTCTCTCTCTGTCTCGCTCTCTCCCTCTCTCTCCTCTCTCTTATGTCTCGCTCTTTTGCTCTTTCTCCCCCTCTCCCCCTCACTATCTCTCCTCCCTCTCTCTCCCTCTCCCTTTCTCTCTCTCCCTTTCTCTCTTTCTCTCTCTCTCTCTCTCTCTCTCTCCCGCTCTCTCTTTTTCTCTCTCTCTCCTCTTGCCACTGTCTCTGGCAGAGGAGCTGAGCACAGTAAAACATCATTCAGCCATAACCTTCCTTCTTTGGAGAGAAAACACATATAAAACTATATAGTCTGATTTTACGCCCCCCCCCCCATCCTAACACCCCCACCACCCCCTCCCCTCCCCACCCACGCCAACCCCCCACCCAGCCGGCCAACAGCACGCCAGGCTGATGGATGCTCCGCCTCACCCGCCTTTTAATTGGTCGTAAATTTTGGATCCAGGGAAACGCCACGTTCTCCTTGTCGCTGTGACGACGAGGGTGACAGAACAGCTCGAGGGGGTGTGTGTGGCGGGGGGATAGGGAAGGAGGGGGGGGTGGCAAGAACACCTTAGATGTCTTGAATATTTTAATCCACCCAAACATCTAAGCCTTCCCCAGTCTGTGTGAGTGTGTATGTGTCTGCGTGTGTGTGTTCCTCCCGCTGTCTGTCCGATCGCGTCTGTGTGTGTGTTCCCTGTCTAAGTTCCACTAGCTGTTACTGCCTGGGTTGATCTGTCCTAGTCCCTCACACCCTTCCATACTTCCTACTCACACACATGCACATGCATGCACTCACAAGCACACATACACACATGTGCATGCACACACACGCACACATACACACATGTGCATGCACACACATGAACGCACATACACAGAGTCATTGTGGTGGGAGTCACAGAGAGATGGGTGAGTCTGATCAGCCCACTGGCTTCACCCCCAATTACTCATTCTCTTAAAGGGCCATTAAAACATAATTGCCTGGCGATTTACATCCAAGTTAATGTGGCCCCCGGATAATTTATGATTTTCCATAAGCCTTTTTCTTTTGTGCCGACAGAAAGAGAGAGCGAGTGTAATTTCCTGAGTCATGAAGAAAACCATGTTGGCAGCGCAGTGTAATAGTTTAAACCTCGTCTCAGGCACATTCCACGCTGCCCTCTTAATCCTCGTTATCACTCTCATTAGCCAGGGGTCAGAGGTCGCCCTGTGCCACGGAAACACAAACACAACACCCGGGAGAAGGGTGGGCGGGGGGAGGGGGGGGGGCCCTCTTAGAAGAGCACCAGCTCCACAGAAGCCAGCCTTCAGCAGCTGCCACCTCCTTTTGAATTCTGTTGCGAGACTGGAGAGACCAGCACCTTGAGATGTGTGCTGGAAAGCTGAGCACGGTGTCTGTTGGAGAAACCAGACCAGCAGGGTGTGTGTTGGAGAGACCCGCATGGTGTGCTAGAGAGACCAGCAGGGTGTATGTTGGAGAGACCAGCATGGTGTGCTAGAGAGACCAGCAAGGTGTATGTTGGAGAGACCAGCATGGTGTGCTAGAGAAACCAGCATGGTGTGTGTTGAAGAGACCCACATGGTGTGCTGTAGCTGGAGAGACCAGCAGGATGTGTGTTGAAGAGACCCGCGTGGTGTGCTGTGGCTGGAGAGACCAGCAGGATGTGTGTTGAAGAGGCCCGCGTGGTGTGCTGTAGCTGGAGACACCAGCAGGATGTGTGTTGAAGAGACCCGCGTGGTGTGCCGTAGCTGGAGAGACCAGCAGGATGTGCGCTGGAGAGACCAGCAGGGTGTATGTTGGAGAGACCAGCAGTGTGAGACGTGTGTTAGAGTTAAGTGCCCCATCATTCAGACCAGACACGCAATTAGATGAGCAGACGCTTTCAGCAGACAAGCTCAGAGTCCTGTCACTATAACTCAGACCTGCTCCTCCATGACTGCGTCTTACAGGGCAACACACACACACACACATACATAAACACTGACACACTCGTTCACACTAACAAACACATAAAAACACACACACATACACAATGACAAACACCATGCAAGCGCATACACACATAAACTGACACACTCAACCATACCAACACCGAGACGCACATGCATTAACAATCACATTAACCGAATCTTCAGAGAGGGCAGAAACAGAGACCGTTAGTCACACATTAAGCAGCCACGGAACCCAGACACACGCTGGTCTGTTCCCCCCAAAATGTCACAGCCGTTGTTAGGCCTCTAGGTGTTGCAATAGAGAGACATCATGGATGTAGCTAACAGCCAGGCTAAGTGTTAGAGTAGAAAGCCATCATAGCTGTTTAGACAGGGAATTTGGCAAGATGATCTCCCTTGAGAGCCTGTTGAAATGATGCTTCAACCCTCAAACTGTCAGTCTTCATAAAATGGCAGTTACCATCCCAGCAGACCTGCTGAGGGGCCTACCTGGCCAATGAAGGCAGGCAGGCAGGCAGACAGGCAGGCAGGCAGACAGACAGGCAGGCAGGCAGGCAGGCAGGCAGGCAGGCAGGCAGGCAGGCAGGCAGGCAGGCAGGCAGAGAGGCTGTGTTGTGTTATATCTGTGGTGCATTATACAATAGTACAGTGGTTTGGGATCCTCGTTAGTGAGGCGTGCCACTCAGTGTAGTCTTGAAGGGGGGGGCAGTGGAGAGGTGGGGGGGTTAATAGGGGAGGGCGACCGGGGTAATGGATGGCTCTGTAAGTGAACATATGTTTCACCTCTGGGAGGTCACCCCCAGTCACACATCATCAGTCTCCTCTTTTTCTCCTCCAGTACACTTTTATTTCATCTCCTCTCCTCTTCATTTTCCTCCTTCCACAGGCTTTCTGTTCATCTCCTTCCCTCTCCTCCTCTCCTCCCCTCCTCTCCATCTCTCCTCTCCTCCAGGCCCTTTGTGTTTAGATCACAGGTGGGACAACATAGATGAAATACCACTCAAACCGCCCCTCCTGAAAACCCCCTGATCCACCTCCAACACCCATCCCCTGCTGTGCCCCCCCCCCCCTGCTGCCCCTACATGGCCCCTCCCCAGAGCTGAGCAGGCAGCAGGCCAGCTACCCAGGGTACTGGGTACTAGCCTGCGTGGAGTCTGCCCGTCAGCCATGCTGGGGATTGAACCACTGCCAGCCTCTTGACGGGAGACTGAGATGATGGAGCCCAGAGCCGTGGAGACACGGAGGAGACTGGAGGAGACTGGAGACTGGTATGGTGGAAGACTGGAGGAGGTTGGAGAAAGACTGAGAAAGACTGCAGGAGACTGCAGAAGATTCGAAGACACGCACACAAACAGAGAGAGACAGCCCTTATCCACTTTCCCAAACGAAGACTAAAGCTTCACAGGCCTGAGGTTGTTGTGAATGGATGGCAGAAAAACCAGCTCTTCTGTGTGGGCGTGAAGCCATGCAGATGTGAGGGCCTGTGATGTATTATGTGGGATTAAACTTTTTGAGCATGTGTCTGTGTGCACGTGCATGTCTATGTATGTGTCTGTGTGCACGTGAGTGTCTATGTATGTGTCTGAGTGCACGTGCGTGTCTATGTATGTGTCTGAGTACATGTGCGTGTCTATGTTTGTGTCTGAGTATATGTGTGTGTCTATGTATGTGTCTTTGTGCATGTGAGTGTCTATGTATGTGTCTGAGTACATGTGTGTGTCTATGTATGTGTCTGAGTACGTGTGAGGGGGTTTGATTGATGGGTCAGTAGATAAAGTAGGTAGGCTGTGGGACTGTGACACTGCCTCGCCTGGAGGGACAAGGGAAGTAGAGCGATGCACTTCCTGCAGGGGGGTGGAGTCTCGCTTGGCAGGGGGGTGGAGTCTCGCTTGGCAGGGGGGTTCAGCAGGCGGGCGACAGCCTACCCCCCCACCTCCCCCTCCCCACCCACTCACCCCCACACCCACGCACAAACAAACACACAATCGAAACAACATGCACACAGACAAATGAGAGCATGCGCGCACACGGTGCACGCACACACATTAGCGTAAATGTACAGACACGCACACCCACACACCCACACACCCACACACCCACCCACACACTCACACACTCACACACCCACACACACCCACACCCCCACAGACCCCCACACACCACACCCCCAGTGCTCAGCAGGAACAGGGTCCCCAGCTCTCACCCTGTACTAATGTATAATTCATGCTAAGCAGCAATTCTGGTGTGTTGCCAGGGGACAGAAAAATACACTGAATATCTGAAGAAATTCACCTTTTCCCTCCTTTTGCAGTTAAATTGTCCCGGTTCTACTCTGTCTTTAAAGACAAACAAACAGACAGACAGACAGACAGGCAGGCAGGCAGGCAGGCAGGCAGGCAGGCAGGCAGGCAGGCAGGCAGGCAGGCAGGCAGGCAGGCAGGCAGAGTAAGGGATTTGTCAGTTTCATGACATCCCAGACCGCTACTCTAATGGGCTACTCTAAGTCTCACCCGTCCCACCCCGTCCTGGCCCAGTCCGCCCTTCTGCGGGCCGTAAAGCATCATGGGATGTTGAGAGCCTCCCTTGTCCTCCTCTCTGCTCTCAGCCAGCCACCACAACAACAAGGACAGCACACCTCTCTGGATGACTAGGACTGGGCCAAATGCCAGATGCAAAACCCCCACACTGCGTCCAACAAAACACTTAGAGACTGCGTGTGAACAACACTTCAGTAACAAATCACTGAGTGGGCTCTGGCAGCACTGAGGCCCTCTGTAGCAGATCACCCTGACCGTCCGAGAGGGGGCTCTCTCCTTGTGGGAAGGAGAGAACCAAGGGAGGGGGCATGTCCAGCCCCCTGTCTCTCTCCTCAGACTGTGTGTGTGAGTGTGTGTGAGTGTGTGTGTGTGTGTGTGTGAGTGTGTGTGAGTGTGTCCGTCTGTGTGGATCACCGATGCTGCCAAACCTCTCATTTTCCGCTGTCAGAGATTTCATTAAACTTTTAACTCCTCGTGAGGTAATTTATTTGGCATTTCAGGAGGACGGTGTTAGCTCTACTTACTGCTCCACTCTGCAATTTGGAGATAGATGGACATGTGTCTAATAAATCTCTAAAAGCATTTTAAAGACAGTCCTGTTTCAGAGAAGATGAGACTCCTCAGGTTGTCTGCTTCTTTGGGCAAAAGGAATTATTTTGATATGAACCCACACTTCGGCCTCTCTTTTCCTCTCCTTTCCTTTACGCTCCGCTCCTCTCTCCTCTCCTTTCCTATACGCTCCTCTCCTCTCTCCTCTCCTTTCTTCTCCTCTCCTCTTCTTTCCTCTATTAGCTCCTCTCCACTCCTCTGCTCTCTCCACTCCTCTGCTTTCTCTTCTCCTCTCCACTCCTTTCAACTCCTCTGCTCTCTCCACTCCTCTGCTCTCTCCTCTCCTCTGCTCTCTCCTCTCTCCAGTCCTCTCCTTCATGGTGAAGACTATCATTCCCACAGTCTTCACCTTCCATGTAACTGGCTTCAGTCTAATTGGCTGTGAATCTAAGAGCTGGATTTGACCCTGATTAATATCTCTGTAATGTGATGTCTAGTAGAACAATAAAACATTTAATTTAGGCCTGAATGTTGATGACCGATAGGGGCCTCAGCTCCGTGGCTACTGATACATTTTTTGATTAACAGAGATGCTTACCAGACACATGTTGTAAAACATGGGGATTATCAGCATTACATTCAATTAGATATGGAAATGAAAGGAGTGTTGTCGGGGGACGGAAATAGTGTGTGTGTGTGTGTGTGTGTGTTAAAGGCTGGTTTCTCAGCAGGCAGCCTCTCTGCAGACCTGGTCTCTGACTGCCTGGTTTGGCAGTTGGTCAAACTGTTTCACGCTTCACTCGCAGTCTGATTCGTATAGCTTTTCAAAGCTGGAGATTTCCAATGCCGCATCCATCGATTGGGATGAGAGTTGGTTCAGCCCAGAGACCGCAGCACACACACACACTCGCACACACACACACACACATACACACACACACACACACTCACTCACACACACACACACACACACACACTCACTCACACACACACAACTGCAGTGTAACCCCAGTATTCCTTGTCCAGGTATGGGTTTGGGCTGCTGGATGCTGCTCTAATGGTGCAGCAGGCGATACTGTTCAAACCCCGCCCTCCACAGAGGATATGCTCACAGGAAATCAACTTTGACCCTGCCAGGTAGGCCACGCCACGTTTCACCCCTGAACTTTTTTATTGCTCATATATAGAAAGATGCTTTTAATGGCAAGGTGTAAGATCGTTGGTGTATGTTCCACCAGTGACATCAGGATTGTCTTGTGTCAAGGCATTTGATTGGCTGATAGATTTCTGTGCCTCCAGGACCCTCCCATCTGGAGGACATGTCAGTGTCATCATCCAATCAGATGGATGCATGGGGAAGGATACTGAGGTCAACACTCTGGAGCATGTCCAGGTCAGCAGGGTGGAGGGTCAGGGGTCATTGTTGTGGAAGCAAGGTGTACCAGAGCTTGTCATACTGTGCTTTGACAGGATACCATAGAATGTCATGTTTTCCTGAAGACGTGAATGAGGTACCTCAAAAATACCTATTTTGCGACTGTTTTTGATGCTTTTATTCATGTATTTAATCATTTAGCTTCCATAATCTGTAGTTTTTGTGAACTCTTTCTTGTTGTTGCATAGTTTGCCTCAATATGACACATTTTTTTTCTGCGTCTATTTTCCTGTGGAAAATGAGTGCTGAAGAAAGTCGCTCATGTATGTGTGTGTGTTTGTGTGTGTGTCAGCATGTTACAGCCAGAAAGCGTGGGTCAGAGCTTCGCTGTGGGGTGTGATTGATAGACGTGTTGCCATGGGAACGAGGTGTAAACAGGAGTGAGCTGTCAGTCTTGGCACTGTGCTGCTGTCACACCAGATGTGCTGTTTCTGTGTGTGTGTGTGTTTCTCTCTCTGTGTGGGTGTGCGTGTGTTTCTGTGTGTGCGTCTCTGTGTGGGTGTGAGTGTGTTTCTGCGTGTGTCTCTCTCTCTGTGTGGGTGTGAGTGTGTTTCTGTCTGTGTGTGTCTCTCTCTCTGTGTGGGTGTGAGTGTGTTTCTGGCTGTGTGTGTATCTCTCTCTGTTTGGGTGTGAGTGTGTTTCTGCCTGTGTGTGTGTCTTTAAGGGTATGTTGGGGGAAGGGCCTTATCTGTTTGCCATCTAGCTCATACAGCCACATATCTAATACCCTTCACCTATCTTGCTATCTCATTCTTTCCCCTCATCAACCTCTCTCCCTCTTCTCCTTCTACCCTTCGTTCCCCCGCACCCTGACTTTTTGCCCATTTCTACTTCTCTTCCTTTCTCTCTACATCCCCCCCTCACCCGGTTGTTTTCCCTCTCATTCCCTCTTTCACCCCCCCCCCGCTCTCCCCCCATTGCTGGTCATTCTCTCCCTCTCTCTCTCTCTCTCTCTCTCTCTATCTCTCTCCCTGTCGCTCCATCTCTGCATCCTTCTCTCCTGCTCTCCCACCCCCTCCCTCCCCGTCCCATCTGCCTCCCTCCCTCCTCCTCCCCCAGGTGTGTGTGAGCCTCAGCAGCGTGTGTCGCGGGGACTTGTCTGTGCAGCTGGAGTCTCCAGAGGGCACAGTGTCAGTCCTGCTGGCACCGCGGAGGAACGATAACTGGACCGGCGGCATGCAGAACTGGACCCTGATGACGGTCCACAGCTGGGGGGAGAGACCCCATGGGCCCTGGGCCCTCAAGGTCAGACGGGGTCATCCGAGGGTTTCAAGGGCATCCGCAAATCATCTTCTCCCACCTCGACACGAGCGAACCCTCCCTCTCCTCACAACATCACCCAATCAAGAAACCCTCCCTTTCCCTCACTTCCTCCTCCTCCTCATTCTCTCTCTCCTCCTCTTCCCTTTCTTCGTTCCCCTTCTCTCTCCTGCTCTTCCCTCTCTTCCTCCCCTCTCTCCTCCTCTTCCACTCTTCCTCCTCCTCCTCCTCCTCCTCTCTCCTCCTCTTCCCTCTCTTCCTCCTCCTCCTCTCTCTCCTCCTTTTCCCTCTCTTCCTCCTCCTCTCTCTCCTCTTCCCTCTCTTCCTCCTCCTCCTCTCTCTCCTCCTCTCCTCTCTCTTCTCCTCCCCCTCTCTCTCTAGTGGGGGGATGCAGTAGAGGGGTCAGGCAGAGAGTCAGGTGATGATGGAGACTTCCTGACCCTGGCTGCCTCAGCCCCTCTCCTGACTCACCCCCCCCCCCTCTCCTGAGTGGCACAGCCCACACCCCCACAGTTCCTGCTGTGGGCGGGAGGGTGGGGGGGCTAGAGGCACTGAGGCCGCTGCATGCTACATACCCTGTGCCTCAGTATATACATACATACAAATATACAGATATGTGTGTGTGTGTGTGTGTGTGGAACTCATTGGAAACAGTTGTAGGGTTATGCTGGAAAGATGAAAGAGACTGTCTATCTCCCAGACACAAACCACACACAAACCACACATAAACCACACATACACACACACACACACACACACCCCTCGCGCGTCCTCCTGCAGATTTACTGTCCCCTTTGTGACCAATTACTCAGGCCCAGCGCACGAAAGACAGCAAGAACACAGCACATGCGCACACACAGACACACACGCAGCAGAGCAGGGATGCTCATTACCAAGGAAGTCAGTGTGCTCAACATACATTAACACACACATCTGACTCCCCGACAGCTTAACACACTGCTAATAAGCACACACAGCATTTAACACGCCGCAACTTAGCCTATAGCAGCACCGCCACCCTAACCTACACACATTAACTCGCACGTGCACACACGCTTGCAAAAATCACACGACGTGCATGTGCGCGCACACGCACATACATACGCTCACGCGTGCGATAAAGGGGGATGGAGAGGGCAGGAGAGGAAAGGAGAGAGGGGTTGAAATGAGAAGGTGGGGGAGAAGGTGCAGGTGACCTTCTAGAACAGGGAGGGGGGACAGGGTGAAGAGCAGTCCCAGGGCTGGACCCAGACACCAAGCAAACAACCCTTTCTGTTGATAGATTTCCCCCCACTATCCACCTACTAGGAGTGTGCTAAGGTTTACTGAGTCAAATTAGAATACCAGTCTCTCTCTGTCTCTTTCACTTTCCATCTCTGTCTCTGCATCTGTCTGTCTCTTCCCTGCTCTCCTAATCTTTCGCTATCGCTCTCTCGCTCTCTCCTGCATTGAGATAAGCATACCTCTTACGTAAACAAGGATTAAACTCATACATACAGTCCCACACGTACAGACACACACACACACACACACACTTGGCAGTCACACATGTCATATTATAGGTAATGATATTGTAAGAACACCACACACTTTTTCACAAACAGATCTCCCGTACGCCCACAAACATACACCCACAAAAAATATAAACACACATCTATGTACACACACACTCTCTGGCCCAAGGTGGATTTCTAGAGGTGCATACATTTGCATGTATTTACATATTTAATGAGTTTGGGGAGATCAAGAGATCCAAGTGCTCCTTTGTGGGTATTTCTCTCTCTCTCTCCATCTCTCTCTCTCTCCATCTCTCTCTCTCCCTCTCTCTCTCCATCTCTCTCTCTTGCTCTCTCTCCATCTCTCTCTCTCTCCCTCTCTCTCCCTCTCTCTCTCTGCCCCTCTCTCTCTCTCTATGGCCCTCCATGTGAATATCACCCACTGTGTGTTGGCACCTCGTCACAGATGGTCGGGGGCGAGGGCACCCTGTGGGCATGGGGTACCTTTTGTGTGTGTGTGGAGGGGGTGGGGGAGGGTGGGATGGAATGGGATGGGGGGATGGGAGTGTATGTGTGTGTGTGTTTGTGTGTGTGTGTGCGTGCATGTATTTGCATGCATGTTTATGCTTGAGAGTGTACAGTCCTGTGTGTGTTTGCGTGTAAATAAGAATGTGCGTGTGTGTTTGTGGGTGTGCAGCAATGCGTGCGTGTAAGTGTGTGTGTGTGTGCACGTGTGCGAGTGTGCGGTTCCCTGCGTGGTGAGTGGCCACTGTGGCCCTGTTGAGGATGATTGATGCAGCTATGGGAGGAGAGAGAGACCCAGGCTCTCACACTGCTGAGATCCTGCTGCTTTACATATGTACACCCAGCAAGACTTCTACTGGCATCCTCCACTCTCTCTCTCTCTCTCCCTCCCTCCCTGGCATCCTCCGCTCTCCCTCTCTGCCTCTCTCCCAGGCATCCTCCACCCCCCCCTGCCCTTTCCCTCCTTCCCTCTTACTCTCTCCCTCCTTCTCACTCTTACTCTCTCCTTATCCCCCTCTTTCTACCTCTATCTCTCTCCCGTCATTCCCTTCCCTCTTTCCCTCTCCCTCTCTTCCTCTTTCTTGAGCACCCTGTCCTCCCTTTCTTCCTCTCCCTCTCCTACTCCCACTCATTCTCTGCTCTCCTCCTCTCGCTTTGTTTTTTGCTTTCTTTCTCTGTCACTCTAAACCGTTCTGTCACCCTTTCTTGCAGTTATTTTCTTGCTCCCCTACTCACTCTTTTTTTCTCCCACCTACCATATCCTCCCCCATCTCTCACATCTATGTATCTCTCCAACCTGCTCTCTCTCTCTCTCTAACTCTCTCTCTCTTCTGGCTCTGTATCTCGCTAACCTGGTCTCCATCTTTTTAACCCTATTGGCCAGTCCCTCGCTGGTCTGGTCTCTCTCTAACCTGGCATCTCTCTCTCCATCTCGCTCTCCTCTGGTCTCAGCCTAGCAGGCAGGCTATTGATCCACCTCTGGTGTCCAGCTGTTTGTTTACCAACAACAGATCAATACCTCAACCAGCTGGAGACCACCGGCAACAGCCTCTCTCTCTTTCTCTATTTCTCTCTATCTCCAAAACACACACACTCTCTGACTGTAAGTGATATTGAGCAAGTGAGACCCATTCTACTCTGCATTAGTACTGACAACAGCTTTATTTGTTAATGTAATCAGGTTGATGTGTAACTGGCAGGTGTATGTGTCTGTCTGTGCTTGCATGTATGTGCGTGTCTGTGTGTGTCTGTGCTCGCGTGTATGTGTGTCTGTGTGTGTGTGTGTGTGTCCCCAGGTGACAGACCATCTCGGTACGGTGGAGGCGTGCGTAAGGGAGGGGGGGGCAGAGGAGGCTGCTGGGGCCCTGCTCAGTCTCACACTCACCCTGTACGGCACCTCCCACAGACCCCCCCGGGGTGAGACTCTCTCTCCCTCGCTTCACCTCCCACTCACTCTTTCTCACTGTCTTTGACTTCTCTCTCTCTCTTGCTCTCTCTCCGGTTTCACTCTCATTCACTCACTCTCTTTCTCTCCATCTATCCGTCCAGCTCTCTCTAGTCCACGATGGGGGGGGGGTCACCAGGGGGGAGTGATGTGTAATTACTGTTTGACCCCCGCTCACACCCCTCCCCCCCCCCTCTCAGTGTGGGCTAGTTTCCTGCTGCTGCAGCTCTCGTTAGCACGGCCGCCGGGGATGCTGGGAAGTCTTCCACCAGGTGGGAGCTGATCTGTGACAGAGACACTCCACCTCCTACTCCTCTCTCTCTCCCCGTCTATCTCTCCATCTCTCCGTCTCCTTGCCTCCATCCCTCCTCTTCTTCGAGGCCTTGGATCTGATGCCAGTTCAAGCTGTTAGTCCATCTGCTGTCCACACCAGGCCACAGTTTCAACTGTGAGCCTGCAACCGCACGCACGCACGCACACACATACACACCGCGCGCACACACCGCACACATGTACGGTCACACGTGCACGCTCTTGCCCATCGCACACCCGCAGAGTCGCAATTCTCGTCACAGAGATTTTCACAGTACATGACAAAGATGCAGTATGTCCCATTGACTGGGTTAAGCTAGGGGGGAGGCGTTTTTCGCTTTTGAAACCCTTTTCTCTAGGTGCACTCCGCCTTCAGTAAGTTTTCTCGCACATGTTGTATGGGAGAGAGTGTGCGCGAGTGTGTGTCAGTGTTCTAACGGAAGATAACGTTCTGTGATTATGAGGCAGTAATTGAATGGGGATGGTGTGTGTTTAATAGAGCTGTTGTTCCCCAGCGTTCCTGGCTAAATCTGAGGAGCTCTGGTTTACTCACACACAAACACACACATGCACACACACAGACATGCACACACACACACAAGCTCAAACACAGTGGTTTTTATTGTCTTGGTGCCAGTGTGTTTGTCCTATATCATGTCTGCCTGGGTTGCTTAGTGATGGAGGCAGTTTCTCCAAAAGAATGACAGGCTGTTAAAGGCTTCCTACCTGTGAGCTGGCTATGAGGATGAGAAAGTGCAGTGTGTGTGTGTGTGTGTGTGGTGTGGTTGGTGTGGTGGTGTGTGTGTGTGTGTGTTGTGTGTGTGTGTGTGTGTGTGGTGTGGAGCGTGGTGTTTGGAATGCGTGTGTGACACCCAGACAGGATTGTCCTGGATCACACAACGTTTACAACGCATATAACCCCCCCCTCATCCGCCACACCAAACATCTGTTGGTAGAGCTCGGCCTGGTGTGGTCTCCATGGGAGCGTACCATCCGGTGTCCCAAAGGGGGGTGGTCCAGATAAGGAATCTTCCTCAAGACCTGGGGTCCAGTGGGGCA
>BROE01000014.1:10025510-10040322 GCA_036571765.1 Plecoglossus altivelis | reverse complement strand
AGAGAAGGAGAATTTTTTTGGGGGGGGGGGGGGGGGGGGGGGGGGGGGGGGGGGGGGGGGGGGGTTTTTTTTTTTTTTTTTTTTTTTGGGGGGGGGGGAAAAAAAAAAAAGGCGTGGGGGGGTTTGGTCTTTGGAATGCCCCCGTGGTGGTGGGGAAAAAAAAACAAACCAGGACAGGAATTTGGTCTGGGAATTACCACAAACGTAACGATGTGTATCACCCCCCCCTCTCCGCACACAAACCAAAACAATCTTTGTGGTAGAGCACCCTCGGCCCCTGGTGTGGGTCTCCCAAAATGGGAAGCGTACATCCGGCTGGTCCAAAGGGGGGTTGTCCCCCGCAAGAACAGAACAATATTTTCCTCAGACCTGGGTCCAGTGGGCCTAATGAGGCCAACCGAGGAGACAACTGGAAGGGTGGGCACGGCGACCATTTCCTGCCTCGCCGTCGTAAGGTACAGCACCCCCCCCCACACCAACACCACACCCCACACAAATATATACATACACACATGCAGTACACACACACAGACTGTGATTGAGTGTTCCTATAAATCACCCGTGGTGCCTAATTTCCTATGGATTTCAATTTCCCCCTCTGGACAAATGTGCATTGATCAAGCTCAGGTGTAGTGCGGCCCAGGCATCGCTGACTCTGACATGCTGAAGAATGGCTCTCAGGCTGAGGAGTGAGTGTGTGTAAGAGAGGGAGAGAGAGAGAGAAAGAAAGACGTGTGTGTGGATAAGAGATAGCGACGGCGTGACAGAGAACAAGAGAGCGAAAGAGAGCGAGCGAGAAAGCGAGCGAACGAGTGCCTACAGTTCTCCACCGCCGAGCGCCAGCACAGCCATGGTTCTCGGAGTTGAGTTGAGAGTCCTCCTTTCCCCAGGGCCTCGGAGGGCTGGCGTCAGGACCGCTGGTGTCCTTCAGGAACGAGGAGATGGATGACACAGACGGGGCAGAGCTGGGGGACCAGCTCAGGCAGCTGTGGAACACTCTGAGAGACCGGCTGGAGAAACACTGGAGACTGTACCAGGCTTCCTCTCCTAACTACTCCACCAAGGTCCTGCTATCTCAGTCTTTGTGTGCGTGTGTACGTGCGTGTGTATGTGTGTGAGTGTATGCTGATGTAGTCTCAAGTGCCAATACCTGTTGCAGGAAGATGCTGCCCTGAGGAACTTCCAGAGGGCAGGACTACCTGAAGAGGAGGAGCCTCTGGATGATGTACACACGCTAGATGGAGTGGGAGGAGCCTTTGGGTCGGCGACACCACCAGACAGGAAGCTGAACTTTGATAACGGGAATCATCTACCTTGATGGCGTTACCTGGGAGATGGCTGAGGACACTCCTCCATGCCAACAGAGGGGAGGGGCCAGATCAGTGGGTGGGGCTGAGTCACAGCAGCAGTAACAATGGAGGCAGGAGTGGAAAGAGATGCAAGGAAGAGAGGAAGAGGAGGGAGAGAAGGGGAATATTGTGGAGGCATGGGCGTTTTCGTTTAACCTTTACTTAACCTGGCAGCCCTTGGAGGTCGAAGGCTTCTTCTGCAAGATGTCACAGTGCAGACCAGGTAGAAAACACAGAGCAGCATGGGGCCTGATACTCCCCCCCCTCACTGCACCCCCACCCACCCCTGGTGACCTGCAACACATCGCTTTGTGTTTGACCCTGTCTGTGTGAAGACTGCCTCTCATGGTTACAAACGTGCATTAAAAAAAAGATTACTGAAAACATTGACTGTCCTAGCCCTTCCCCAGCCCTCCCCCAGCCTCTCCCAGCCTCCCCCCCCCACCCATCTCTCTGTCCCCTGAGGGGGGAGGTTTTATGAAGTGTATGTTTGCTTAGTTCAGAGTTCAATTAGCCCCCTGTTGCCCATCCTGGTCACTCCTCATTGAGTTGGACAAACACCTCGTTAGATTTCAGCAGCCTAATTTCTCTCCATCCTCAAATTAATTTCAGATCATGACAAAATCCAAGTAATATCAGCATGAGCTCCCTCCCCGCTCCCAGTCCATTAAGCTGTCTGCACTCAGAAACATGGCTGTTGGTGTGAAACTTCACTGTGGAGATGAGAAGAGTCTGTGTTTCTCTTCATGTGTTAGGATGTGCATGGTTAAGAACCCAAAGAAAAAGAGAAATGTAATCTTCTCACAAAAATGTGTCTAATGATTTTTTGGGAAACAAACAAGTCTTTTCGGGAAAAAACACACAGGTTTAGTCGCATTTTATTTCTTTCTATCTTTCGCTATTTGACACGCACGTATGCACACAAGCTAGCACACAAAAGCAGGCAGAAACAAGCCTGACCACTTCAGTGGAAATTCTTGAAAAGCACTTGTGGTAAAACTTGTCAGGAGGGACCCATATCAGTGCCAGTTTCACACGTGTGGGAACGGACTGAAATAATAGTGTTCATTATGCTGCTTGGCACACCAGGCTGCCAGCTCTGGCATCACAGCACTGGCTGTGTGGATTACCTTCGTAATCTGTGCCCGCCATTGAGTGCTGATACAGGTGTTCATGTGCCAGATTCTCTCTTGTCTTCCAGGGGGGGTTATCAGACTAAGCAGGGTAATCTGCTGTAAACGCAGCCTGGGGAGGGAGATCAGATGACAGCCAGCCAGCGGATCACTGGTCGGCACTGCTCTCCCTCCCTCTCCAGCTCTCTCTCTCTCTCTCTCTCTCTTTCTCCGTCTTCCTCTCTCTGTCCTTCTTTCACCTTCTCTCCCCTGCTTCGTCTCTTCTTCTCTCTGTCTCTCTCTCTCCAGCTCTCCCCCCCTCCCCTCGCTCCTCCTCGGCCAAGCGATCGCGGGTGGTTAGGAGGCAACACTGGAGCTTTATGAGGTGTGAGTCACTTGTTGATCCGTGTGTCTGCATTGGAAGAGGAGACGCAGGCCGGGTTGCCGTTTAAGACAGGCCGAAAGACGTGACGAGGCTAATGTGGACATGATGTCCCGGCCGTAATTCAGATGAACTCGATCTCTCATCCTCGCGGCCCGTCCCAGAGGGCTGTGTTCTCTCTGACCGAGGGCTCTGTCCTGTCCTCATGCCATCCCGTGTCGTTCCGTCTCTCTCTCCTCTGTGCTGCACGACCTCGCCTGTCTCTTCAGCTCGTCAGAATGGAGAGCGGAGCGGTACCCCCATCCCCTCTCTTTCTCTTTCATTCGGGTGGTCCCTCAATCTTCTCTCACCCTCCACCACAATAGAACCTACCCCCCCCCCTCATGCTCTCTCCAACACCCCTCCCCCAGGGCTGCGTGTTGGTAGGGGTGCAGTTTTAAGCAGGTCTTTGAGAGTCTAATTGCATTGGTCCAGAGCCCCTGAGAGCCTGCTCAGATCACACTGCACCGTGGAGGGGGTCACGTCACACACACCCTCTCAGGCTCGCTGCAGTGTCCCGCACACAATACACACAATCAGAGCACTCCCTCTCCTCTCCTAAAGTCTTTCTCTCTCTCTCTCTCCCACTCGCTCTCTCTCTCTCTCTCTCCCTCCCTCTCTGCTCTCCCTCTTGTTAATTCTCCAACTCTCACAGTCTGTCAAACTTCTTTTCTCTGGGAACACGACTTTTTTTTTGCATCACACAGAAGTCTTCAACTAGAGAGACAGCCTGCTAGTCTTGTTCGGCTATGGGATGTTGCTTGTGGTCCTGTTGGATGGGTGGTGTCGGCCGATTCCACCACAAGGCCAGTACTCGAGAGTCTTAGCCTGACCTTGGGTGGCCTTGTGTGTGCGTGCGTGAGTGCGTGTTTGTGTGCGTGTGTGTGTGTGTGCGTGTGCGTGTGTGTGGGTGTGTGTGTGTGTGTGTGCGTGTGTGTGTGTGCGCGCGTGTGTGTGTGTGCGCGTGTGTGTGTGTGTGTGCAGGTAATGAGCTCATGGCTCTAGTTATCCCAGACTTAGTTAAATGTTTCTGTTATGCAGTCAGTTGAATGTATAACAATGAAACAATCAGAGGGTTTTTTTTGAACATCACATATTTAACTTTCGTTCGTCGTTTGATTTTTCATTACATGAACCGTATCTAGGAACGTAATTCTTTTTCCCTACAGCATTTGAACATGAACGAAATTCGCAGAGGGACATGAGCTGATGTATGGGGCGACAGTTACCTAATTAGACCGTTAAAAATTGAATCTTTACAGCATGCGGGTCACATAATTACTGTTAATTTAACGCTTAGATTCTTCGTCGTTAATTTTTATTCCCTTAAATGTAGTTTGGCAGCGGTTCTTGGCGCTCAAAATAGACTTTATGTAGGGGAGAGCACGTTGGCCCTTCCAAATGAATTAGCAGGGACCCCACAGTCCAAATAACAAGACTCGCATCATTTATGCGTTGTTAAGCCATGTAATTGAACGACCCATAGTTTGCATATTACACCATTAAAATAATGTGCTTTGCGTTTCTCCCAACACGACTGTTTAAGACTGTGTGGCGATGTGGTAATTCCTCGAATTACAGCCCTAATTACAGCAAATGTTCTTTTCATTTGGATGATTTCAGTGTTACGCCACAATGATGTTCAATATTGCGAGAATGAATTACTGAGCCGTGCCTTTAAACTTTTTCTCATTGGACTCTAATCCTCAACTGCAATGTAACCTCAAAGACATACCCTACACTCAAATTATTAATAAAATAGCATATTATTCTCTTTGTATCCACTGAGAGAGGATAACCTGACACGCCACTGTATTGTGACTAAGCGTATAATAGTTTAAATACTTTGGCTGCATGCGTAGAAGACTACCTAGAAGCAAGTCGTCGTAATCAATAAGCTTTTGATTAGCAATAGGCTGACCTGACGGGATTCGCCAAATTTACAGTCTGACAATAGACAGTCGATCCCCTGTGGGGAAAAAACGCTTGTTTAAGTCGTAAGTTGTATACTTTCGTTCGTTACATGTATTGTTTTTATGTGTGTTTATGTGTTAGACAGAAGCTTATTTCAATTCCCTGTAGTCCTAGATGTTTTCTTTTTCGATTTAATGGTTGTTCCTCAATAGTTTATTGAACATTTTTGAGTGACATTTATAGTTCTATGATCAATACTTTTCTGTCTATAATTGCCAGCTGTTGTTCATGTTCTGTAATGCGAACTCAATGTTGTGTACAGCGAGTAGTCAGATAGTTGAAGAGCCATGTGCGGAGTTGGTTCGAATCTGCCATCTTTTTGATGTCGTCTTCTATCCACCTCTGTTAGATGTCTGAGACTAAAGAAGTAGGTTACACTCTCTGTCTATCCTCTCCCCATGTTACTGCATCTTTCTCCCCAACTGTCCCTCTCCCCCATTCCCGCTCTCCCCCAACCCTTCCCCTGTACCCTTTGTTCGCGCGGAGGGGCCCTCCACTCTAAATAGGCCTTTAGATAGTCACGAAGTGGGGGCGAAAGTAGCTGCGGCGCAAGCTCTGTTGTTTCTTTTACTTCTCTCTATGGCAACCAGCAGCGGCTGGGCAAGAATGTTCCTCTGCGGACAATGCCCTATCACACACACACACGCACACACACACACACACACACACACACACACACACACACACAGGACACTAAGGGACGGCAGCTGTGACGGGCCTGACACCTGCGCTCCAGCCGTGGACTGAAGCGTTAGCGCTAAGCCGCTTGCGCACGTCTGTCCCGGGTGCTTTCAGGCTGATAGGCTGCCAGTGGCCTGCTATATTTTAATGACTGGTAAGAAGAATCATATTCCTAGTTTAATATTGGTCACACAACATGGCCTGCATACCAAATTCCAACTCACCCTGTGATTCGGATTGAATTGAATTACTGTGGCCTATGTCTGAATTCAATTTAGTTCACATCCACACACACACACACACGCGTGCACGCACACACACACACACACACACACACACACACACACACACACAGACACACACAGACACACACACACGTGGAAGACAGAGAAAAGGAGGAAAGCGAGAGAGAGAGAGAGAGAGAGAGGGAGTGAGTTCCTAAAACCACAATGACATCATCATGGTGTTTGAAACATCAGTGTGGCCATCGCTTTAAGGTTGTTACACACACTCCATTACTTTTCATTCAGCCCACATAGGTGCACCTGCTCCGGCCACGATCCAACCACCAGCACCTCTAACCTGATCAAATACACCCGCTTGCTGTTTCACAGAAGTCTGCCTCTAATTTGATCACGTTTTGATGAAGACAATTGTGGGGGTTCTTTTCATATATGAATAAACTAAACGCTGTATAATAATTGTCACCCATTTTTAAATTATATTAATGTTTTCTTCTGTAAATAGTTGCATAGCACAGGCTTATTTAGATTACAAGAATTAGACAGGAATGTTTAACTATTAGTTTGGCATGTCACACGCTGCCACCCCAACTTTGACACACATTCAGTTTACAAACGTATTGCAAACAACAATTATTAAGTTTTCAAAAACTTTCACAAAATGCAATGATCGTCCCAAAAACCAGATTGCACATGAGATTGCCCACACATTTAATGCGTACAACTGTTATTTAGTACGAAATACATATACACTTACATTTAAACAATCGAATTCACTTACTTGAAATCAGTGAGTTATTTAGACTGATGCATTTAAAGCCTATATCCAACACTTTACCAGTATTACTATTCACATTCATAATATTCGTTTTACTAGAAGGCCTTGGCCATAATATCTATCACCTGCGAGAATGGAAGAACTATTCCTTATAGTTCCATTGAGAATCTCCAGATCGGCGCGCGGTTTCCCATGCAGTACCCAGTCTCGCACGTCCAGAGGTGCCGCAGAACTCGCTGCTCTCCCAGAGAGGGGGGTAGTGTTTGATGAGACTCCCAGCCATCCAATGAACAGGCCGTTGCCCTTAGCAACCACGTCCATCAGCCGAGTGCAACCAATAAGCGGCGGGGCCAGGCGGACTCCAGGTGCGTGTCGCTGCGTCCACTTGGCACAGAGCCTGGGAGACGCCTGTGGCAGCGAGCGGAGTAACTGTCAAATGCAAGGTTTCTTTAATAAGAGCTATCAGTCCTGCTCCGAGAGACATGGCGACCACAGCGTCTAACCACTACAGCATCCTCACCTCCAGCGCCTCCGTCGTGCACTCGGAGCCCGGAAACATGCAGCAAGGCACGCCGTACAGGGACGCGCAGACCCTGTTGCAGAACGACTACTCACTGCAGAGCAACAGTCACCCGCTCAGCCACGCGCACCAGTGGATAACAGCGCTGTCTCACGGGGAGGGCGCCCCGTGGTCGAGCAGTCCCCTTGGCGAGCAGGACATCAAGCCCTCGGTGCAGGGCACGAGGGACGACATGCACAACTCCCCCAACCTCCAGCACCAGCAGCGTCCACCACACCTGGTGCATGCGCCGCACGGGAACCACCACGACGCCCGAGCCTGGAGGACAACCACCGCGGCTCACATACCGACCATGGCAACTTCTAACGGACAGAGTCTGATTTATTCTCAGCCCGGGTTTGGCGTGAACGGACTGATTCCCGGTAGCGGACAGGGAATGCACCACCACAGCCTGAGAGACGCACACGAGGAGCATCACAGCCCGCATCTCAGTGACCACGGACACCCGCCGTCCCAGCAGCACCAGCAAAACCATCATGACCACTCGGACGAAGACACGCCGACCTCCGATGATTTGGAGCAGTTCGCCAAGCAGTTTAAACAACGGAGGATCAAGCTGGGCTTCACGCAGGCAGACGTGGGTCTCGCCCTGGGGACGCTCTATGGAAACGTGTTCTCCCAGACCACCATCTGTAGGTTTGAGGCCCTGCAGCTCAGCTTCAAGAACATGTGCAAGCTGAAGCCTCTGTTGAACAAGTGGCTGGAAGAGGCGGACTCGACCTCGGGCAGTCCCACTAGCTTGGATAAAATAGCTGCCCAAGGAAGGAAACGGAAAAAACGGACCTCCATCGAGGTAAGCGTAAAAGGGGCTTTGGAGAGTCATTTCTTAAAGTGCCCAAAACCCGCGGCCTCAGAGATTACGTCCTTGGCGGACAGCCTGCAGCTGGAGAAGGAGGTGGTCAGGGTTTGGTTCTGTAACCGGAGACAGAAGGAGAAACGGATGACTCCTCCCGGTGGACCGCTCCCTGGGACCGAAGATGTGTACGGGGACACGCCGCCACATCACGGTGTCCAAACGCCAGTTCAATGAACAGCTGTTTTTATTTATCCTGAACATTATATATAAACCACTGGACTATATTGATAGAGGGTGTTTTATAGTTGACAGAGAGGGGAGTAAGAGAGTTCTCACACAACATCTGCTTTGAATATCGTTGAAAACTGAATGGCAATGGAGATCACGTTTTCTTCACGAGCTGTAAGAGAGCATAGTAGGGTCTGTTTTTCGAGGATATGCCTATGTGATTCGACGCAGTTTTTAGGTGTAGCCCTATTGTGGATTGAGAAAAAAAAACACTTGACCTAAAGGGAATCCTGATTCAAAACTAGCTTCTTAACTTGACGGTTTACATTGTCGACTTTTCTAGTGTATTGAATCTGTAAGGGTGATCCCCAATTCCAGTTGTGTTCTGGACGTGTGCGTCCTGCAGAGAGCCCTATAGACCTGTAACTCAAGCTGTCCCAACCACTCAGCACTGCCATTTATCACCTAGTTATGTTTGACATTCAGCATTGTTGTTGGGTGTTCCATTTAATTATAAGGTAGCTGCTAGTTAGCCCTTTATTACGATCAATTATTGCGCGATAGGCCCTCGTTATTATTATTTTATTGTTATTGTTATTCTATTATTATTATTATTATTGTTGTTGTTGTTGTTGTTATTATTATTGTTATCATTATTATCAAGCCAATATTAAACGCAGCTATACTAAACTAGAATAATTTCGTTCGGCTGTAGGGAGTTTTTATATTCTGGACCATCAACCTCCTCTCTTGCAGTGATATAGGAGCACGTGCAGTTCTAAACACAAAAGGCTGCCAACAGTGAGCCTCGCGCCATGCAGGCAGGTCACGGAAGGGCTACGTGGCGACGAAAACCTGGCACTTTTCTCAAAAAGAAATACAGCAAGTTCCACAGAACATTGTGAACTATTTTGTATATAATGTAAAACATGACATCATGGCTTATTCTCACTGGGGCACTTTTTTCTTTCAATGTTTTAAACAGAACAAGCTATAGCAGTTTATTTTTTTATTCCAAATGATTTGGCACAATATTATTATATTTCTTATGTTTCTATTTAACGTTATTTGTCACTGGAATTATTATTGTTTACAGTGTAGTCTGATGTTTTGCATATACATGTACAGGCTACATTTTGTTCATGGATTGTTTTTCATAGGCCTCGATATTTTAATTCGCTTTTACAGTGATAGTGTCGCTGTCCTTATAATTACAATCAAACATGTGCTTTAAAGACGAATTAAGATTAATTTGGTAATTGTGTTTTAAATGATTGGCCACTAAACTATGAATCATACCATATTGGCAGAGAGGCGATATTTTCGCTGCAATATATTCTATTTAAAAGATATATATGTTTTTAAATTCCTTTAAGAAGGAAAAAGATATCCAGATATCATTTATTGATTAATATAAACAAATGTTTCCTAACCTCCGAAACATATTATTATTATTATCATTAGTATCAATATTATTGGCTGAATTATTAGTTTGTTTGTTTCTGTCCTTGGGCCATCGTCCAGCCTTGTTTTCGGTATGGCTGATCTATCCCAAATTTGATTGGGTGTCAAGTAATCGAGGTTGTAATTTATTATGATACAAAGATTTAAATGATACAAAGTAGCCAACGACAGATGTACCACAGTGACTTGGAGAGGGGCTTGTTGAGGGACATCTTTACCCAGCGAATTGTCATAAACATCACCGTCACTGCTAAGTGTATATACATATTTTCTGATAACCGTTTGACTTGTTTGTAGCTTTGCTTTATTTAATGCAAAATAATATCCAGGGACACGTGACCTCTCCGAAGCAACCTTCTCAGTCTTTCTTTGGAAGAAAAGAAACGTCAGAAACGTCAGTCATGACTTGGAGAATCTCCTGTAGCTTTAAGTAATCCGTCAATCCTACAATTCATTTAAAATCAAAATGTGGGATGATTTGATTTGATGTCATTTCTTTTCATGTGTTTATTTTTTATTTTTTTGTTATTATGATTTCATATTTTGTTTGTCACATTTTCTGGTCTGAGTGAACCATGGGCTCAGTCAGGACGCGCAGAGATGGTGATAGAAATATGTTTAGGTATTTCATCACTTGGTATTATGAACAAAGACTTGCACATTTTTAAATAAGGGGGTTGATATTAAAATACTTTTTTCAACGTCGAGATTCTATGGATTTTTATTCTGAGCGCTTTGAAAGACACACAGCTGATTGCTTTGTTTGATATTATCCCCACCACATTAATCTGTGTTTGCTATGCTTTTTTGTCTTCTCACAATTGAACGTTCACGTGTCACAGAGGTCACGTGAATGATGGGGACAGAGTGACAACGGAACAGGAGGCTGCAGGGCTCGCGGCCTGCTCCACCTGTCTGTATGCTGTCAATCAAAGCCTTCTGTCCCGTGCGCTTCGGGGCCGCAGAGGCATTGCTCCAAACTTGGCCCAGCCAACGTCGACACAACGGTCAATAAATCAATTCGGATACGATTCAACTACACTCTGCTGGGCACAACTGGCAGGACCCCAGAGGCCAAACAAGCGATTCTCTGACGGATGTATCAAAACCACGCAGTGTCTGAACAGCAATGTCACTCCCGTAATGACGGATCAGGGATCGAAGACTGCATGATCCACACCCAGCATAAAGCTTACATACTCCAAGCAAGGTCTCTGCTTCAATAAAACAGACCATGGTTACGACTTTCGTCTAACAGTCCTTAGACTACACAGGCTACGTCGAAATACAGAATTTTATTGGAGCAAACACCGGCACATATCCGACATGCCAATGTTTCAACTTTATGTGTGCGTGGTCTGAATATGTTCACTGTAGGCTACAGGCCAGTGTGCATCCGCTCGGTCGGGTTAACTCTAACTCTCTAAAACCTATAGGCGTCCAGAATGTCCACTACATAATCCACACCATCAGATGTCCTCCAGAAAGCTGTATAGTGTGGATACAGCAGAAGGCCTACAGATTGAGATGTGTGTTTTTGTAGTCTATCCTAAACACATTGGCTTGGGAGGGAACGTTTGGAATATTACAAAACCGATCTGGTTCTAGTTTGTCAGTAGGTTATAAATACAACTATCATCATGCTTAAGAATACGTTCATAATCTTCAGTAGCCTAATTGGCTAGTAGTGGGTTAGATAAGTTATTTAAAAGTGGATCAGTTGAGTGATACGTAGGCCTTGCTATCAACATGCGTTTAGAGGAACTAATATTCATGGGTCCTAACGAGGCAGTATATGACTTGGCGTTTCCATTAGGATGTGGCCCGTGCACCCCTTTGGATGTTCCACGAGCTGTGAACTGCAACGCTTCATAATCAGAAAAGTACGGTCGCGTGCACTTCATCTGCTCACATGCAGATGCAATTAATACTGAACCACTTTGATTACATTTGTAGTTATTTTGCCGTGACTTACAGAGATTTCTCACGAGACTCCCAGAGCCTTGCTGGTGCTGATAAAACTGGTCCTCTGCCGCCATCTGGCGGAATCCACGTCAACGTTACGCCATCGTCCTGTGCTGCTTTTGGTTAAATGTTTATTTTGACAGAGTGAAACATACAATTGTGAGATAAAATAAACAACACAAATGTTTCATACCATGGTAAACTCTTCCAATTCCCCCAAATTAGAATTGGACAATAACGCGCACAGGATGGAAAGAGACGGATAAACTTTAAACTAGTTTATCACCAGCGGAGACATGATCTGATCTTGTCTCGGAATTGTAATATACAACTTGAAAGCGCAGACCATGACAGTTAGCTTGTCTAGAAGGGTGTGTCTACATTTCTCATTGACAAATTATTTAATAGCTCCACGTTCTCTCTCTCTCTCTCTCTCTCTCTCTCTCTCTCTCTCTCTGACCGAAAGCAATGATACGTGCTCACGAGCACAGATAATTCCACCGGTTGACATTGTTGTTCTTCAGTCTCACTCAGTCGCATCAAACCTAATTATACTCGACGCACTTAAGTACACAAATGTTTGTGTGCATTCATTTGTAAACGAGTTATTGTTTAATTATAACTTTGCGTGAACTTCGCTGATCAGCGGGGCGAAACGTGTCTCCCCTTCAGCCTGTAATTACTCGGGCTAATTGCTCGCCCTGTTAAAGTGACACTTTGCCCGCGCCTCAGCCAGGCCGTCTTCGACTTCCGAATGCCACTTCAGAAACATTATCAGCCTTTAAATGGTTCAGCGTCTCCATATGTCTTTAATGGTCCTGGTTCCTCTGATGAAAGTCGCCCATGGCGGGAGGGAGGAGCGGGATTCAACAGGAATGGTTTCACTGCTCGTCTTCCTGACAGGACGGTCATAAAACAAAGTGGGGGGTGAGAGGAAGCGCTAAGAGTGTTGAGGAGTTAGAGACCAGGAAGAACCGGCGGAGGAGGGGAAGGAGAGCGATTGGGTGGGAGGGGAAAGAGGTGGAGAGGAACTGGTAGAGGAGGAGAAGGAGGAGTAATCAATGGGGAGACGGTCCAAATGAATCCTTCAGCAGCAGCCGCCTGCTTCTCTGTCATTAGGGCCCATTACTGAGCCGCAGCACAAGCCATTAAACCAGGCATAAACAATTCATTAAAAGGCCGTTAGGCAGACAAGCTACTGTCACTCCTCTCTGTGGTATTAATGGGATGTAAACGGTAAAGGGTTATGGCTAATTCTGCTCCCTGGGCTTGACTGACTGATGGCCTTCAATTGTTCTAAAACAAGGAGAAGACCTCCATGTCCTATTCCCCTCTCATGTCTTCCCCTCTCCTGTAGGGTAGAGAGAGAGAGAGAGTAGCACTTGATTTATGATATAACCTGTTACAGTAGCAGAGGAAACAACATATGATAGTCACATCAAATTGATGAAAAAACAAACGGAACAGAATTGAACAGATCAGCCATTTAATGAAAAGAATCATCCAGACATCTCAAACAGTTTGACAGTCATTTCTTTCATTTAATTTTGGGTGTGTGTTTTTTGCATATGTAAATCAACATGGCTGATCAGTATTTTCATTGGTTTAAAGTCCTGAGGACCATTTACTATATGACTTTGGTGAAGGGCAAGAAAAACAGGGCACCGAGCTACAACCACTCTCTCTCTCGCTCTCTCTCTCTCTCTCTCTCTCTCTCTCTCTCTCTCTGACACACACACACACACACACACACACACAACATTCAACCAGAAGCATAAGGCACAAAAAGACATCACACACTAGCTAGCATGTGCTTAAAAGGAAACTTCAAGTTTTTTTTTGTTTTTGCGTAAAGTAAATGCTTTACAAGCACTTGCACCACTTGTAAAGCTGGATTCATTTAATACAAAATAATTCAATAAATAATTAAGGAATATCAACACCATTTTTTACAATCATACATATTCTACTACAATATTTAACATCGAATATCAATGTTTGTCTCCATGTAGTGAGGGACCTGTCAGTGTGTGTGTGTGTGTGTGTGTGTGTGTGTGTGTGTGTGTGTGTGTGTGTGTGTGTGTGTCAAAGATGATCAGACTGTGGCTCTCTGTAAAGAAGGCAATTGAAATGACTCCAGACGAAAAATCAAAACTCTTATTAAAAGGATAAAACTATACAATAAAACCCCTGAGACTGAGGCTGGAGACAGGTGTGTTTGATGTGACTCCAGAACATGTCGCACACATGGCAGGGTTCCATCACCGTGTGGCAATCAAACACACCCAAACCTTGAATCAAACATGCCTAATGCCAATGCCTCTACGAAACGCACTCCCAACTTCTACCACACTGATTGAAAACTCCATCCAAGTCAGCCAAACGTCTATCAAGCGCACCTGAACCTTTGGTTCATCCAACCACATATGGGACCAAATATCCTCCACCTGACCTCTTCCAACCAGGCTGCCCCTAGACCCTCTTCCCCAGGGCAGAGAGAGGGTGTGTCTGGCTCAAGTGGGTCTCCTGGTGTGGACCACCCACCCTTCTCCCACCCTTCTCCTCTCCCCTAGTGTCTGTGGGAGGCCTGCAGGCGAGAGGGCTGGCTCTGAGCTGCCGTCACTGGGTGAAGCTCTTCTTGATGTCCACGCGGGGGAAGAGGGCGGAGAGCTCCTGGACCACGCGGGCATCTATCTGGGAGCAGAAGGAGACGTCCAGCAGGAGGAGCTGCGGACACGCGGCCAACAGCTTCTTCAGGGAGGCGGGGCTTACCATCCGCGTACCTGTCAATCCAAAACATCCGACAGCCAATCAGAACCTCTCTTAGCAACAACGTAAGGCAAGTGGACGCGTAAGCGACCGAGTCGCGCGAGTGACTCACCCAGGATGTCGATATGCTGCAAGGCGGGGCAGTTGGAGGCCAGCTCCTCTATGTCCGAGTCGCAGACGGTCCGGTTGGCGGTGAGGAAGAGCTTGCGCAGGCGGGGCAGGGCGCGGGCCAGGTGGAGGAAACATCCGGAGCTGCTCTGCAGCGTGGAGCACCAGCCCAGGTCCAGCTCCTCCAGCTGCCTGCAGCCTGAGGTCACCTCCGCCAGGCCGCGCTCTGTCAGGCTCCGACTACGCCACAGGTCCAGGGAGCGCAGAGAGCGGCAGCGGGCAGCCAGCATGCTTGCTACAACGTCGTAGTCCTCAATCTGCAGGGAGGGGGGGGTTGAGGAAGGG
>BROE01000014.1:9980246-10024841 GCA_036571765.1 Plecoglossus altivelis | reverse complement strand
GGGGGGGGTCAGTAAACAGCTCCAAATTCAACTGGTGCATGCAGTCATTTCTGTAAACACGCAGTAAATCGAGACTAAAAAATGCGTGTGTGGGAGCCCCACTGTCATGCAATTTAATATCCCTCTAAACCACCTGGCTCTGGCCCTGCGCCCCCGGCAGCATGTAGACATCTGATAGGACAGAACAGTCAGCCGGCTCCACTCACTCTAAACACCTTCCTCAGCTCTGGGATGGGGCCCTGTCTGTGTCTGTACGGCTCTCTAGAGCTAGGGCAGCTACGACACAATCCAGTAATCTGCGCTGCAAGGTGTGTGTGTGTGAGTGTGTGTGTGAGTGTGTGTGTGTGGAGGACTGGTACATGAGGAGGAAGAGCCTGTGGCTGTGAGTGTGCATGGCAGTGTGTGTGTTTGTGTGCATCTCTGGCTGTGTATGAGCATGTGTGTGTGTGTGTGTGTGTGTGTGTGTGTGTGTGTGTGTAGGGTTAGGATTATGAAGGGTTTCTCTCTGGCACCCTGACAGTGAGAGAGCGCTGTAATTAGCCTGGTGACAGGTTAATGACAGCACGACACGTAGAGCCACTGCAGACACTAGTTGCTCTGTCTGACGGGGTAAACAACCACCGACATATGACACCCCTCTGCCTCGCAACGCCACACACACCCACACCCACACCCACACCCACACCCACACACACACACGCCTTTACAACACCACACAAACGCACGCACATCTGCCCATTTGATTATCAGCCTTCCCCTGCAAACACCTCCTGCCACACACCACTACGCTGTCTGCCAGCAGACGCAAAGACACATGAGGAGATAGTCAGGAGTTGTGGTTTAGTACAGGCCTGATCCTGAACAGCTATGCACCTCAGAACCCCAAGGTCAGGTTCACTACTGCAAACCCCGAACACAGGGTTCATCCAGACACGCCTGAGATCTGGGTTCACCCAGACACGCCTGAGATCTGGGTTCACCCAGACACGCCTGAGATCTGGGTTCACCCAGACACACCTGAGATCAGGGTTCACCCAGACACGCTTGAGATCTGGGTTCACCCAGACACACCTGAGCTCTGGGTTCACCCAGACACGCCTGAGATCTGGGTTCACCCAGATACACCTGAGATCTGGGTTCAGGACAGGGCGCACCTCTGCAGAAGCAGACCGCCTGCCTGCCTCTATCATGGCAGGAACATACCTCTATCTTGGTGCGGTAAAGTACCAGTCTACGGAGGCGAGGAAGCTTGGAGATGTGGATGAAGGCCTGGGGGTGGAGCCTGTCGCAGGATGCCAGGTTGAGCTCCTGGAGGGCGGGGCAAGCCTGAGCTACCACCTCCAGACACGCCTCCGACAGGAAGTGACAACATGACAGCTCCAGAGACAGCAGGCCAGAGCCACAGACTTTCAGGAAGCTGAGGGACAGGACAGGAGGGAAGGAATTAAGGATGTGTATTGAGTGGTTGAGTCATCAGTCTCACGCATCCTGAAGCAAGTCAGCGAGGGGGAGTATTAGGGGGATATCAAGGTGAGGGCCTATCTGCTGAAGCCAGAGAGACACTGAGAGGGTGAGAGAGTGACAAGGAGAGAGAGAGAGATACGGTTCAGAGAGTGACAGTGTGAGACAGAGAGGGTGAGAGAGTGACAGTGTGAGGCAGAGAGGGTGAGAGAGTGACGGGTGAAAGAGTGAGAGGGTGAGAGAGTGAGATGGCGAAAGAGTGACAGGATGAGAGAGTGACAGTGTGAGACAGAGAGGGTGAGAGAGTGACAGGATGAGAGAGTGACAGGGTGAGAGGGTGACAGAGTGACAGGGTGAGAGGGTGAGAGACACGGTGACACGGTGACAGGGTGAGAGACAGAGGTTGAGAGACTGAGAAGATGAGAGTGAGAGAGACAGGGTTAGAGATTGAGAGGGTGACATGGTGTGGGAGGAAGAGGGCCTACCTGCTGAAGCCAGTCAAAGAGAAAGGGTAAGAGTGTCCGGGAGAGAGAGCGACAGGGTGACAGGGTGAGACACTGAGAGGTTGAGAGACAGAGACTGAGAGGTTAACAGGGTGAAAGACCGAGAGGGTGATATGGTAAGGGAGTGAGAGGGCCTACCTGCTGAAGCCAGTCAAGGTGAGAGGGTGAGAGAGTGACAGAGTGACATGGTTAGGGAGAGAGAGGGCCTACCTGCTGAAGCCGGTCAGGGTGAGGGCTCCCCGGTTACCGGTCCAGGACAGGTTGAGCCTCTGTAGCAGCGCACAGCGGGCCTGCAGGTGGCCCAGAGAGGCGTCTGACAGGCGGGCCCAGTACGGCTGCAGGCTGAGCTGGATGTACTGGAGCGGGTCCGAGCAGTGCTGGTGCAGCAGCTTACACGTCTGGGCGAGACAACACAGGTCTGGGAGGGTCAGGTGACTCACTATCAACTGGATCAGCTGGAGAGGAAACCAGAGGAGAGAGGAGGAGGAGAGAGCAGGAGACAAAGAAGAGAGGAGAGAAGCGAGGGATGGACAGGAAGAAAGGAGAGGGGGGAGAGAGAGGAGGGGAGGAGAGACCAGGAGAGAAGAAGGGACGGGGAGGAGGGGAGGAGAGGAGGACAAGAGAGGGAGGAGAGAGGAGGGCAGGTTAGAGTAACACAGCAAAGTGCTTATCTGAAACACAAAGCCTGATCTGAGAAGAAGTGAGTCTGCCTGTTTGTGCAATCTGTCCACGTGCCACCCTCACGGAGAGAAAAACAGAATAGATGAATATTTGTGTACGTGTGTGTCTGTGTGCGTGTGTGCACTGTGTTCAGCAGGCTATCAGCTGGCAGATAATAGCTGTATTGTGTTTCAGACACACAGGGGCGTGGGCTGTGAGGAGCGAGGAGGGTGACAGCGGTTTGGAGCGGAGTTCCGAGGGGGAGAACATCCAGACTGCTGCAGCAGTCAGCTCCTCTCACACCACCTGCCATGCCTCCGTGGCACCTAAATTACTGGGTTTGGAGGCATGAGATCAGATAGCTTCATGGGTTCCAGCTACAGTGTCTGCGTGCCTCTTTGTGATGTGTGCGTGTGCGCGTTTCACAACCATTTGGAGTATTGTGTGTTTGCAGCCATGAGTGTAAGTACCGGTTTATTCTTGTGTGTGCGCGTGTGTGTGTTGCACAACCGTTTGGGATAGTGTGCGTGCGCAGTGCGAGTGCTCGTTTCTTAATGTGTGTGTGTGTGCGCCCCTGCTTCACAGACCTCGTAGGGCAGCTTATCGAAGTAGCCGTTGCCGCTGTCGTTCTTGGCGTCTCCGCCAGGCCCGCACGCTCCCAGCTCCGCCAGCTCCTCCTCGCTGTCGCTCAGGTCGCCGATGTCGATGACAGGCATCTTGTAGAGCGACAGGATGGGCCTCTCCTTCACACCGCGAAGGATGACGGCGTCTAGCTCCGTGTAGTATTCCAGCAGGGACGAGTTGACCTCCAGACGCAGCAGGTTTGTGGGGAAGCTCAGCTGCTTGATGGTGGGAGAGAACTGCCTCGCCTGAGGGCTGAGAACCTTGGTGGGCTCCCCTGACCACAGCACCTCCCACCTGTCGGAGATAAGGCAGGAACAGGGCCTCAGTCAGATCCCTCCAACATCTCGGCCTCGTTGACCACAGGCCGATGCCCTCCATTCAACAAACACTTCCTCATCCCAAGTCCCCCACTCCGTGCGTGCCCTACCTGACATCGGAGGGCTGGTTCTGGGAGAAGGGGTTAAGGGAGCAGGCCATGATCCGGACGATGGCCCCAGGATGGTAGGTCTCCAGCACCTCCACGGCCGTGGGGTACACAGGCTCCTCGAATGCCAGCTCCAGGTAGTCCTGGCTGTGGAAGCCCTGGGGGGTGCGGCGGTAGGGTGGCGGCGCGCTGGCGCACTGCTCCCACCACTTCCCGTAGGCGCGGAACACGGCGGTCTGGGTGAAGTCGCCGGAGCTGGGGTAGACGTTGGGGACCCCGGCCAGGTTCCACATGGTGTAGGACATACTGTTCTCGCTGCCGTAGTGAGAGCTGAAGTCCAGGACCTCCTTGGCGTACTGGTCCACCTCCACGCTGACCGGCAGCACGGCCCGTTGGCCAGACTCCACGGCGCGCCGGCTGGTCAGGGCCTCGCCACGCGTCCCGCTCCTGGAGCGACGCCGCAGACAGATGTAGTAGAACATGCTGAGCAAGGTTAGCATAGGGACCTCTAGGCCAGGACCAGGGAGGGAAGAGGGGCGGGGGCGGAGGGGGCTCTGGGGGCCTGGGGAACTGAGAGGGCAGGCTTGGTGGGGGTGGAGGGGTGGGGGTATACGAGGGTAGTGAGAGAAGCAGTCTGGCTCACTGGGTCTTGTTCTAAAGGGCACAGCTTAGGGACCCAGCTGCATGCATCACCTGTGGGTTAGACACACCACCTGTGGGTTACAGACAAACACACACACACACACACACAAAAGCATCGGAGTGAGAACAAAGACAGGCAGGTTTTAGTTTTTTGACTCGTTCTGTACCGAATGACTTTCCACAGCCTGGCGATGTGATGTCTCACATCCCATAAAGCCTCTGGAAGCCTGAGCTGAGACTCCACCTTCACTTCCTCACAGTGACGTGTTACCAAGGTTTCCTCCAGGACAGACAACCTCTCCTGAAGAGGACCGGTCATGAGGTGGCAACTGTGACACCAGTGACTGACTGTTTGCAGCTGTTTGCTCAGGCTAGGAGGGTTTTCAGTGGGTGTATTTAGAAGGACGAGTCCTATCCAAGACCCAAGTCAGAGGTTTAGGGAAGTGCATTCATAGGAGGAGACTAAACGCTTTATGAGTCTTGGTGCCAAGCAGAGGCACAAAGTCTATAAACACAGTTTTGCTGGATTGAAACATGTACAACATTTCCTACCATTTGAACCCTCCATAGATCCGGAACAAGAAGCAAGCTACTTTGGTAAACCATAGTATATTCACATGACTAATACAGCATGCATTATGTTAAACACATATTATGTTGTTGTTTTTTCCCTTCTTCTTTTTTTGGGTACTAAACGCAATTATAACGTTTCGCTCTGCCTAGAAACATCCCGCATCCACGTTAGTTTTAGTATGAAGAGCAGCAACACCAGAGGGTCTTTGTCTTCAGTGACCAGCTGTTTACGTTGTTCTCATGTGGGCCTTCACCCAATGTACATCTGGTTCAATCATCATGACATTGCAACAACAACTCCAGCTGCTAACATGGTCGTTTGGAAAACACACAGCCGCAATATGAAGCTCAGAGGAGAATGATCATCATGGCAAGCTTATCATTCATTACAGATAGCCAGTTACAGTGATGTGGATGGTGCTAAGCTAAGATAGCAGTGTATTATTCGGGTAAATGAAAACGTTAGCTTGGCTAGCTAGCTTACTCGTCCAGCTAGCTGGGCTAGGCTTCCCGTAAGCTAACGATAGTTAGCTAGAAACCAAGTTTTGTGTGACATTTCTACGTTAAGGAAACAAATAAAAGGTATTTCGAACTTACAACAGTTCTATGTTAAACGATCCATGAACGTATTGAAAGTGTCTTCTTTCCATTCTAGAGACAACTCTATTAATGAAAGCGCATACTCGATCTGTCAGTTCTGTTTACACATCGATTATCAACATCCGGTTAAATATGGTTGTGGGGAAGTGGGGTATTATGGGAATTATAGTTCTCTACATTACAGCGTTAGAATCTCTGTCCCTCTGTGTAGAATTCTTGTTATGCAGGTGTCAATTTTAGTGCCTATGCTTAACTTTCATGTGGGAAAGCATGTCTGACATGATAAAAACATGTGTTGGCTAAATTGGTGCATTTATCATAATCTAATGGCTTTATATAGTCGAAATCTCACAGAGTAACTAGACCACATTTAGTTTCCACTCTCTCTGCACACGCACACATGCACGCATTCGCGCGCGCACACACACACACACTCACCCGATGGTAAACTGCATAGCCTGCTCAAAACTGTATGCCTTAGGACTGTGTGTGTGTGTGTGTGTGTGTGTGTGTGTGTGTGTGTCCGCATCTTGGCTGTCAGTTCCTCAGATTACCTGCTGATCCACTCAGTCTCCATTGCACTCAGGTCTCACTGTCACCGTAAAAGAGCATTCTGTCTCAACAGTATACCCTGTAGCCAATCAGCAGTCACTCTGTCATTAGCGGGCGTCCTCAGAGGAGCAGGAGACCAAGTAATGATCGACCAACTGCTCTATGAGCTGGCTTATCTCTCCTGCTCTGAATAACAGCTCTTTGTCTATCCTCTTCACATCCCCTCCTCCTCTCCACCTCCATTCTCCCACTAGCAGCTCTGTGGGCTCTCTCTTATTGCCCCTTCCCCGTTGCCTCCCTTCCTCTCCTCTCATTCTCTGCTTGTCCTCTCTTCCTCTCCCCTCCTTAGCTCCTTGCCTCCTCCTCTCCTCCCCTCATTCTCCTCTTACCTCCTATCCTGCTCTCCTCCTCCTCAATCCACCTCTTATCCTCTCCTGTTCTCAACTGAAATTTGAACAACAACGACACCAGTATTATTAACAAAGGATATTTTCTAATCATGCTTAGGCATCCACAATCGTTAGGACAGACCTTGTTTCTCTGTCGTGTAACTGGAATCCTCCAGGCCTCAGTGGCGATGCGGTGTTAGACGCATGCTCCCCCCAATCCTGGCACAGCATCCCACCACAGCACCAGGGGACGGACCGGTGTCCAGCCAACCACAGTTAACGAGGGAGTGGGGGGCTTCTGATTGGGTGCCAGTGGGCAGCCGTGTGACCAGCAGAGTGATTGACAGGCAGCTCTGTCAGGTCCTTTAAGCATCAGTGACCAGGGTGCGTCCCTTTGGCAGCTCCCTGATCTGCTCCACTGGCACACACACACGCTGACACACATGGGAGGGCATACACACTTATGCAAATACGCATGGACACACACGCCTCCTTTCTTTCTTTCCTGTTCTTCCCTCTTTAGCCATTTTTTAAATCTCTCTCTCTCTCTCAGTTTCCCTCTCTCGCACACAGACAGCGTGGATCTCTGTGTCCATGCATTGCACCAGCTGTCAAAGGCTTTTTTTTGGAATGAAGGATCTGTTAGTCTTGAGAAAGCCTGAGAAGGAGGAGAGGAAGTCCTTGAAGAACAGTTTCCATCCAAAGCCTAAATCAGCCCAACCCTGTTTGAATCTGTACTCTGTAAAGCCATGGACAGAACACATTCCAATTCAACACAGCCAGTCCTCATTAGTAACCATCCATCTGATAATATTCATCATTTATTAATCTTCCAAGACTGGAAGACCCAACCTCAAATCATATCATTTGATTATGCCTCATATCTAGACTTTTTAAAGGTCGATAATTCTATCTGAGGAGCTCCCTAAATATTTCGGTCTGATTACAGACTTTTTTCTGTGGCTTTTGTCTAAATGACAGAATCTGCAAAGCTAATGAGCATTGGCAGAAGAAGTGCTACAGGGCGATAGCAGCCAGCCGCTTGCCTCCTCCTCGCCCCCACCTCCTCCAACCCTCCCTCCGACCCCCCAACGCACACACACACACACCCACAACCCCCACCTCACCAAGTCCTCCGCGCTCCACGACCTCCAGCATTACTTCGCCCGGCAACACTTTAATTGGTTTCAGGAAATCAGCTGCCATGGAAAGTCATGACCTTGATCTTTCCTGACGATAAGTGTTGTTTTTAGCGGCTAGATGCAAATGCGAGGTGGTGTGTGTGTGTGTCTGTGTATGTTTGCGTGTGTGCGGAGGTGGGGGAACTGTGGTGATGGTGGTGGGGGGTAAACAGAGAGATATTGTTTACGTTTATTGTGTGTTTACTGGCTGATTAGAGATAATTAACACAGGGTGTTGGAGAGTTCAGAGGAGACTGTGACCTCCCCTGGCACCCGGGGGCTCCTGGGACACCACATTCATACAGAACATCATGGCCTCTGACTAAGTAAACTCCTGTACATGTTCAGTAGATGAGACTGTCCTTTAAAGTTTACAGTAAGACGAACTGCTCTGGAAAGGAGCGGACAGGAGAGGACCAGTGGGCCAAACACCTGACAAACATCCTTGCTGGTACTGTGAGAAAGGGTTCCCATCCAGCCCACTACCAGTGTTTAGCAAGTCGTCTCCATGTGTGTTCCTCTGAAGGCTTCCCGGCCATCCTCCAAGCCTCATCCTGCCCTCTGCCCCCTCCCCACACTTCCCCTCCCCTCCCTCCTTCACCCCCTGTCTTCTCCACCCCCCACACTGCCTCTCTTCACTCGTTCCGGTACTTTCCCCCCCCTCCCCAAAATCCAACGTCTCTGCCACGCACCACCCCTCTTTTCTCCCCTCCTTCCTGTACCCCCTCACAGGCCCCCTCCCTCCGCACATCCCCTCTCTGCTTCTAACACCCACACCCCACCCCGCTCCTCACCCAGCCCTAAACAGCCTTCCGTGGAATTTATTCAAATATTTTGACATTTCGCCTCCCCTCACCTCCCGAGCAAAGAGGATATGTGACAGCTGGAGATGCCCTCTCCTCCTCCTCCTCCTCCTTCCTCTCCTCCTCCTCCTCCTCCACCACTTCGCCTGCCTCTCCCGTCTAGCTCCCACAAAGGCCGGGGTCTCTCTCCTCTGTCTCTCCCCTCTCATCTCTCTCTTCTCCTCTCTTTACGGCCGTGCCTCCTGTCAGCGGCTGCCATCCCGGAGCAGGGAACAGGAGGGTGAGTTGACGTGTTTCTCTCCGCTCGTCGTGCGGCTCAGATCTTGCCCCGGTGTGAAGCTCCGTGCTGCCAGCTGGCGTGCAGGTGGGCCTCTGGTCCACAGCTGTGGTCTACACCATGCTGAGGGGGCGAGGCGGTGGTCATCCAAGGGTCAACTCATCTGATCAGCATATCATCGACAGGTTCTGCGGGGGGGGGGGGGATCCGGTTTCTACTGGTTTGTGCATTCTGGGTAAGTTGTGGCAAGTGGATGCGGAGTTCACTGACGCAACATTAGAGAGTGCGTCTAGCATGTAGGTTTCACATAGGTAGAGAGACAAAGACAGACCGAGAGGGAGACCTAGAAAGAGAGCGGGAGAGAGGAAGAGTGTGAGGGAGAGAGGAGACACAGAGACAGACAGAGATGGAGAGAGGAGAGACAGAGAGGTGTACACTGCTCCACTCCAGTTGACTGATGCAGCTCATTAGCTGCTGTGGAGCCTGTCAGAGCGGACGTCTGTCCCTGGTCACTATGCACCACAAACACTGCTACCCCACATCAAGGTTGTCATCCATCATCAGAGTGTGTGTGTGTGTGTGTGCGTGTGTGTAAGGGGGGGGGGGGGGGGGTGGGGGTGACAGATAAATAAGGGTGGAGGGTAGGGTAGGGCAGGGAAGACAAATGCATTTGCCTGTGGTTATTTCCTCAGTAATAATCCAAGACTTCCTCACTGCTCTCGTCTGACCTGAAACTACGGTCACAACCAGGCCTGCATCTGTGCCAACTACACACACGCATAGAGACACAGCCACACTCTCTCTCTCACACACACACACATCTTAGAGGATCCTCACAACAACAAGATAACCCTCCACTGTTGGTCCTCCCAACACACAGACGCACGCAGAAATACACAGAGAAAGACGAGACTGGACAGTCCCATGACATGATAGACAGAAGGTTCAGTCAGTTCCGGAGGTTCTGCTGAGAAGATAGACGGAGGCTAGGGAACTACTCTATAAAAGGGCTGAACCTGGTGTGTGTGCGTGTAAGCGTGTGTGTGTGTGTCTGCGTGAGTTTGGCTCACATTAACCTCACAGCATGTGTGTGGGAATGATTCCCCTTCACTCACAAAAAACACATGGTGATCAATCCCTGAGCTTATCCAGCTCCAGGTAACAGCACTGAGGGGACATGACTCAAGTGCACACGCGCACACGCACGCACGCACGCACACGCACACACATGCATACACACGCACACACACACATCCACACACACACACACATATATGCATATCCACACACACACACACACACACATATGCATACATACACACACACATATGCACACACACGCACACCCACATACATTCACACACACACACACACACATACACACAAACACACACACATATGTACGTACGTACGCACACACACTCACACACACATACACACACACACATATATGCATATCCACACACACACACATATCCACACACACATATATATGCATACACACACATATGCACACACACGCTACAGTTCTTCAGACTGAGTCTAGCCTGGCTCCTTTGGCAGCTTTAGAAGCCTCTCTTGTGAAGGGGTCGCCATGGTGACCCGGGCGTCGGAGGTTGTGAAGCGCAGCAACCTTGTGATCCAACCGGAACTGAGGAGACGGTCCTCGAGCTGAGTGACTGAGTGCACAAGAGAAAACCTCCACTTCTCCCAAAAAGAGAAGAAGAGAAAAAGCGGAATTCAATTACACAGTCGAGCCCCCTCCGAGGCCTTGGGGAACGGAATCAACGCCATTTAAAAGTCTGATTACTCACAAAACCAATAACATTTTGACTCCTTGGTAATGGACCAGTAGATTAGAAAATTTAGATTACATTTAACCGCCCGTAGATTCTCATTAAAACACCACGAACTAGTTAGTAACAATAGGTAATTAAGAGTTTAATGAAGCATGTTACCGTTAGCGCTTGGTGCGGCTGTGTGCCTGTCTTATGGGACGGAGCTTTACTTTGCTCTTATCCTGCAGCAAAGCCACCTCGCGCCTCATTTGGGCAATACAACATATTAAATTAGATTAATGAATTTCGGTGTTGTCTCGTGGGATGGCAGAGCTCCACGTGGTGACAAGATAACAACGGATTATATATTGGCGAGACCCTCGCGCTGCAGGCAGACCGCAGCTCTGAGTTGCTCCCCGCAGACAGAGGTGGGATATGAGGCAGGAGCCGAGCAACCGGCTTCGGTGGCACCTGCGGAATTAGTGAATGCAAATAAAACACCTTACAAATTTGTTGTACTTGTAAACAAAAACAGATTTTGAGTGTATTGTTGTGTCGTTTAGCCTTAGCAACTATATAAAACCGAAGGAGCAATAACCGGCTTTTAAAGGCCAGAGTTGGCGGAAAATAAATGTTTACATTTCTATTTTGCCCTTCTCAGCCCGTTTCCTTTCACCCTCTGTGGCCTCTCTCTCTCTCTCTCTCTCTCTCTCTCTCTCTCTCTCTCTCTCTCTTTCTTTCTCTCTTTCTCTCGCTCTTTCTCTCGCTCTTTCTCTCTCTCTCTCTTGCTCTCTCTCCCTCTCTCTCTCTTTTTCTCTGTCTTTCTCTCTCTCTGTCTCTGCACACCCTCCAGTCTCTCTAATAGGAAAGAAGAGGAAGAGGGGGAGGAAAAGAGGGAGGAGAAGAGAGGGGAGGGCAGGAGAGAGACAGATGGGCCAGTGTTGATTGTCCAGGACTGTCAGTATTGTTCTGGCTGCCAGGGAGGGTCACTCTGTCAGAGAGAGAACCAGGTCCCCAAAGGCCCCTGGGTCTAACATGTCACCCCCCTGCCAAACCCCAGCCAGCCCTCAGACTCTATTCCCCAGTTCCTTGCCCTCAGCCCCCCGCCAGCCTTCAGCCCCTAGCCAGACCCCAGACTCTATTCCCCAGCCCTAGGCCTCCAGCCCCCAGACAGCCCCCAGCCCACAGCCTTTATACCCCAGCCCTTAGAGGGCCAGCCCATTGTCACACACACTTTTTAATTTCTGAAATGCAATCAAGTGTGACACCCAAACTGTTTACCTTGCAAGTCTACCACAACCAAGGAATAAACAGGCAGAGGAGCACATGCGCACAAACACATGCACATACACACGCACATACACACGCACATACAAACACAGGGATCTGGGCCCAAACTAATCCTCTATAATACCAGCGAGTTAAAGAGGCTTTGCCAACATCCTCTACTCTCAGAAAGAAAGAGAGGAAGATAAAGACAAATAAAAAAAACAAGAGAAAAAAGCTGTTGGGTTCGCCCTCTGTCTCGTCCGGGATTGCTAGTTATTGTTTTTACGGCACGACAACTGGGGAATTATGCTGTAAGCTTCTGGAGAGAGAGAGAGAGAGAGAGAGAGAGAGAGAGAGAGAAAGAGGTAGGGGGGAATGGGGACCAGGGAGGGGGGGGAGTGAAAAGAGATGAGAGGAGAAAATCATACAGGAGAGGAAAAGGAGGGAAAAGAAGTGTCGAGACAGAGGAGAGGACAGTCCTTGGCAGCTATCCTGTGAGCGATCAGAGAGCCAGAGTCATCTCATCCGTGTGCCAATGAATTAATAAAGGTGTAATTAGAAAAGAAAACAGCGCCACCTGTTGGAATCAGCTTCCCTCTAACTCTACCTTTGTGGTGGGCACCTGTGCCTGCCAGGACCAGTGTGTGTTTAACTGTGTGTGTGTGTGTGCATGGGTTCTACCTGGCAGCAAGAAGCAGGTTCTGGAGTTGAGCAGCTGGTAGTGGGGGGCCGCAGTGGCCTCCCATCCCTCAGGACTCAGGGGGGAGGCAGATGGACGGACCCCTGCCAAGGAGGAGGTCTGGAGGCCAGGGGGCTGGGGGGCCAAGGGGGCTGGGGGGGGGGGGGGGGGGGGGGGGGGCTGGGTACAGCCCAAACCATCTGAATACACACATCCAGGTCAGAAACCGAAGGAACTAGGGTGACATAGATTGAACCTGCAGGGAGGGCTGTGCAGAATATCTATGTGGATCTAGAAAGACACATCATTTTAAGACTACAATGGAAAATATTCAACATGAAGACAAGAATGAAAGATAAGTCTTTGGTTGGGATGCTGTAGGATATGTGTGTGTGAGAGTGTGTGTGTGTGTACGTGGGTGTGTGTGCATGTGTGTGTGTGTTGACTTGGGATAATGTGTTTGCTGTGCCAGGGGAGTTTCCTTTTTAATTTGCCTGTGTGTGTTTACCTCTCTTTGTGGATCACTGATCTGTTCAGAGAGAGAGAGAGAGAAAGAGAGAGAGAGAGAGAGAGAGAGAGAGAGAGAGAGAGAGAGAGAGAAAGAGAGAGAGAGAGCGCGCGTGTGTGAGAGAGAAATTAAAAGAGGAGTGCAGATTGTGTGAAGCTGTTTGGCCCTTCAGGCCCCAGGGCCTCGCTGGCAGCCTGCACCTGCTCCTCCTCCAGGGACCCTCGCTCCTGATCCTCCTCTCCTCTCCACTCATCTTCTTCTCTTATCCTCTCTTCTCCTCTCCTCTCTTCCCCCCATCCTCCCCTCTCCTCTCCACCCCTTCCCTCCTCTCTCATTGCTTCCCTGTTATTTTCCCTCTTCTCTGCTTGCTCGTTTTCGAACTGATTGACACGCAGTCCACACATTTAAAGTAAACACAAGGTGCGCTGTGAAAGGTGGAAATGATGAAAACACTCGTGTCTGTAGGTCGGAAATGATGAGCATGTCTTTATTAGGCGCCAGTACTGTCACATATAACATGGTGGTCCACAGGTCAGATTTCTTGGTCTGCCTAGTCACCACATGACGTTTAACAACACTAGAAAGGCTATTCTGATTGGGTAGTCTCATATTTATCATGTGCCTCTGCAATTGACTACAGACAACTATGATCCTGATTTATATTGCAGGTACACACGAACACAAACAAACATACGCACGCACACACGTCAGTTGTATGTAGTGCTACTAACTACTGATAGACCTAGCTGTGTTTCTGTCCTCCATTCAAACAGCCTAAAAAACAACTATCTGATTAGAACAACCAATCACATGACATCAGTTCAAATCAAACACGATTGTGCAAAACAATTTTGTGCTCTCTTTGAGAGCAGTAGGAAAACAAGCCGTTATATAAATTAACAGTTTGACATAGAGTATGTTGATAATTCCAATAAATTAAATAAATAAAGTGCCACTGGTTTGGTCAGTCAGAAAGGAATAACCCAATGTCAAATCCAACAATCAATCAAATTAATCACATTCACCTCTATTCACTCTGCACATACACAGGTAATCTGACTAGGGGATACATTTAATCTGGTGTTAATTGATACTTTTTAGATTCCGTTTATGCGAGTCTGAAGAAAGAATGGCATAATGTAGAGCTACAGCGGCCTCTGGTGGTGACAAAGTAGACCTACGTCCAAACGTATCCAGTTACCAGCTCAGCATGGTTAACGTCCTCCTCTCTCTATACAGACTCCATCTCTTCATCATACATCCCTCTATCTCTCTCATCCCTCCATAACTCCACCCTCCAGTCTACTGGTCCCAGTGGCAGTCTCTCTGGTACAGAGGGTTAATAAGGCCATGTAACCCTGCCAGACCATAGGAGCACAGCATGACACGCCCACACAGGAAGTCCATAAACCCATACAGGAAGTCACTTGACTAACAGAATGTCAACACTGCATATAGACACCAGTTCAGAGCTCTGAGAGGACATTATTAATGATAATCATAAATAACCCTGTCATTGGACGAACAGCTCATCAGAAGTCCTCTCATTGGACGGCACTGTTTTATCAGAGCTCCCCTTATTGTTTTATCAGAGACTCTCTCATTGGATGATCAGATCATGAGAGGCCCTGTCATTGGACTGCCGCAGAAAAAAAAGCAGTGATGTCATCAGACTCTTTCCTTTGCCGTTTCTGGACAGAGGTCAGGGCTTCCCTTGAGCTGCAGGTCGTTCTCTGAGTCCGTGCCCACGTCAGAGTCAAACAGCGAGGCGTCCGTGTCGGTGGAGTGTGTGCGACAGTGCGCACGCGGGCGCGTGTGTTTGTCTACGCTGTGAGGGGCGCTGTCCTCGCTCTCCTCCAGGGTGTCAGTCCTGGAGAACAGGCCCAGGTCGGCAGGGCCAGTAGGAGACCCGAGGCTGTCTGCCTCCCCGTCGTAGTACAGGTCCTCCAGGTCCACAAACCACTCAGGCCAGAAGCGCCTGCGCATGCGCTCACAGAACATGGCCAGGTTGATGAGCTCACCTGGGTTAGGGCAGGCGAGAGGGTGGAAGAAGGCAGAATCAATAAAGGAACGTCTTATCAGTTAGTATTCCTGTTTATGAATTCACTACTGCTGATAAGCAATCACGGTATGCTGTCTTTCACTGGCATCTAGTGGTGGAACTGGAGGCTTGCACAAGGAAACAGGAAGTGCTGCAGCATCAACATCATCACCCTACCTTTGATGAGCTGTTCGGGTCGCGACCCTGGCAGGCTCCACATGGGCACGGCCAGCAGGCCGAAGACGCTGGCATCCAGCTGAGACACACAGCCTCCCAGGAAGTAGCGCTTCTCACCTAGGGGATGGACAGGAAGAAGAAGTCAGGCACGAAGCAGGGCTCCCTTTTACCTTCCCTCCCCTCCTTTCCTCCCCTTCCTCTATTCTTCCCTCCTCTCTTCCCCTCTCCCATTCCTCCTCTCCCTCTCCCCTCCGTCCTCCTCACCCAGTAGGTCAGCCAGCGTGCGCAGGTCCTTCTCCATCAGCAGGTAGATTTGCTCGCGGGGGAGCCGCCCCAGGCCCTGGCCGTACATCTCCCTCTGTAGCACGCCGCTTGTCAGCTGGCCCAGCACCCAGCGTAGCACGCCACTCAGCGGACCGCAGACGGAAAGCAGCTGCTGGCTGTGCTCCAGGTACTCCACCCACTGGCAGTAGGCGATGGTCCTGAACACACACACACACACAAACACACACACACACACACACAAACACACACACACACAGGAGAGAAGAGTATGGTTAAGGCAAGGGGGTGATGAAAGTAGTGACTGGTGTGTAGACCAGCAGTACAAAGGTCTGGTCCTCAGTGCCCATCTGCCTGTTGCCACGATCTATTTGTCACACGCCAGCCCTCTCCGCCCCCCTCCCTCCCACCCCCTTCTCACTGCACGCGCACAAACAGGAAGCAGAGGAGGTATGTCATTATGAAAGCAATTAGCTTGACATATCCTGCCTCTATAGGTTAACACAGTTCCAAAGGAAAGCAGCTGTGGTCTGTATCTGTGAGGCTTTGGATGGGCAGTGAAAGGAGAAGCAGTGTGCATTCCAGTCACACACACACACCTGACATCCTCTCCTCCCAGTATGAGGCCTTCTGTTAGCCTGACTACACAAACACACATACACACTCACACATACCCTGAGCAACATGCTATCCCACTGCCCTGGGACATCCATAAATAATTGAATCAATAGCCCTCTGTTGGTCTAAACATAGCCCACTCTCACTGAGATAGAGTGGGGGGATGGAAGGAGCAGAGAGGAGGGAAAAGAGGTTAGAGGGGAGGCAAAAAGAAACGGAAAGAGAGGAAGAAGGCGACCAATAAAGAGTGAGAGAGAGACACAGATTCAAAGAGAGAGATCAATAAAGAGAGGGAAAAAATATTACGTCAGGAAGAGCAATCAATCAAGGAAAGAGAGAGGGAGAGAGAGAGAGGGAGAGAGAGGGAGAGAGAGAGAAAAACAGTGAGCGTGTGAGAGAGGCAGGATGCGTACTAGTTTCACCACACACAATTTGCAGTTTACCTCAGTAATAAACAAGAATCGTTGAGAGAAACAGTGTGTGCATGTGTATACTGTACATGTGAGCGTGTGAGAGAGAATGTATGTGTGTGTCTCACCAGTAGAGGTGTTCCTCCACCATGATGGTGACTGTGCGGGACAGCGCCCTCTCCTGGGCACTCAGGTGCTTGTCCAGGCTGAGGCCCAGCTTCTGCTCCAGGAAATCCATAATGAACTCCGACCCTGAAACCTGCTGCTCGTTGTACTCTATCCAGGGCATCTTGCCCTGAGCCGAGAGCCCCCCATCAAAGTAGTTCTGCAGAGACACCAGACGGGAGAAGCCATGAGGAATGAGTGATTTCCCCAAATCCTTGACTTGTCCATCCTGAGACGCACACATGCACACAAGTGAACACACAGGGTGTGTGTGTGCTGGGTACCTGGTAAGGGAGGTCGAGCATGCGCAGGTAGGTTTCCAGCTGCAGACAGAAGGGCGACAGGCTGGGGGCGCCATGGTTGGGCCTGGAGAACTGGTGGAGGATAATGGTGTCCTTAGAGTCCAGATGCTGCTCCTTCCTGAGGGAGGGAGGGAGGGAGGGGGGTGGAGGGAAGGGGAGAGGGTGGAAGGAAGGGGAGGAAGACAAAAAAATCAATTCGAGACCGAGGAAGATGACAGTGAAAGAAGATTTAAAAGGAGAGAGAGATGAGAGGAGAGAGGGAGAGAAGAGAGAGAGCTGAGAACCTGAGAGAAGAGCAGAGAGAAGAAGAAGAGAGACAGAGAAAATAGGAAGTTGAAATGAATCAACATAAAACAAGCTATTGAATCCATGGAGAACAGTCATGTGCAGCCCTAACAGCAAGCGGTGTTCTGATTGGTGGAAATTGAGGATTTTTTGCAGCTCCAGCCACAGCGGAATAGGAGAGCTAAAGGGGGGGGGAGGGAAGAGGGCGAATGGAAGAGGGTGAGGCTGAAGCGAGGAACAGCACGATGTCTGATAGCCAGTGACTACAGCAGAGCACGAACTGCTACTCCTTCTCCAACTACAGAGAATACTTTTTTACACATACACAGACACTACATACACATCGACAGCAGACATGCCATAATACAAACAGACGGTTCAGTAATGATCGGGGGGGGGGAGGGAGAGAGGGAGAGGGGGAGAGAGGGTGAGGGCTGAAAGGAGGGGAACAGCTGATGGTCTTTATAGCCAGGGTGACACAGCAGAGCACGATGCTACTCCTTCTCCACTACAGAGAAATACTGTTTTGTACACATACACAGACAGACATACACACAGACAGACAGACATGGCCAAATACAAACACAGGGTTTCAGTAAGTGATCGCTGGAGTCCATAACTAAATCCGATCTCCTCCTTGGCAGTCATCTGAGCTCAGCCTTATAACTGACTCAGTCAGAAGGGTTAGCATGCGAGTTTCATGTGTGGTTTGAGAGCAGATCAACAGCTCAATCATACCTCAGTGATTTCTTTTTTTTTTTTTTTTTACTATCGCTGTCCAGAGATTGCAGGTGCTGAAACGGTTCAGACAATGTGACAGTCCATTTCTCTAAAACGATGGAAAGCTAAGAAGTCAGTGGAATTCATTGGCCAATTTCCCTGGCGGGCCAGTGACTAATAGAACTATCCCAAGAGGTGACATGAGCTAAAGGCTCATCATCACCAAACCATAGGCTTCATTCCGGTTCCAATACTGACAGGGTAGCCTATATAGTTACTGTGAGTCAGATGAGGATTAATGAACCACAAAACAAAGTGACAGATTATAGCCCATAAAACTAGCTACCGGGACACCAGTCCCATCCGTTCAGGGTACTGGATGTTCTAAGCCTATATCTTAAATCCATGATTGACGGCTTCATTGTTGCATGGGCGTGCTTTTCCGAACATTAAATATGGGCGGAATAATCCTTGATACCAAAAAACAACACGTATTTAAATCAGAATTATCGGCTTTTACATAGAAACGGAGAGTGGACGTTTACATTTGTACCTCACGTGGAAGGTCAGTTAAGGGCATCGTGACTGCTGCAGAGCCCGAGGAACGGTTATGTATGTTCGCGTAGCTGGGCAGGCACGAGACCTGGCACATGAGCAGACGCGTGATTCATACAGTACAGTCCGAATGGTCGGTGTTTGGCGACCATCTCTGTATGCAGATTGTGCCACTATAAACACAACGAACGGTCTAGAAAACAGAGAGAGGGTGGGTTGTCGCTGCAGCCGCAGTCAATAACCTAGCCAGAAAATGGGCCTGTAGAGCAATAATGACAATATCTTCATCCTCATCATCCTCATGCACCCTGCATCCTCCGACTGTTACACAGGTATAACAGCATTTGCACTGATCGTGATGAGGATTAGAAGACATGTTGTCATTCACGGTATATATAATATATATCTATATATATGCTATAGCATCTTCTGTTCAGAGCTGTTTACGGAGATCCTACCTGATAGCGAGCAGCTCGTGCAGAAGGTAAGCAGCGGCGGCAAGGAGAGCTCCACCGGTGACATAGAGCGTCTTCTTCCACCATGAGTCGGTCCCCAATCCCGTCACGAGCGCACTGTAGTCCTGTAATGGAACAGCGGCAAAGTATCCGTATAAAGACTGGTGTTCCTCAGAGCCACAAAACCCAAAGGGCAGGCTGTGGTTTCGGCTGAGCTCAACCACGCAGGGCCGGGACGAGGCGAAGCCAGCGCTCCAATACATGGTCTCTTTCGGTAGGCCTGCCCTCCAACTTCCACCCAATAACCCCCACCGGACCTCATCAAAGTGCCTGGACGGCTATACGGCCTGGCGACATGGAGTCGATCAGCCGAGCGGGAGGTAGCAGCATCTTCGCCCTGATGGTGCCCGCACCCACATCGGCATCCTCCGCCAGCTCTCGGAGCCTTTGTCTGTTCCAATGGAAGCGAGTGATGTCACCGCGCCTTGCCGGTGCGTACACTCCCCTCTCATCTCAGTCAAACTAACAACGATGCGAGCTGACGGGAAACATACTGTAGCCTGCAGCCTGTCCACCTGAATATCTGAACTGGGCTAAGGCAGATGTCTCATGCAAATTGTGTCAGCACTCATAATACACCTGCATTAACTAAGAGCAATAAGAGATCCGAACATAAATTCGATTACATCATTATCCTTCTTCTAATTAATGGCATTTTTAATGTTATATACTATTTAATATTAATTCATAGCAGCCTACCCACTGTGAAACTGACAATGAAAACTATTGTTTTCTATCTGTACATAAACAAGCGTACAACACGCGCGCGTATCCTGTGCAGGTGCCAGCCTCGCTAGGCTATTTTAGCAACAGACTAACACAAACATTACAATAAACTTCATAGTTGTACTCACCCGGCAACAACTTGAAAAGTGAATATGGACAGGCATCTCGGAAAATACATTGGTACAGCGAGTTCTCTTTAGCGATTGCTGTCCGCATCTCTGTTGCAAAACAACAGATTTCGTAAGGATTCTTTAACGGAAGGGCAGTTACCCAAGAGGTGCAGTAGGCTAATAACACGGCGTTTTCCGGAGCCCTGTCATTCACCGGAATGCCCTCATCATTTTCAAACGCGTGTGTGGAGACATAATAGGACCGTTTTGCTTCAATATTCCAAGATCAATCCAGACCTTAACATGTAACGGCGTTTAAGATGATCAGACGAGAATCCAGACTCGGCCGTGGGGAACCCAGAATCGTCCGTCAGCGGCTTTCGTAATCTGGAGCCAGTGGCTCAGTGTGACACAGAATTAAGGGAGAGGAATTCACATGTTATATAGGTGAATGGAAAAGCAATTTCAGATCTACCGCTCCATAATCAGAATAAGGAGGTCCAACTGTTTCTTTAGGAACCTTCAGCTTGGCTGGTTTGTAGATGTCCTATGAGTGAGACTCCCTAGAAGGCTTGGGATGGAGTTATGTAATAATTCTCTAACAAGCCACTTACCATCCCCTAGTTGCCATGGAGATAGGGTGATACAGCCTAGTCCTATATTTGCACGTCAGAAAAAAAGAGCCTCTTCAGCTTCATGTGGCTCACAGACAACGGAGGCTCTTACGCAATCATGAATAATGAAACGACACTGCTTTTGACGGAGGGTATTGTGATGTTGTAGATATCTTGTACAGTGAATGGAAATATCACATTTACTATGGGCAAAACAGAGAAACAGTCAGTCAATGTGTACAAAGATCTAGACCAGTGTAGACCAGCCAGCCACCCTGGAGTGGTTTAGATAGGAACTGGATAGAGAGGTAAATGACTAAATCCATGCATGTTTCACCAGTTTATTAGGCCTGATTCTGTCTTTTCTTTTAGAACAGAACATCTAACCCCTCGCCCAGAGCAGTGAGATATACACACCAAAAGCCACCATGGCTGTGAACACCCAGACTTCAGCTCATGTCGTGGTGATGACGACAGTGGTTCAGTATTGAGCGCTACAAACAAGTTCACACCAGCTGTCTGGAGTCTGCTGGCTACAAAAACACTACCAGCAAGACAACTGAGGACAGTCCAGACAAGCTCTGTTCTATCCCCTGATCCTGCCTCTCCATCCTCCTCTCCTCCTGGTGTGCTCCGGAACATCTCCAACAGGTAGACCTCCTGTGGAGACCCTTCCAGATGTATCATTCCTCCTTTCCTACACTCCGCTTCACCCTCCCTTGTCCTCAGTTGTGTCCAGAAGGAGACACGTCTCCGTCTCCGGTGTGGGTGGGGCCTGTTTGAGTGTGGCCAGGTGCAGGCTCCTCCTTCCTTTTGACGGCGTGCAGGGCGTAGTTGACGCTGGTGCTCTGGGTCCAGCTCCACCCTCCAGACACAGGGTTGTACAGCATGCCCTGGATACTCTCCACACTGAACCCATCTGAGGGAGGAAGAGAGACATCCAGGACAATATAGCAACCATAAAGGAGGACCCAGAGGGGTTGGAGAAGGAGGATGAGGAAACAGTAAGTGAATGACGAGGAGGCAGGAGACCTACTGGACTCCAGGAGGCGCTCCAGGTCCACCGGTGTGATGAACTTGTCCCAGTCATGGGTACCGTTGGGCACGATACCTAGAACCCGCTCTGCTGCCACTATGGCCAAGGCGTAGGACAGGTTGGTCTTGGAGATGGTGGTGATGAAGAGAGAACCTCCGGGCTGGCAGGAGAGGAGCAGAGGGAGGTGTTAGTGGAACAGCCACAAGATAGGAGAAGAGGGAAGTGTTAGTGGTACAGCCACAAGAGAGGAGCAGAGGGAGGTGTTAGTGGAACAGCCACAAGATAGGAGAAGAGGGAAGTGTTAGTGGTACAGCCACAAGAGAGGAGAAGAGGGAGGTGTTAGTAGAACAGCCACAGGAGGCGAGCAGAGGGAGGTGTTAGTAGAACAGCCACAGGAGGCGAGCAGAGGGAGGTGTTAGTCGGCAGTCGGCGATTCACTGTGTTCTCTACTGTTCTATTGTGCTCTGTATAGGTCACCATTGTTCTCTCAAGTTATCTACTGACCCTCATGGCCTCTACTGTTTACCAATGAACAATGCAACATAGCGTCCTGGCATGGTTCAGCTCAGCTTCACAGGGACTGCTGCAGTCAGACAGAGTGGACTGCAGCCTGAGTCTGGCTGCAGCTCTAACAGGATGTGAGGCATTAGAGGAGATTAAGAGGTTCTGGCCTCCAACACACTGACCCACACATCTGGTGAACATACACACACACAGCACTAACAGTAAGCACAAACACAAACATAGTGCTAATAGAGAGTAAGTGTGCAGGAGCTGGCGGGCACACACGGGCACACACACACACACACACACACACACACACACACACACCTCATAGGACAAGCATCACACGATGACTTTGCAGCAAGCAGCAGGTCAAGTGAGCTACCTTCAGGACTTGCCCGCAGCAGAGGGCAAAGGTGTCCAGGTCAGCCAGGTGTTCCACCACCTCAGAGGCCACCACCGCGTCGAACGACCCCTCCACCCCCCCATCCTCCTCCCCTTCCTCTCTCTCCGGGCCCTGGGTCAGCTCCTCCAGAGTGCAGGCCCGGTAGCTGACACGGCCCAGCAGCTCCGGGTCTCGGAAGGTATGGACCTCTGCGGTCCCGATGCTGTTGGCTGCTGGGTCAATACCCAACACGTCTGCCCCTAGTCTGCCAAGGGGCTGGGGGAGGAGAGGGAGAGAGAGAGAAGGATAGAGAGAGTGACGAGTACATTGTTAGTCCAGATGGACCACAGCAACTCACCATATAACATCCTTCGAAAGTGGTCAAAAGAACTGGACCTTTAGTTGACTTGCGCTCACTCTCTCTCTCACCCTAGTACATATATCGCAGGAACTGGATGTAAACAAATATTTATCTAAAATGATCATAATAGCAAGCCAGGAGGCAAGACGCTACCTTTTGAGGGACTCCCACCCAGATCCACCTGAACAACCCTGTCAGGTGCAGATTAAAGAAAGAAAAGGCAGAAGAGTGCTGGTCTAAATAGGTTACATATCCGACTAACCGTCAATTCACCTTCGGAGCTGTTCAGCACAGAACAGTAGACTTTCACATCACCTGATGCCACCTGATCAACCTCATGTTTTTTGGCCATTGTAAAAAAAATATAATAAACAAATTTCCAGCAGATGGTGCTAACGAGCTGTCTGGTTAGCGCTGCAGATGAAGGACTCTCCATCTCATGGAGACAATGCATCTGATGTCACTGTATTATGAACAGAAGTTGGGGATTTGCCGCCCCCCTATGGGCGGATGACAAACCAGCCAAAATGTCACGTGTTTGCCAGAGATATCCTGGCTGTCCTCCCCCAGTCTCATCAGCCCTCCACAGCTGATCTCCTGTGAAGGGAACGACCCTCGCCACAGGATTCTGACACACACACGCACACGCACACAGCATGTACAGTATATTGTGTGTGTGGGTGACAGACAGCGATAATGGGACCTGATGCTGTCTGCTCGGATCAGCCCTAACAGCTGGTATGTCCATGGCAGAAAGCTACGTCTGAAGATAGATATCCAAACTAACAAACACGTAAACAACAGTAAAGTACTGACTGTCCCTTCCACCAAACCACGACCAGTCACATCAGCGGAGCACAGCGATGAGGCGGACGCCTGGGTGTATTTTTGGACGCTGGTACACGGAGGACCGTGTCTAACAGCCGACAAGTGAGAGGGACCCTCCCAGGGGAGCTGGATGTGATCTGAATGCTGGAGATCCGAACAATTGGAGCACCAAAACAGCTATGTGCAGAGGGTGGAAAGACAGCAGCCAATCTCCTTGCTGAACACTCCCCACTTGTCCTGCTTTCTGAGAAAGACGCACACGCACATGCGCACACACGCGCACGCACGCACGCACATGCACGCACGCACACACACGCATGCACGCACGCACACACATAGAAGTACTACCTCTGTGAGGAGGCCTCCTCCGCAGCCCACGTCCAGGATACGTAGACCGGCGAGGGGTTTCCCAGGGTGGTGTCCCCCATGGACCCTCAACAGGTTGTCTCTGTGGACAAAGGTCAGAGGTCAATAGGAAGTCCTTAAGGTGCGGGATCACTAGCTGAACTAGTCTGCGAGTCTGTGCTCCCTGTCGCTGTGAGACAGCTGCAGTTTGACAGCGCTGGAGGTGGAATGCACTGAAGTCAATAGGCTTCATCCACGCTGGGGTGAGGAGGGGATGGGAGGGCAGGAGTCAGACAGGAGGTAGGATGAGGAGGGCCTGTTCAGGGGTGGGTGAAGGCCTGTTTGGAGTGGGTGAAGGCCTGTTTGGAGTGGGTGAAGGCCTGTTTGGAGTGGGTGAAGGCCTGTTTGGAGTGGGTGAAGGCCTGTTTGGGGTGAGTGAAAGCCTGTTTGGAGTGGGTGAAAGCCTGTTTGGGGTGAGTGAAAGCCTGTTTTACTCCATGTTTCTGACACCTCCCTCTGTCCCAATACCTCCTGGCCACTGTTGCGATGACAAATAGGCTTGAATATTTTCCCTTAAAGCTTAGGTACATTACAGAGCAAAAACAAATGGCCCCAACCCCAGTCTGTCAGTCCATCTCCACACAGACCCATGCTGGCATGACACACCTATCAGTGTGAAGAACAACAGCTTGATGTTCTTTATCTGACAGCGCAGCAACAGCAGGGTCTTGCCTGGAGGGTGTGGCCACATCAGCTGTCACTATGGCAACCCGTCAAAAGGACCAGGGGTATCAAGGTATTATAGGCTGAATGGCCACACAGAGACGATAGGCTCAGGACAGCAGATCAAATCGGTTAAAATACCTCCATCTCGCCTCTCCTTAATACTGCACCCATCCCACTTTGCTAGCACTGTGCTGATGAGGAGACTGTCACTTTCATTTTGATATCTGTCCTTGCACTCTACCCTGTGGCTCTCCCGTCAACGCACCCTGAAAGATCTCGGTAAAATTGTCCACAGCTTAAGTGAGCAATTGCTAGTCATTGGCTTCAGACAAACGCACAGACCGTATGAAAGGCACCCGCAAGTCGTTCATGGAGTGGAGGGCTGCAAATTCCCCCTGTTCATCCCACCACTTGCTGGCCAGCGCCTGGAACTTCCTCACCTCGTCCGGGTCCACGGTGGACTGCGAGGCGTAGCGGGCCCTGCAGGGAAACGACAGGGTGCTCACGTTAACCGGACTGGTGATAATGTGTACCACGTTTAGTAGTAAGCTAGTGATAAGTAGTGCTGAGTAGTCTACTTATCACACAACGTAACGTAATCATAGTGGTGTATTCTACAGTATTTGATCTGGCTTGAATAAAAGTACCATTAATATGTCATGGTTTATGCTGTAGCGATGTTTTTACCTGGAACAGTTTGGTACCGGGCGTAGTTTGACAGCTGGATATGCGCGACAGTTAAGCAGCAGAGTGCGCCGTTGACAAACTGAGGTCCAGCTAACCGCTCTTCTTCCGGACGCAGCTCCGTCTCTCTTCAAATTCGTGGTGCATAGCCCTTGCAAGAGCTGCCCAAACTTCTTGCAATACATAGTGTTTAAATAATTACTTCCACGCTCGATTGCGTTGTATGTGGACAAATCAGTCAATGTGACCGTGTCCCCATTACTCTTTCTTCCGACTAGAAACATGGATCATTGCTAAGTAGTTCCTAGTGTTATTGACAACGGTCTGTTGCATGTCAGTTTACAAACTGGCGAGGCACGAGTTTCATTTATCAGTGGGGATATGTGATTTAGTCACGCAATGTCAATAACTTACAATGTCATACAATACTTTTAATTTGAAAAAAACATGTTCAAGGAGTTCAAACAGACCAGTGTAGACAGGAAAAGGGACCATTTCACTTTTATTGGATTACATCAACATTGTGATTGCTGTTAATTCTGTTATGGTTTAAAATAATACACCTTTAGAGATCCTACAGACTTACAAAGCACTTGCTTTGCATGATACAAGGCAAAACCCTAGCATTCCAAATATTCCGTTTTCAGGCTTCACTTAAAAAGAACACATATTTACAAAGCAGAAAGGGGGAGAAATGGAGAGGAGGATGGGTAGAGAGAAAAAAAGAGAGGGGGAGGGTGGGGGGAGAGGGGTCTGGAGAGTCCACCTACACTGTTGCCTCGACAATGAGACAAGCCTGTTAAACTCATGGAATTTAAGAGGAGGGGCACACACATGATCTCCTCAGCGTCGACGACGACACGGAGACCTGGACCTGTAGGAAAGAGGCAGGGAGGGGGGGGGAGCCTTAGTGCTGCTCTTCTCTCTCTCTCTCACACACACACCCACGCACGCACACACACACACACACACACGCGCGCGCACACACGCTAAAACTCTACAAATACACACAGAGAACAAGGACACGCATTAGCACCCCCCCCCAAACAGGCCTGGCTGCTCTATAGGACTCTGCATGAGGCACAGGGCAGCGGAACATCACTGAGCGGGGCATATTAACACACAACACATGGTGCCTAGCGCTGCCTGAGCGGAGGAGGGTTAACTATGCTGGTGCTCTGCTGCAGAACGATGGCTCAGAATTGTACACAGTTGGCCATGACTCTCTGAAAAGCGAAAGGTTTCTAAGGAGATAGTTTCATCAGAAAAATGTTTTTCAAATATAGCCCTTGAGCGAGCCCATTACGATAGTCATTACAAATACCACTAGCTAAAAAAAGGCCTTGACACATACATCCAGACACACAATAGAGACAGATTGTTAGGAAAAGAGGGACGGAGAAAAATGAATACTACCTTGATCGTGACTTAGACTTGTGTTTGCGGCTTGCCTTCTTACCAGACCTGTGAGAACGTTCCGTCGACCTGGAGCGACTACGTTTGGATTTTCTAGACTTCTTGTCTCTGCTAAGCTCAGGGCTAGACCTGCTGGCCTCGGAGTCTGAGTGTCTCTTGCTAGGCTTGGCGGAGCCCTTCTTACTGGCCCTGCTCTCCTGCCGGGGTACCCTGTCGCTGGGGGCGTCGGCCTGCTCACTCTCCCTCCGCCTCCTGGACTTCCCATTGCTCTCCTCCACCACGACATCCCTCTCCTTCTCCCTGGCCTTCTGCTTGTCTTTCTTCCTGTCCAACTCCTTCTCTTTCTTCTTCTTGTCCTTGTCGTGGCTGCGGCTCCTGTCTTTCCTCCTCTCTCTGTCTTTGCTGGAGGCCTTCTGCTTGTGCTTGCTGCTGTAGCTGTCCCTACGCTCCCTGCTGCGCTTCCTCTCTTTCTCCTTCTCCCTTTCCCTCTCCTTCTCTCTCTCCTTCTCCCTCCCCCTGTCTCTCTCCCTGCTGCGGCTGGCCTGGGCCCGGTCCTCAGACCTGCTCTTCCGCCCCCTGCTGGTCCGGCGCTCCCTGGAGGAGCTGCGATCGCTCCTGTCCCGCCTCCTCTCCCGGGCCTTGTCGCCGTGGCGACGGCGGGAGCTGCGACTACCGCTGCGGCGACTCCCTCGGTGGGAGGAGGAGCGGCTGCTGCGCCGCCTCTTCCTGCGTGGGGAGGTGGAGCGCGAGGAGGAGCGCGAGGAGGCCGAGGAGGAGGAGCGGGAGGAGGAACGGCTGCTGGAACGGCTGGAGCTGGAGTGGGAGGAGCTGCTACGTCCGTTGCTAGGGGAGACTGTGCCGGCCCGCTTCCCTCCTCGCCCTGCCCCCCTAACCTCGCTGGCTTCCTGTTCGCTGCGTGACCTGCGCCTCTCTAGAGTGGGCTCCGCCTCCCTCTCCCTGACTTCCTGTTTCTGCAGACTGTCTAACTGGCCCTCCACATACTCCGCCCTCTCTCGGCTCACTCTGTCCAAAGCCATTTCTGCACAGGGGGGATAGAGAGGAGGGAAAAACAGTTGCCAGTGTTATCTCAGACAACAAGACGTCACACCAAATGCTGAGTATTCTGGTCCTATGTAGCCATGTTGTGTCCCGTGTGGTTGCCCCTGTCTCACCCCGTGCTATGGCTGCCTCCTGCGCCTGCCTCTCCAGCTGCACCTGCAGCTCCCTCTCCTTGCGGCGGAAGGCGTCCTGCTTCTCCTGGATGCGGAGATGCAGCTCCTCCTCGTCCGTGTCGGAGGACTCGGAGGCGCGGGCACTGGGCGGCTCCTCGTCCTCGCTCTCCTCTGAGCCGTAGTCCCCCAGTCCGCCTGCCACAACAGAGCCCCCCCAGGTGAGCACCGAGGAGCCGGCCAACACAGACTAACACACTCCCCCCCTCTCCCACCACCCCATACACAACCCAACCCCCCCCCCCATCCCATCCTCCTAGCTAAGCTTCACCTGCATTCCACACACTTACTGTTAGCCAGCATGCATCTGATTACTACACACTCTGCAACAACACCTAACACCTTCTCAAGTCTAGGACAGCCTGCTTCGGCCTCGGACTAGAACAGCAGTGACCAGACTAGGATGGAGCTCTGAATCACCTTCCCCACATACATCACTCCGCCCTCCCAACCCAACCCATCCCACCCCCCATCCCCCCAGGAAAGAAAGGAGAGGGTACTCACTCAGGCCAGTCAGAGAAGCCAGTGCACTTGACTGTGCCAGCTGTTTGGCAGGCGCTTTTGATTCACATCAACAACAGGAGCAACATGTTAAAACACACACAGCCACCATAGTCTGATCATCATAGCCAAGAGATAACGCACTGTTCGCACGGCGGCCCCGGGGCGTACGTGAGGAGACACAAGGAGAACACAATGGAGAGAAGAGAAGGGTTAACAGGAAAAACAAACATCAACACCACAACAACAGCAACCAAAGTTGCGTTGCACATTCAAACTTGTTAAAACAATGGCGGACAGGAGAGCCAATGCAGCACTTGAGTTTGTCTGTGTTGAGGGAGGGGAGGCAGGGGAGAGCTCCTCGGAGCTGGCCTTCAGTCAGAGGCTCTGACTCAAGGGCTGAGGAGAGTCTCAGCTGGTACAAAGACCCATGTGAGATCACGGCTCTCCTCCGCTCCCCCTCCTCCTCATCCATCCATCATCCACTGCAGCCGTAGAGGCCGGCTGAGGCTGGAGGTGATGCCACACGACTCGGCCAACCTCATACACACAGAAGGCTGCAGTGGGCCACTTAAGAGTCTGAACACACCAGACACAATGTGCACTCTGTGGACTGGGACACTGGTGTCTGGGAGTCAGGCCCGGAGGCTGTGTGGGACAAGGGGGGAGAGAAGGGCTAACAGGGGGGGGGGGAGGGTTGGAGGTGGGGTGGGTGGGGACGAGGCTGGGGAACTGGGGAAGGGGGAGGTGCCGGGGCAGGGAGGAAGAGAGAGGAGGGGACGGAGCAGACCTTTGGTGGCTTTGCGGTGAGTGTCTCGGGCCACGTGCTGGATCTCCTCGTTGGTGACCTCCAGCAGGATCTCCGTCAGCAGGGTCTTAGTCAGGACCATCTGAGGAGGACGCAGACAGCTCCAGCACATTAGAAGGGCACCTTCTACAGCAGGGGCCATGATCAGCTCAGCTCATATGTTAGTAGTTGAACTTCCACACAGCTAGCACCCACAGCAAGCCTGACGCGCTGATGCGGGGTGAAACGTACCAATTGGAAGTCTCTCTCTTCCTCCGTCATCTCTGGTTCGCTGAGGCCTTCCTGGGGAGGGGAGGGGCTGCGGCTCCTCACATCTTTCTTGGCAGGGCCTCTCTCCTCCACCTCCCCGGGCTCTTCCTCATCACCCTCCTCATCATCGCTATCCTAAAGCAGACAGCGGGAGAGAAGATGGCCATCAACAACCACCCATGGTTCCACGGTCGCCATTGGAACGATTTCTAGGGACCGGGGGGGGGGGGGGTTCGTACAAATTTGCTCTTGCGGGGAATGCGGGGGTCTCCGTCCTCCTCGGCCAGCCCGCCCGTCCTCCCCTCCTCCTTGGCTATCTTGGCTCGCTCCTTCTCCATGCGCTCCTTCTCCAGCTTCTTCTGCTTCTCCCTGTCCATCTTCTCCAGGCCCTCGCGGATCCACGCCGGCAAAGTGCGCCTCTTCACCGCATCTGGGGAAGGAGGCGGTCGTTTCCGCGACACGCTTAGGTTAAGCAGGCATGGAGGGACATTTTTGAAGGAAGTGATGGTATCTGTGTGTGTGTGGCAGAGGTCTCTCACCCAGAGCAGCAGCGGTGTCCTGCTTAACAGGCAGCTGGATGGGGGACCTCTGGCGCTCCCTGAAGCCTGGGGGTCTGTCTCGTCTGCCCTGGGGGGGGCCCTGCCAGTAGGGGGGGTGGAAGCCTGGCGGGGTGGGGCCATAGTTACCTGCTGCTCCGTGCTGCAGAGAGAGAGTGAGCGAGGGGGATGTTATCACAGGAGCCAGTCCAGTGAGACTGGCTAGAGCAGTGTGGAGCCCTGGGAGGGCAGGGGCAGGAGGGCCACTTCATTATGGTTACTTGCTGCCTCCCACATAGATACACATCGTCTAACTGCCGCGTCTGTGGTACGCACACTCTAATCATCATCACTGCAAACAGGGCAGCTGTTGGGCCGACAAACAAGAGACTCCTGCTACGACTCTCCGCCTACAGAACCCACTCTTCTGAGAACCCCCTCCTCCTCCTCCCCCATCCCCAAAACTCAAGGTTCCTCTGTGCATGTCTGCATACCTGATAATCAAACTGGTTCATGGCCATGGGGGCCGTGGCGTAGCAGTCGGGCTGAGCCCCATACCCATGGCTGTTCGGGGGGTAGGCCCCGTGGGGACCGTCGGAGCTGAACTCCAGGCTGTCCTGGCTGTTGCTGTCCTCCGAGGGCGCCACCACATCCATAGGTCCTGTCCCTGGGGGCATCCAGGCCTGCTCCGGGGGTGGAGGGGGGGGCTGGCTATGCATGCTCCATTCTGGAGGAGGAACAAGACACACGCACCATTTACAGACGCATCATAGACCGTCAAAATACAAACCTCTAACTGTGGGTAAAAGTTTTTGGTGAACTGTATGTTCATTTTGAAGCTAACGTTGTAGGTTGTTTTGCTAAAGCTATACGCTATGATGAATTCAGCAGGGTCTTTACCAGGCTGCCACATCCGGCCGAAAGCAGGATCGGCCTGAAAGGGCCCATGGTTGCTGGGGGGCGGTGCGTCCAATCCCGGAGGCTCCTGGCCATTGGGCTGGAGGTTTGTCTGGTCCACGGACGGGCCTGTCGACTCCTTCTGGGCTATCCAGGCTTGGGCTAGCGCAGCCCAGTCTACCTGGCCTACAAATGACAACCACAGGAACAACAGTGAGTATGTTCACTGGAGAGAAATGCATTTATCACAAGAATCTGCTACATGTCTAATTAATTTCCCTTCGTGAGCAATTAGCTAGCAATAAAAGCTAGCTAATGAGTATCTATCCATCTATGGCGCTTCGTGTCTGGGCTTCTGAGGAGGTGACATCACCCACCTGGGTCTTGCTGGTGCTGGAAAGTCTGCATCCACTGCTGCTGGCTCAGCGGCCATTGCGGCCAGGGCTGGCCACCCTGGTCCCACATCACGCTGTGCTCACTGTGGTTCCTATCCAACAACCTGGGTAGAAATATCATGTGATCTGTATAAGGGCGGACGAGGATCCGTGTAGGGTTGTTAGGTTTCACGGCCGGTTTCAAATGCAGTAAACACACGTAGACATCTCAGATATCTCCAACGATGCAGCAATGTAGCTATTCAACGAAAGCTCGCTTGCTACGTCAACTGCTTAAAAGGTCGGACCGAGGGGCCAAAATGAACCAAATTGCGTAGTTTAATTCACGATGATTTGTCATGCATGCATGTCAAATATGCAAAGATGCAACTGTCCTTAAGGTTTACAGTGAATTGTGCATTAGTTATCCTGCAGTGAGACACATTTCTGGGCCTTATTGAAAAAGGCTTTCAGCGCATTAGCTTGTAGCTACCTAGCTGGGTAGAAGAACTGCTCGTAGAAGCTACACTAGCATGGCTAACGTAGGCCAGTGATATTAAATCTGTAACGTGTGGTAACAAACATGTTTTAAATTTGTATTAGGCAACCATAAAAGTAACTGACACCTTATAGCCTAAAGTAGCCTTGTCTCAACAATGATGATTCCCCACCTCTTCCAAGTTAGCTCTTCCGCACCGTTTAGCTCTCAAAATGGCTACAACCTGGAACTAGAAATGAGAGGGAGGCGCTTCAAATCGCGGCTAGCGCGAGCAACTGAGATTACGCGTGTCCGCGAGAGCATGGGACATTAACACCCTCGCATCCGTAGCCTTCACAAAATGCACAATTACATTGTAGTGATATATAAAACACCTATTACTCTATAGCATAACGAACATAATATCGTGATGAGTAATTTGAAATAAGGTTAATAATAAGTGACAAATGCATTGTTACAACATTAATGTGCCATCGGTATTTTAATTAAGAACCTCCTATTCACAATGAGTTCATTATAATGCAACTTCGAAAATGTATGCATTTTGGTAATTATTTAACATATATTTTTACTTATCTGCAACCAAGCAAGTCAGTCAAGCTAGCCAGTCAATGTAAAAGTCTAATCAAACATAGTTTAGAATAGACAGGTAGTGCTGCATCCAAACCACTCCATCTTACTGGTTGTTTAAATACATGAGTTTTACAGTTGTTGCTTATTCCTGACAGCCTTTCATTAAGACTGATTAAATCGCATGTGACCCCTCCACAGCAGAATGTCCCCGAGCAAGTGGTCCTGCTCTTCAAAACAAGACAAATTTCAGGAGAGATTTGCCGAGTCCGTGGCGGTAGGTTTGACACCATGCTGTACGCTCTTAGCAGCTTGGTTGAGGGTGTCACATTGCGAGCTGCCTTGACAGAATCCCATTCGACGTTGCCCTTTTCCAGCTCCCACACCCACCTCCTCCTCACCAGCTCACGACATGTCCCCGAAACAACGCGGCCTCGCACTCGTCGCCGCGACGACGCGCGGAAGATGGCACCCTGGGATCCGCAGTGACAGCCAGCTCTAATAGCTGCCACCGCTGTCTGCACTAAAAGGGAGAGATGATGACACGCATTCTGGAGGAAACAAGAGGGGGAAAAACAAGCCTCTTGTTTTCCCTCTCTTTGTTTCTGCAGCCTCTGGACAGAGCCGGAGACAAGGGAGAGAGCGAAACAAACACAGGCAAACCCAGGCGTCCCTTGTTCACTTGTTCATAAGTTAGATTTATTCTAGCTTTGATATATGTGTGATTCATACATCCCCACTATATATACATGATTGAAATCAAACCAGACGGCCACAGAGAGGAAGCCCAGGAGAACAAGTGACAGTCAGCTGCTCCCCACACACACCCACACACACACACACACCCACCCACACCCACACCCACGCACGCACCCACACACACACACACACACAGGCCCACTAACGAGCCCCATTTGTAATACTTTGTTGTGCGTATCTTTGCATATGTATAGCGTAAATATCTACATGTCTGACATACGCACACGCCATCTGCAGTTGTTGTACTGTATGCGGTCAGGTGTGTGTACCTTGACACGTTCTTACCATGCATACACCGTACTGTATCCTGTCGTGTGTGTACCTCGACACATGTTCTTACCATGCATACACCGAACTGTACGCTGTCGTGTGTGTACCTCGACACATTCTTACCATGCAGCTGCTCATTCACCTGAAGCGTAGGCACAAGAGGGGTCTGGGGCCACGCCCACCTCACCCTGGACGCATCGCTAACCTGGCAGCAACGAGGAGGAGCCTCACCACAATCATTTGGCAACTTTTTCAAACAAACCAACAGAAAATAAAACCAACAAGCATGTGCACCATTTCGGTAAAAACGATGAACGATATAAAACAAAAAAGAACCTAAAGGAATCAGTTGGTTTAAGATACCAGATTGAAGCTCCTTAAACAAAGGTTTGTTTTTCAACTTTTCAGCTTGTTTCACAGTCCCAACCCCTCAACCGTGTTATGATGGACAGACGAATGAACTCAATGAAATCATGTGTACAGTGAGGTGCCCACAGAGGACCGAGGCAAGAGTCTGGCCTTGCCTCTGTCTGTTGGTTTGTGGGGCTGCAGACTGAAACAACACCCTCTGTTGCAGGCCACCCCTCAGCACACTGCAGTCCACCCTGGGCAGGAAAATAATCGGCTACCTTTCTCTTTGGCAATCTCCACAAAAGTCTTCATGATGATCCTAATGGTTGTCACATACAGTCATTTGCACATTCTCTAACAATACAATCCAGATCGCAGCAACAGGCTGTAGTATCAATAATGTGGCATGTTCGTCATCGGTGCTGATTGATAAACGCACTCCCTCCCCCTCTCCTTCTGCCACCCTGAGGGACCTGGACATAAACCCAGTCTCTGGCTCAGACGATACAAGATGGGGAGGCCCATTCTGAGGTCGGGGGGGAATACGAGGCCCATTCCGAGGTCGGGGGGTAATGTGAGGCCCAGAACCAGGACCAGGAGCCTGCAGATACCCCCAGCCTGTGAAGCTGCTCAGTCCGGCCATGCATGCAGCGAGCCTGGGGCCTCGAGCCCTAGCTAGTCCCATCATGCAGAGCGAGTCCTGACTCCAGACCTAGCCTGGGCTCCCACAGGGGGTGTCCTGTGTGTGTGTGTGTGTGTGTGTGTTTGGGGGTGGGAGGAAAGAGGGTAGTAGGAAAGTGTAGGGGGGTTCCTACAGCAGCTCCTCATAGAAGAGCAGGTAAGCCTGGGAGCTCAGCACCCTGGCCTCTGGGACAGTCTGGACTGTGGTGTCACTGACGTACACCCACTGACCCTGGCTGGACCCACTGGCCTCTCTGGGACCTGCAAAACACACACACATTAGGTGGTATCGACCTCTGTTTCTCAAGCACATTTGGTACGGAGAGGAGAGACAACATGTAACAGAGACATCCAAGTCACTTAAAGCATTCCAACCTTGTTAAAAAGCCAACCTCAGACCTTGATCTGTTCAGACGCGTCTGAACGTTATCTTCAAGTAACATTCAAGTCGGAGGAGGAATACAGAGAACAGATGGATAGAGTGGAGTGCAAAGTGGAAGGTAGAAGTAGACTTCCTCGCTTCTTCTTCTATCGTTTGGCTCTTCGATTTGAGCTCTTAGTTTCTGTGTTGCTTCAATCTGCACTGTGGCCCCGTCTCAGAAGCATCCGGAACAGCTCCGGGGCCAAGCTCTATGCTATCTAATTAACCAGCAAGGACAGCCTGCTCACAGTACACCTGGGAGACATCCTAGAACATTTCAGCTCCTAGTGAAAAGCGGCGCGCTCTCCTTGAGAGCCGAAAGAGAAAATTACATCTCCTGGCTGGACAAACCACCCCCCTCCCCTCCCTCCCTCCCCTCCCTCCCCCCTGTGTGCCTGGCCTCACAAGCACTTCCTTCAAGGTTAGTGTGGAGGAAGGTGGCAGTGGGTAGCGACGATGTAAACAACAAAACAAACAAAAGACGAAGAGGCAGGCCTCACCTGGCTGGTTCCGACGCGGCTGCTCGGAGAGTCTCTGGGGGGGGCGGACCTTCACGTAGGCCGTGTAGTGGCCCCCCCGCATGGAGCCGCTGTGCTCCACGATCCCGTACAGGTTGTAGAGAACGCGCTCCCCCGACACCAGGTTCTGCTTCGGTATGAGACGTACGCAAATCCGTACACGCAGGCACGCACGCACAGACACGCACACACACACGCACGCTAAATGAAGTCAAGTGAGAGAGTTTGCGCTGAGACAAAGCCAGAAGAACGTGCTAGAAGCTAGAAGCTAGAAGCTAGTCTCTTCTGCATTCATCACTGGCTTAGAACACTTGAGTCACTTGAGTCTTGATGAATATCAATAGATCTTCAGTAGTGCTGACAAAGACCATCTCTGTTTAGCTGGTCCTTACTGCGTCCTTCCTGCCTGTATTCACTACAATCTTCACCTAGTCTATAGATGTCAAATGAGAGACACGGCGAGAGAGCGAGTTCGTCTCGAGGGTGCGTGTGTTTGCCTCTGAAAGCGAGAAGGTTATTGTTGTGTCGAAGGTTGGGTGCGTGAAAGGAAGTGGTTGGCGTAGCAGCGAGCACCTTGCAGGAGGCGGAGCAGAAAGGCGCCAGGTCCACGGTCAGGGGGAAGTCCACGTGGCGGTTCACTTTCCTCAGGTTCATCCCTGCCTGTAACACAGGACCGCAACCGCACAGTCACACACAGCCCAGGGCTGCAGACAAGCTGAGAGCTGACGTGTGTGTGTTTAAGTGTGTTTATGTGTGTCAAGCGTGTGTTAAGTGTGGGTGCGTGCCTATGAGTCTGTTTTCGTGTGCCTAAGTATGCGTCTGTGTGTGTCTGTATGTGTGTCTGTTTGTCTGTCTGTCTGTGTGTGTGTCTGTGTGTGTGTCTGTCTGTCTGTCTGTCTGTCTGTCTGTATGTATGTAAGTAAGTATGAATGAATGAATGAATGAATGAGAGTGTTTGAGTGAGTGCATATGGGAGTGTGTGTGTGGCGAGGAGGCAGACTCACCTGGTGGAAGCGTTTGAGGTGCAGCGTGACCACAGGGGGCAGTGCTGATATGAGGATCTGCTTGCGAGCGCTGGTGTACACCTTCTCAGCTTTCCTGTCTGAGGCCACAGAGGAAGACGACACTGTCAGGCTGCATGTCTGACCCAATGTCTGTCCCAATGTCGGTCCCAATGTCTGTCCCACCTCAGGTGCGTGTACGTGTCTAGTGGGAGGATTTGAGGATGTGGACTGACCTGCTACGTGAGTATAAGAGTGTGTGTGTGCTGACCTGCTACGTGAGTATAGAGTGTGTGTGTGTGTCTTCATTGAATTGCTACGTGAGTGTAAGAGTGTGTGTGTGCAAATGTGCTACGTGAGTGTAAGAGTGTGTGTGTGCAAATGTGCTACGTGAGTGTAAGAGTGTGTGTGTGCAAACGTGCTACGTGAGTGTAAGTGTGTGTGTGTATGTGTGCTGACCTGCTACGTGAGTGTAAGTGTGTGTGTGTGCTGACCTGCCACGCTGCTCTTACGCAGCTGCTTGTGCCTGCGTTCGGTGCAGCTTTCACACAGCAGCTTATTGTTTCCCATCAGCAGTTCTACGGAGGTGAACTGGTGCAGGCATGACTGGACGGAGCACTCCTTTGAGCAGGGGGTGTAGCTGTGGGACAGGGCCTGGAAGGCCCCCTGGTGGAGGGGGGGCTCCCGGTGCCCCGCGCCCCCCTGCTCCTCATGGCAGTCAGGGCCCAGGCCCAGCTTGGACACGGCGCTGACCAGCTGCTCCACGGCGCCGCCCTGCTGGGGCTTTGGGGATGGGGCGGAGGCTGGGGGGGGCGTGGGGGAGGGGGTGAGAGTGGAGGTGGTGGAGGCAGGGCCGGAGCTTTGGGCGTGTGCCGAAGGCGGGCGGGCCGACCACTCGCTCTCGGAGGCCTCGCTGTCGGCGTCGTTGCTGCTGTCCTGGGGACCGGAGTCCTTCTCGCTGCTCTCCGACTGGCTGGCTGCTGCAGCTGGGGTACGGGCCTCATCCTCCTGAAGGCGCTCTGGAGCGGCGTCTGCTGCTCTCTCCCCCTCCCTGTCCTCCACATGGCCTGAAGACCTCCTGTCCTGCAGTTTCTACACACACACACACACACACACACACACACACACACACACACACACAGCTAATCAAAGCCAATGAATGATTTCACATATATGCTTTCTTTATTCTACACACATGCATGCACACACTCCTGACCCCAGTCCTACTATACATGCCCACACGCTCTTTCCCTCTCTCGTTCTCATACGCACCTGTCCACTCTGCTTCCTGTTGTTCTTGTTGCAGTGAGCGTGTGCGGAGGCCAACGTCTCGTCGCTGTGGGCTGCGTGTGCGTCCTGGTCCCGGATGATTTTGCCCAGCCGGCCAGGGTTGGTGGGCTTCGACATCTGGAAGGGTGGAGGGGAGGGGGTGGGGTTACACCAGGTTATCCCAGCGCAGTCTGTGGGGCAGACGTGACGGAGCGGCGATGCCAGCCTTACCCGCTCCTCGATGATGGGCAGGGAGATGTCCATGAAGGCCTCCTTGACGGTGGAGATCTGCGGGGACCAGAGCAGACCGGCGTGGTTCACGCACACAGACACATGCACCGGCATCTGCCATAACGCCTGAACGCATGCTCCAAATCCCAACGCAAGCTTAAATCATGATCAAATCATGCAAGAATACACAGAAAATGACAAGTTGGCTTACGTGCTCACACTCCTCGCACATGATGGTGTTGGTTAACTCGCCCACGAAGATCCTATCCACAAAGTTCATCTTCACCCCCTCCTTCCCGTAGGCTAGCAGATGAAACGTGAGGGGTCAGAACATGGGGTTGTATCCAATCAGATGCAGGAAACACAGTGATGAGCAGAGCATGCAGGTGGTGTATGGGAGGAGCAGGTGGAGACAGGGATGCTTGGCCTGAAGGCAACTCTGGAGGCAGCCCTAGAGGCAGCCCTAGGGGCAGCACTGGAGGCAATACTGAAGGCAATACTGGAGGCAGTACTGGAGACAATACTGGAGGCAATACTGGAGGCAGTACTGGAGACAATACTGGAGGCAGTACTGGAGACAATACTGGAGGCAATACTGGAGGCAGTACTGGAGACAATACTGGAGGCAGTACTGGAGGCAGCCCTAGAGGCAGCACTAGAGGCAGTACTGGAGGCAGCCCTAGAGGCAGCACTAGAGGCAGTACTGGAGACAGCCCTAGAGGCAGCACTAGAGGCAGTACTGGAGGCAGCACGCTACTTCAGCAACACACACAAATGCGTCTCTGTGTCTCTCCACTATTCTGTGTAGGACTGTCTCACGGCATTCTGCTGTGTTTTGGTGAGACAGTTGGTCACTCTGCACTGTGAACACAGAGCAACCCTTGACTCTGCTCACGTCTTGTTAGATCTGTGCGCTTCAGATCCTGGACAATCTGCTGTTCTGTCTGTCCATCGCTATAAATAAAAGTTCCACTAGATGGAGCTGTTGACCTGGTTCTGTGAGCGAGGCGTGTTGGGAGATGGCATGTTTGGTCTTGTGGGTTACAGTGGATTTGTGTGAAAGGGTTGGGGTCAATACTGTCTTAATTGAATAAATTCCGAATCACAAACCGGAATAACAATTCGGAAAGCTCACTTTTGCCCATTATTTCAATCGCTTTTGTACCGTTACACTGATCTCTTTTGCAAATCGTTTTTTAAAAATGTAATATTTAAAAACTAATTCCACATTAAAAATGTAGAAGAATTGTGCGCGTGTGTTTTTTGGAACCTTTGACTTGGCGCTTGGTCTCCTCATCTGCTGTCTTTTCTGTGGGGTTGTTGAAGGCCTTCAGAATGCTGGCTTTGATCCTCTGCGCGCACGCACACACACACACGCACACACACACACACATGCACACACACACACAAAGAGAAGTGAAACGGCATGTTAAATCCTTAAAGTGCTATCTTGGCTTCTGTGAGGCTGGCTATAAGGGAGTGACATATATAGTTATTTGTGACATTGGGTAGAACATATATTTCTATTTGATTCAATAGGGAAACCAGATCTTTGAATGGGCACTTGGGGGGTGTGAGTGTTAATTTCCTTGAGTGAGAGGCTGTGTGTGTGTGTGTGTGTGTGTGTGTGTGTGTGTGTGTGCATCGTCTGCCTGCTCTGTTATGTGAGATGACATGGTCAGTGAGTATGTTGGTGGAAGAGCTGTGAAGACACACAGTCACAGTAAAGCACCAATCAATAGATAATTGGCCATGGCTGTCTGTGGACCGACCAGTCCTAACCCTCCCCCCCCCCAGAACCCACGCCCTGGACATCTTATCTAGGTCAGAAGCCTCGTTAATCCCAGCCCGGCCCGGCCCGGCCCAGCACCCCACCACAGAATTAGATTTGCCCACTAATTAGTCACCAGCAGAGCTCTTCCCCCGCCCCCTTACCCTTCCTTCCCCAAAACAACAGACTGCTCTGTCCCACGCAGGACAAGCGGGAGGGGGGACGGGGGGACGGGGGGTCAAGGAGGAGAAGCTTGGGTCTGAGAATGGAGGACCAAACGTCTCAGATAACTGGTGATAATTGACTGTGGGCTCATTAGCATATTTACATATGTGATCCTAATGACTAATCAACACAAACAGTTAAGACACTCCAGTTCACTGGAATAGGCATTGAGATCGAGTGAGTGAGTGAGTGAGTGAGAGAGAGACAGAGAGAGAGCGAGAGAGACAGACAGACAGACAGACAGACAGACAGAGAAAGACAGACAGAAAGAGAGAGACAGACAGACAGACAGGCGCACGGTGTGTTTTTTTGTTGAAATTGAATATAGTTTAGTGTTGGGCTTCTGGTTGCTGAAAAATGGTCAACGACAATGACATGAAGTGTTGAATGTCTGACAACCAGATTTGGTATGCTGCATCCTGTCATTGGTTACTATGGTTACACTCCAAGAGTTTTAAGTGACACAAGAACAGTCAGAAATATTGAAATTGTGGGTATACTGTGTGTGTGTGTGTGTGTGTGTGTGTGTGAATGAGATAAGTGTATACATGAGTGTGTCTGAGTGTGATGAATAGAGCTGGTGCTGCCCCCCTCATACTCCTCCTGATTGGAGGGGTTGGGGAGGGGGGCGGGGCACAGAGGGGTAGGGGGGCTAAGGGAGGGAAAGGGAGGGGGCAACCCTGTGGCAATAATGGCCCAGTCCTGCAACTCATTCAGCAGCTGTGGGTTTCCCAAGACCACACAATAGTCCCGGTCCCTGCCACTTGCAAGGCCCCCAAGAAGCACAACTGGCAGCGTTCACAAGTCAGGAGCAGAGACCAGAGGACGGCCAGCTTGGGAGCCCCTGGGGGCTGACCGCTCCACACCCGCTCCTCCTGCTCCTTCAGGGCCCACTGAGACACTGGTGGGCTGGGGGGCGTTGGGGGGGGGGGGACCTGGGAGCCAGGCTCTGTGGGGGTCATAATTGCTTCACAAGGGGGTAAGACTCTGCACTTGCCAAAAACATGGCACCATAAGGTTAGGACACAATGCTGGCCAAGCACGCACGCACGCACGCACGCAATGCACGCACGCACACACACACGCACACACACACACACACACACACACACAACATGGGCGTGTGCCTTTGACTATCTGTGGTCTGGAACACTAGATAGCTACCCGTAGTTACTGGGGAAAGGAGAGGGAGATTGAGGGAAGGAAATAGAAAGACAGTGAGAGCAGAGGAGAGAGGAGGAGAGAGATAGTGTTTGTGTGTGGGTCAGTTTATGAGGGGACCTACGAGCTGGTTTGACAGTAGCACCCTACTGTATAACTAGATGACACAGCAAATCAATACTGGCTTCATCCCAAGTTGAGCTGCAGTTGAGCTACAATTCGATACAGTTCCCAGTGATACACATCTATCTGGCTAGTACCACCCGATATTTATCGCTCCCAGTGTAAACCATTTAAACACTAGCGTTAGCTGGCTGGCCAACTGGGAAGACCAACAGGTTGGTTGCTAAGGTAACAAATCATTGTTATCGCTTGGACAATCAAAAGAGACTAGTTACAAGGACTAGTTCAATGTTCCCTTTAGTCCAATGAACACAACTTTTAAAATTGATTTGGGTATCATAAATGTTTCAAATAATTAAAGGTTTTAGCTTAGGCGAGGGTAAACAATGACAGTGTGTGTGCATTTTGGAGTGTGTATAAGAGTGTGTGTTTATTTGAGTGTGCTCTGGATATGAGTGTACGTATATGAGTGTGTACTGCACATGCGTGTGTGTATATGAGTGTGTACTGTACATAAGTGTGTGTGAGTGTGTATATGAATGTGTATGACTGTGTACTGTGTGTACTGTATATGAGTGTGTATATGAATGTGTATGAGTGTGTACTGTGTGTGAGTGTGTACTGTATATGAGTGTGTGTGTATATGAGTGTGTATGAGTGTGTACAGTGTGTGAGTGTGTACTGTATGAGTGTGTGTGTGTGTCTCCTCTCACCTTTGTCTCCTCTACTCTGATAGACTCCAGCAGGTAGTGCAGAAGTTCCTGACTGTCCTGCTGCTGGTAACCCTTGAATCGAGGAGCCCTGGGAGGAGGGAGAGAGGGAGGGGGGGGAGGGAGGGAGGGGGAGAAGGGGAGGGAGGGAGAGAGGGAGGGAAAGATTGACGAAGAAAAAGAGAGAGGGTGAGAAAAAGGAAGGAAAGCGAACAACGCTTTTACACAGGAACCTGAATTCACAGACGACACTGACACAGAAATGGAATTTGTTTAAAAGCCCGTTTTCCCAAACAGACGCACGCTTGGCGCTGATGGCGTGCTCGATTTGGCACGGCAGAGAGAAAAACACCAGGGCCGCCGCCGCGCGCGCGGGTCTGCCGCCTCTCAAACACCCGCCTACACCCAGACAGAAAGCAATCAGCCACATCCACAAAGCAATCAACTGCATAGAGAGACTTCAATGGGGAAAGAGAATAGCCATTCTTCTTCCTCAAGGACTTTCCCTGGGTGCAGCCGGCGCTGCTCGCTCCCTCATCCTCTGGTGCTCGCATGCAAGCATTGTTTCACTTTGCCGGTTTCATTAAACCAGCTAAGGTCCCAAACCCCGTTCGCTCACAGGCACGCTCACAGGCACGCTCACAGGCACGCTCACAGACACTACCGCGCTGAGACACACACCGTAAGCAGTGTCTCGCATCCCTTTTAATAAGTTCAGTCTGATTCAAGGCACCGTGTCTTTGTTTTCAAAAGAAATCCACATCATTGTGTTTCGCAAATGACACAGTAATTCAATTATATTAGCTGAAATTTGAATGCGTCAGCCCCATACAATACCGATACCAGCTAGTCGCCTAGTTGACAATTTGGTCCATTATGTCGCATTCTAAATGGTATTTTGTACTAAAGTATACTGTTAAGTGCAGTATGAGTACAAATGGAACACAATACTTTGTATAAAAGCCATGTCTGGATGGCCAGTTCGTTTTGGCATATGGGTCAGAACAGGCCTGCTTACTGTTCTGGATCCAGAACATTGTGCTTTCTTTTTATATATCTTTTTGTTTTGTTTTTATTTTTACATACTGCATTTGACATACAAAATACTAGTGAGCGTATAATGTATTATATCAGTATGGGTATTTAGATACATCTATCGTGTCTATTAACCTTGTGGTCACAATCAATATTTATTCATTGATAGCACACAGAAGATGTGCTTGTAATAAGATGGTACCTTATGAGTACTCTGACAGGTAAGGTAAATTGATCCAGTTTCGACCAAGCGACCATAAAAGGGCGTTCGGCAGTTTTTGTTGTTCGGATCTATCCAGAGACGGTCAATTAGAACCTGAAGAGATCAGAGATCTGGACAGAAGGTACGGCTGGAGTTGGTCTGCAGGAGATTTAAGCGCTAAATGATTTAGACTGTAGACACACAGTGACAAGTTGATTCGGTGCTTCACAGGAAGCCAGTGAAAATACAATCCCAATAGGTAGGACTGACTCATGCTTGCGATGGGAAGTCTGGCAGCTGTGGTTTGTACCAGCTGTAGGAGAGCAAGAAGGCTGAGAGACACCGTGCTAAATCGAATGACAAGAATCCAAAAGGAAGCGCTACAAAAGAACTGTATCCTGGTTGGAAAACTGGCCCAGTGGATGAGAGAGGTTTTGCTGGTCCCGCTACAGACAAACCCCCCCAATGTACGTCCAGGCATCTCACGGACCAGGCCATCTAGGCTTCTCCTTCAGCTTGTCCCTGTCCAGGCAGCACAGCTGTGGGGCCAGATGTAGGGGGCCAGATGTAGGGGGCCAGATGTAGGGGGCCAGATGTAGGGGGCCAGATGTAGGGGGCCAGATGTAGGGGCCAGACGGCCAACCAGGCCACAGGCATACCTGACCTGTTAGCCGGCCGCAGCCACATGACTCCCAAACAGGTTGAGCGGCGGAAAGTGGTCACAAGGTCGACCTGAGCGACAGCAGGGGTCAGAGGTCAGGACGGACCTCAACCCAGATGACAGTGATGTTCAGCCTGCTGGCAGGTCTGCCATGGTAGGCTGGCGTTGGGTCTTGGATGGGAGAGAAAAGCTGGGGACGACCGACCACCTGTCCCCCTACCCAGGTTAGCACCAGGAAGCTGGAGGGCCGGAGGCCCCTGACTCCCCCCCTTTCCCCCATGTCGCAGTCCCTCTGCCCTCTCGTCTCTGCACCATGTTGGAACGAGGAAGGGGAGGGGGCACATGATGTCCTTGATTTGCTTCACAGGCGATCTGAAGCCATGTGTCCTGTGCAACAATGGAATTCCGCTTTTCACTCCCGGAATTCAAACGTGATCCTGGTGGCAGCACCGAAGCTGGTGTGTCGATAGGGCACAGCCTATCGTCTGGAGAGACGATAGGGGGAGCGGAGGAGAGGAGAGACGCAGGGAGCAGGGGCAGAAAGAGGAGAAGCCAGGAGAGAAGGAGCGGCGCGGGCGGGGACCAGAGCAGAGTGTCCTGGAAGCTCATCCCAGTGGAAGAGAGGCAGAAGAGCCCTGAAGCGCTCGCCCCAATCTGGCCCCCGCCACACACACAGCTGCCCCTCTCTCACTATTAACAGCGGATGAGTTAGTACCAGACACAAACCCCCCTCCCACCCACACCGCACACACACGCGCTCACACACACGCACTTCTCCCTGCCTACATTTGAGCTTGTCTCTCTCTATCTGTGTG
>BROE01000014.1:9967746-9977746 GCA_036571765.1 Plecoglossus altivelis | reverse complement strand
CAGGATCTTATTAACCGCAACCGTGTCTTCAACACAACACAGACCCCTGTGGCCTCCACGCATTATAGAAAATGTGCACGAACCCCCAAACAATAGGCACACCCAGCAGTGCTGGAAGAGGCCAATCAGAGCTAGTGGCGAGCTGATCATGAAACACACTTGTGGTTGTGTCATTATCCCAGCCCGGCCGTTGCAGCTCCGCTGGGCTCAGTGTGGCTGAGTGGGTTCAGCGTGGCAGGGCTGTGGAGGGGGAAGCTATTGTCCCTGTGTGTTCCTGCAAGCGGCCGTGCACCTCTCTTTCACCGCGCCTGCGTTCAGTCGCATCCAGGCCGCGGAGACAGTTGCTATGGAAAGGACACAATGGAGGCGGCGTTCGCAAAGGTCGCCCGCCCTCTCGCAACCACCCTGTTTGTCACCGGCAAGACTGCAAATTCAGAGGGCGACACCATGAAGAGGCACAGGGGTAGAGCGAGAGCGGTGGAGAGAGAGAGGCTGTGCTGAACTGAAGGGGATTAACAAAATGGCCGGAGAGCCTGATCAGCGTGTTCCCTGCGTCTCAGACGGGGCTGATGCACGGCCCACCCCAGACCCACCCGGTAGGAGCTCTTACCTGCATGACAGCGTTGAAGAAGCAGGTGTTCCCCAGGTTATTGATGCCCTTGACGGGGACCAGAGTGCTGTTCATGGGACTCCTGCCCCTAGGAGGGTCGGCCAGGTCCAGAGGCTCCTCCCTCAGCTTGATCAGCCTGGAGCCGGGGCCTGTGGGGGAGAGGGACACGGTGAGGAGGAGAGCTGCGGAGGGAAGGAGGGGAGGACAAGAGGGAGGGAGGGAGGAGAGATGCTCTGTAGAGATTTCAGGTCTGCAGGGAGACGACGAGGAGAAGGGTCAAGGGTTAGAGGATGGGGGGGTTGGAGGCTAGATTTTGGAGACTGGAGTTTCGAGCCGGGAGGCTGGAGAGTAGAGGCTAGGGTTTAGAGACTAGGAGGCTGGGTTTAGAGGTGGTAGGCTGAGGTCTAGAGGCTGGGGTTTTGAGGCTGGGAGGCTGGGTTAAGAGGTGCTGGGCTGGGCTGTAGAGCAGGGGTCTCCAATCCTGGTCCTCGAGGGCCGCTGTCCTGAAGGTTTTCAGTGTTTCCCTGCTCCAGCACACCTGAGTCTAATAAAGGGTCATTATGAAGCTTCCACAGAGCTTGGTAATGGCTCATTCATTAGAATCAGGTGTGCTGGAGGAGGGAAACATCTAAAACCTTCAGGACAGCGGCCCTCGAGGACCAGGATTGGAGACCCCTGCTTTAGAGGCTAGGGTTTCCTAGCGGGGGCTGGGGTTGTGGCAGCAGCTGGAAGTAGAAGCGGGTCATATGGGAGAACAGATGACAGCTGGACACGGTTCCACTGGTTAGGGAGAGAGGGCAGTTCTAGACACAGCTGTTCCTCCTCTCCTTCTCCCCCCCCCGCTCTCCTCTCCTGTACTCTCCGCTCCCTCTCCTCAGCCCCTAGCGGCTCCCGTCCCCTCCCTCACATTTCTTCCCCTCCTCTCACATCACATGGTGTGTGGCAGCACAGAAGGAAACTAGGCCAATGAGAGCGAGCAAGTCAGGAGCGTCTTAATTCAATCAAACACAGACTACAAGCTAGTACATGCCAACAGGGCCCGGGACAAGCAATCAACAATTAACTGTTCTGCCAGGCCATCAGTGCTAATTCAACTGTCATCGCTGCCATTAGGGGGTGGGGGTGAGGGGGGTTCCAACACATTAGGCACTAACGAGCAAAACAAGTGAGAGGACCCTAGGCTGTGGAGACCCCCCCCCCCCACCTCTCCGCACACACACATACACACACGCACAAACACACACAATTTAGCCTATCTTTCACGCACCGCTAAACAGCAAGCTGCCTTCCTGGAGTACCCCCCCCTCCCCTCCCCCTTCCCCCTCACAGTGTGATACAGCTTGATCTGCTCAACACAAGGGAGGGAAGGGCTAGCGGGACCTGGGCCAAATACCAGAATACTCCTTACTGACAACCATGTATTTGACTCTAACTCTAATCTTCTTGCTTTTGGAACATGGACTTTAGGATTGTGCTGTGCTGGGTAGGCATGCGAAGCGGAGCTAACCAGGCCTGGTGTTCTGCGTGTCAGGAAGCTCTCTGTGCCTGCCCTGTCCCTGACCCCTCTCAGACAGCAGGTCTGTGAGCTGAGCAGAGCAGGGGGGTCTGAGGGTGCCCCACCTTCCCCCAGGTACAGGGGGGGGCCGGAGGCCCGAGGAAGGCCTTGTGTCGCCGCTCTGCAGTCACACATCCATCTGGAGAACGCCACAAGAGACGAGACCTCTGGCTCTGAAACACTTCACCCTAAACCAGTCAGAGAGCCATGATCATACTCAGGTCCAGCCCCCCATGGCCCCTCGGCCAATAAGCGTCCGTCCTCCCACTGGTTGTTAACCTAGCATTCAGGAAAGCATAATTATGACTGCAGAACCCTTGGCCTCTCCTCCTCCTCCTCTTCTCCTCCTCGCTCCTCTTCACACCATACAGCATCTCTCTGCTCTCTGGTATTCAGCTATTGAGTGAGCTGTTCCCCAGCCTCCAGCTCGTCCGCCCGCCTTTCTATACCAGGTTAACCTTGAAGGCCATCACACGGACAAGCACCATCATCAAGCCCTGGTCGCCACAAGACCAGGCACGCACACGCACACACGCACACACTCCACTTTCACTGTCCACACATACATGTGCGTGCGAGCGCACACACACAGGCAGCCACGCACGCAGACACGTGTGCACGCTCGCACACACGAGCTCACGCTACAGATGGGGTGAAAGACAGAAATTCTAAGAAGTGGAATGCAAAAGGAATAAAAAATAAATAACCCCCCCCCCAAGGTGTTCTTTCATGCCTCCCATCACCTGTGACATATTATTTCTTATTTATTTTTTGCTTCTTTTTTTCCCTTTCTTTTTTACAACATGCTAATTGTTTTCCTTGAAATCCTGGTTTTTCTTGTGAAATATCCTCTCAAGGTTGCTTCTCCTCTTCACTGCAACATTGCTTTTCACCAGCGACGCCTGAGACTCGCAGCCTCGAATAAAAGGCAAAGATCCGACACAGTCACTTTTACAATAGCCTCTGCGTCGGGCTGTCACTTTTTGAGTTAGCTGATGACATGGCCTTGGCTGGCCGCTAGCCGGACGAGCAGTCTCTGTCCTCAGACAGGCAGCATGGGGACAGCATGGGGACAGCGTGGGGACAGCGTGGGGACAGCGTGGGGACAGCGTGGGGACAGCGTGGGGACAGCGTGGGGACAGCGTGGGGACAGCATGGTCCTCAGGTACCAGGATAGCTCAGTGGAACAGAGCATCAGTGAGACCAGGGGGGGCTGACACCTTCCTTCCCTCCCTCCTACAGGGCCAGCCAGGCTGGGGGGGGGGGAGTAAGGGGAGTAAGGTGGGGATCTGTCGAGGGAGGCCCATTCTCTACACAACCTGCAGATGGGGTCTACAAGACGTGTTTCTCTTCAAATGCCCCAGTCTGCCACAGTCGCTCATCGAATCAGTCCGGATGTTCAACACTGTACCCTGGACATGGAGCACCGTCAGGTCCATCGCCCTCCCAGACACCAGGCAGGACTCAGTCTCAGGCTCTTACATCTTTACTGTCACATCAGGACAGAAGAAGCCAGACAGTACGGTTCCCTTTACTCTTTTAGCTGGTCCCTTTCAGCCAAAAAGACAACTCAACAGAAACCGTCGATTTCAATACCACTATAGAATCCAATTAAAACCAAATCAAAAAGACTTTGGACTTTGGAAATCAGCTTGGCACAACTGCTTTCACTGCACTTATGTAAGAATTTGATTGTGTTTCAGCGCAAGTCTAAAGTCTTTCACTCAGTCTCTCACGTTCGTATGTTGTATGTTTTCTGTTGCCTGTGCGTCGCTAACCTGAAACCAAGTTGGTATGTGATAGAAAAACCTTACAAATCTAATTTAATTACTAGACGTGCACAGAAATGTCAATATCTTTGATGAGAGTAGAAATGTATGGAGTGAATTTGGTTTATAGACCTGGGAGAGCAAACTGTGGCCTGTCCTTCAAGTCTTTTTAAAAATACACAGCCCAGTTGATGGATTCAGTCTCATCTACAACAGGGTCATATCCACCACTGAAAATTTAATGAAAACAGGTGGGAAAATAAGGGCTCCATACATATGCTTTTATTGTATTGCCAGAATATTTATCATAAATTAGGGTTAGGGTTAGGGACATTTCCCTCCCTACCCTTCTGTAAACAACACCCCATATGACCTGTAAATAAAGGATTACATTTGTTTTTACCTATTCTTTTTATCAGGCGGTTGAAAAAAGTGAAATTGTCTGAATGATCTGTACTCGTTTATATTTGAATGTATGTATTTTTCAAAGAGCCGTACCTCAACATACCAAAAGGATCTCCTCTGGTTATATATCTGAAGCAGACACCAGACCATCATCCATTATGGATCACACTTGGGTGTCAATCATCTCACGTGGGATGTTTTACGCACTGTGTGTGTGTGTGTGTGTGTGTAGTGGAGAGAGACACGGTGTGTACGTGTGTGTGTTCTACAGCGTCAGTCCACCCAGCGGTGCCAACAGCATCTGTCTCTCAACCCTGGAAACATCTGGAAGTATGTCTGTATGTGCTCAGCCATCAGGGAGAGAGCCATATGGTAATACTCATGACACACACACACTCTCACTCACTCACTCACACACACTCACTCACACACTCACACACTCACTCACTCACTCACTCACACACTCACACACTCACACACTCACACACTCACACACACACTCACACACACACACACAAAAGCCAACACTCACACAACGCACACACGCAACACCCTATACACAACCCACCAACACAAAAGCCAACACACACACACACACACAAAGCCACGTCCGAGGCTTGCACTCTGTGCAACCCCGTGACTGTTCTAGGTGTGCAGGTGAAAGAGCGTGACCTGTTCCTTGGCAGAGTGGAGGAATGAGCGTGGCTTCAGAGCGTCTGAGTGGGACCAAGGTAAACAATGCTCAGTCCTCCATCTGGCCCGGGACTGGGAGGGGGGGGGGGGGGGGAGGGTGTAGAGGGGTTGGTGAGCAGTAGCATATGGAAAAGCAGATTTTTCCTCTCCCCGCAGCAGTCAGGGAAGGCAAATGTCAGCATGCGCCGCATCCACGCTTGACTGTGCGGCGGTCGGCTACACCACCTGGCCCTCCTTGCCCAGCCACCGAGTGTGGGCAGCAGTGACACTGTGGCGCCTGTCCCCGGGGCAGACTAACCATGCCACCCCAACCCCCCCCCATCCCTAACAGCCCCCCCCCCCACGCCACCATCCTCTAATCCAACTCATTGACACTAAGTGGAAGAGAGAGCACGAGAATCGTTTTCTCTTTTTTGTGTGTGTGTGTAAAATACTTGGCCGGGTTGCATGACAGCAGCAGCAGGCGGATCGAGTTGAATCTGGTAGGAATATGAAAGCTGCTATTAGCACGACTGCAAGGTTCATTACCAACCGACTACCGGCCCTTTGCACACTGCTGCAACAGCGTTATATCTATTGACGGCGTCCCCCATTTCAAACTATTCCCTGAGTTCAAAGAGAGATGGGGGGGGGGGAGACAGGAAAAGAGAAGACAAGCGAGGGGAGGGTCTTGTCATGCAGCAAAGAGTAGCCAGTCAAGAGGAAGGCCAGGCAACACCAAATGTCTGATTAATCTGTTAATTTGTTGTGCCCGCGGGGCATGAAAAGCCGGCTTCCTCGCCATCTGAGGCCAGAGGAACCCACTGCCACGTTAAACACACACACACATACACACAACTTTCCAAAGCTAGTGCTGGCTGCAGTGTCCTACATTAATGTTCAGTGGTGGGTAAGACAGCAAGACACCCTTGATTAGGCCCCCCACAACAGGCCCCAACAACAGGCCCCCCACAACAGGCCCCCCACAACAGGCCCCCCACAACAGGCCCCACCGGGGAGCGGCCCAGCCTGTTGACCGCCAGCCCACTGCCACGCCACGGCCCAGCCCCAGCACACGCAGACCCAAACAATCACATTTGATTTCAACAGTAGAAGCCTGTTCGGACGTATCCCTGCACTACGGCATGAGAAGAGCAGAGTTTCTCCGGTGTTCTATCGCCAACGCAGCCCCGACCGACCAGACGTTCCACGCAACGAGGAAGTGGCGGGTACGACGGCGTCACACACCCTGTGGGGTACGATCCTGTTGGTAGCGTACATTTTTTTTACCCCCCCCCCCCTCAAAAAAAAACAGAGGGCGAAAAGAAAAAGAGAGGCGGGAAAAACCGCTGGATGGATGAAAATCAATAGAGGGATGTAACGAGTTGGAGCCACCGAACCTCGGATGCCTATTCACGGCAAGCATTTTAATTTAGTGCACAAAGCCAGCCAGCTGTACGGCAGCCTCTGAGGTCAAGTCCCCTTGTGCTAGGGCTCCTGTACTTGAGCCGAAGGCCTTGTTGGTAAGAGAGCGTGCTTAATAGATTTTTCTTTCTTCTCGGCACTGCTGTTGTACCAAACTATTATGGATTCAGGAAAGATTTGTTGCTGGGGCTCCTTTGTGCCCAGGGCGGGGGCAAAACCAAGACAAGAATGCTGCGCTGGGCTGAGCCTGTACCCTGGCCTTCAGGCGGAAATTTCAATTTCACCAGCTCTCCTAGTCCTCCTGCCAGTCCATCTGCGGGCTTCAATCACCAATTCAGCTTGCCGGTGGTGAGGTACGGTGAAGGGGGGGGGGGCTGAGGGGAAGGTGGGGGGTGGCGACAGGTAATCTTAGGGTTGACCAGACGTTGTTGTTGTGTGTGTATGGGTGGATGGTGGTGGTGGGGAGTGGGGATGGGGGGGGCTGTCTGTCTGGCCTGAGAGCGGGGCGGAGATGAGACACATGCAGGAGCTGGATGGATGAGTGCGGAGATGAAAGGAGGGCCATGGAAGAGGCAGATGGATGAGTGTGTGGATGAGACGACGGCTATGCAGTTGTGCCACTCTAGAGCCAGCAGAAGAGCACAGCTGGATCGGGGCTTCTGAAGATGAGCTTCACGAAGGTCGAGGGGAACTAAACAAACTCCTAGCTGCCGATAAATAAATCAATAACTGAACTTATGTTGAGTGAATGTGTACTTATATGAGTGTGAGTGTGTATGTGTGTGTAAAATAAGGAGAGGTGGGGGTTAAAGTATTTGCATGACTAAACACAATGTTTTAAATGTGTGACAGTGTGTGTACGTTTGTGTTTGAGTGTGTGTGTCCGGTAAAAGGCTGTGCTGGGCCCAGGGAGCATGCTGCAGCTGTTGAGATCCAGTCTCCTGGACCCGTGTTGGACCCTGGATCCCACAAGCCTGGCACACAGGCTCATCCCAGAGGTGCTGAGACATGCAGCAGAACAAGGGCTCAGCAAGGTGGGGGGGAGGGGAAGGGGGGTGACAGTGGGGGAAGGAGGAGGGGGGGGGAGTGGTGTCCGGACCCCCACCCAGCTGCTCTCGTTCTTTAGGGAACCCAGCCGGAGAGTGTCGCTCAGGCGTCTAATGCTTCTAATGTGTGCAGCCACGCGGCAGGAGCGGAACTGGAGCATCGCTGCCCCCTGCAACACCACAGCATGCCAGGGAGAGGGGTCTGGGAGTGGGGAGCCGGGCTGGGTCTGGGTCTAGCTCTGGGGGAAGGGGACCAGCCTGGGCTTGGACCAGCCTGGTTCTGGGTCTAGGTCTTGGAGAGTGGACCAGGCAGGTTCTGGGTCTAGGAGATAGGGCCAGTCTGGTTCTGGGTCTAGGTCTTGGAGAGGGGACCAGTCTGGCTCTAAACCAGCCTGGATCTTAGAGAAGGGACCAGATGAGTGTAGGTCTGGTAGAGAGGGGAAGGGGCCAACCTGGGTCTGGGAGATCCATAATCTAACCAGTGTCCTGTTAATCAAGGTTCCTCATATGCTCAAGACCACAATCTAGAATCTGCAGGGCAAGAGCGGTACTCAACAATATGAACAATTACTGGTATAGCTCCCATAACTGCTGCTTTTTAATTCCAGTTAATCTCCATTTCAATAGCATCAATACTTGCTGTACTCTACCGGTGGCCCTGACCAGGCTGAATGGAGAGCTGTTACAAGCCTCCATCAATCTTGAGCATTCCTGCTAGCCAGCCGCTGCCTCTGTATTCATACGGTACAGTGTTAAGTGGCCTGTCTTTCAATCTCTGCTGAACAACACTCAATGTTCAGTGTTCAGTAGCATTTTCCGCTATCAACATACTGCATTCAACAGGGTTAATACTGAGATACTGTTCAAACCTGTGCTTAATATATACTGAAAATGATTATTGGTGCTGAATCTCAGCACAAGCCACAATGAAACATGTACCATACATGTCTCTCTCACACAAGGTTGATCGTGGGACTAAGTGGTAGCTTGCCAAGTCTACCTTGTGGCAGTCTGGGGCTCAACATCTCAACATGATGACACGAATTCCCTCCTCCATCTCCTCATGTCTCTTTATCTCTCCCTGCTCCTCATCCCCTCCATCTCCACTTAACAAGCCAGAGAAGGAACAGGTGAAAGAGAGAGAGCGACCATCTAGGAGGCAGGGTGAGGTAGAGCGCAACAGTCCCCTCCTCTTCCTCCTCTCTTCACCTGCATCAAAACCCTCACCTTCTCCAACCCCAGGGGGATATTAGCCGTGCGATGGGGAATGCCGTCACAAGCATGATTACAACAGAGGAGCAATATGATAGTTCTCACTGAGATACACTGAGACAGACACAGCGAGACAGAGAGACAGAGAGACAGAGAGACAGAGAGAGAGAGAGAGAGAGAGAGAGAGAGAGAGAGACAGAGAGACAGAGAGACAGAGAGACAGAGAGACAGAGAGACAGAGAGATAGACAGAGAGACAGTCTCCTTAAGTCTTACATGGTCTAAAAGAGATTATTCCTCGCCTCTTTGGTAGGCCAGCAGCCACATGACTCACCTGAGGCAGCTTTGGCAGAGTGCTTTTGGAGGAAGTCCAGGGTCTGGGCCAGAGCCTTCTTGTTGCAGTGAGTGGAGAGCTCTTCATTACATTCAAAACACCTGTTGAGGAGCAGCCAGGGAGGTAAACACAAACCCTCAAATTTGGGACTGTGTACGACTTCTCAGTGTGCTGGGGGATATGGTGATCTTGGGAAACACAACAATCTCTCTTCAGCAAACAGACTATAGGCTACCCCCCCACATGGTTACCCCCCACAGGGATAGCACCCACAGGGATAGCACCCACAGGGATAGCACCCACAGGGATAGCACCCACAGGGATAGCACCCACAGGCAGGCTGAGGTCTCACCAGGCCTTCCAGGAGCTGAGGCTGATGGTGATGCAGTGGGCCTCAGGGTGCAGGGTCTGGTGATGCCTGGAGGAATGCTGGCTTTCAGACTGGTTACAGCCCTGCAGGCGCGCACATACACACACACATTCATCATCTTATCAGCTACACTACCTATTACAATTCAGATAATACAAACATCAAATATGGACATCTAAAGACATGGTTTGGACAGCCCTATCTGGTCACCAAGGAATAGAAAAGTATCAAGTGACAACATATTTCCATAACATATTCACAGCTACTGATCTCATGGAAGCCAAAACTAGATGCCTACAGAAGTTGCTTCATCATACTGTCACAAGACAAACCCATGATGCATCTGGAGCTCATTGCTTAGTGGTCCTGGCTGACTGGTTGGGAGGGAGAGAGAGAGAGAGAGAGAGAAGGGAGAGCGAACCTGGAAGCCACATTTGAGGCAGATGAGGATGTCGTGCAGGCTGGAGCCCTCCGCCTCCACAGCGGACCTCTCCCTCAGGCAGTCGGAACACACGGCCCACACGCTGGACGACACGGCCTTCCTCACCAGGCTCAGGTCCACGGCCCGGCTCACGTGCTGGCAGGTCAGGCCTGCCGGGGGGG
>BROE01000014.1:9934359-9967736 GCA_036571765.1 Plecoglossus altivelis | reverse complement strand
TGATGGTGATGCAGTGGGCCTCAGGGTGCAGGGTCTGGTGATGCCTGGAGGAATGCTGGCTTTCAGACTGGTTACAGCCCTGCAGGCGCGCACATACACACACACATTCATCATCTTATCAGCTACACTACCTATTACAATTCAGATAATACAAACATCAAATATGGACATCTAAAGACATGGTTTGGACAGCCCTATCTGGTCACCAAGGAATAGAAAAGTATCAAGTGACAACATATTTCCATAACATATTCACAGCTACTGATCTCATGGAAGCCAAAACTAGATGCCTACAGAAGTTGCTTCATCATACTGTCACAAGACAAACCCATGATGCATCTGGAGCTCATTGCTTAGTGGTCCTGGCTGACTGGTTGGGAGGGAGAGAGAGAGAGAGAGAGAGAAGGGAGAGCGAACCTGGAAGCCACATTTGAGGCAGATGAGGATGTCGTGCAGGCTGGAGCCCTCCGCCTCCACAGCGGACCTCTCCCTCAGGCAGTCGGAACACACGGCCCACACGCTGGACGACACGGCCTTCCTCACCAGGCTCAGGTCCACGGCCCGGCTCACGTGCTTTTGGGGGGCAGGTCAGGCCTTCCGGGGGGGGGGGGGGGGGGGGAAGAAAAAGACAAACAGTCATGATAACTGCGTCTACAGGAAAACAGTTTCAGTAGGAAGTGTGGTTGTCTCTGCTGGCCCTGGTGTTTCCATGCAAGTCCTAGTATCTCAGGTGTCACAAGGCATCCACAGTCCATGTGGACGTACGTACCGCTGACTTCGTCAGACGACTCCTCGTCCCGAGGCTTCCTCGGCTTGCTGGTCCGCTTGGTCATGTCGGCCGCTTTGAGGGAGAAGGGATCCTTCAGTCGCATCTGTAGATGGAGGAAGGACTCTCCTACCAGACCTTGAAACGATGGAGAGACTGTGGTGGGCTGAGAAGGACGACGCACACTCACACAGGGGGGGATCCAGACCCCAAGGTGAAGTCCTTCATATTTGGCCAGCGTCTGACCACACCAGTACACCCTAACCCCACTATGAAGCGCACGACAGTTCACGACAAGCGTCACACAGACAGCAGTAGCGTCATTGTCAACTAACTTTGAATTAAGATCGTAATTATATAAGGTTATTAATAAGTTCTGGCAGATTTCTCTGTTCTATGAACTAAGTGTTAGTGTATGTGAATACTCGTTCAAACACCTAAGCTTCAAGAGTTTAGAAAGGACACACGGCTCATTGGCTCGCTAGGCCATTTAACGTTTTTGTACACAAAGCCTTGTCATTGATTAAGTTAGCTACCTACCTACAGTTCCGAGGTTATATCGTATAACATTAGCGACTTGTTATTTAAAATATGGCAAAAGTCTTCAACGTACCTTCTATATTTAGGTGGAAAGCTTCTGGATTTAGCTAATGTTAGCTGTCTGATTAGCTTGCTACTAAACCCGGTGCCTAAATGACAAATATGTGTAAACTTGTTCCGCGTGAAATGCACATTAACGAACGGTAAATAACTATCGACGATACTTGCTGTTAATGTGCACTTTCAATTAGTACACTTTCAGTATTTGTCTGTACTTTATAAAACTGTCAGGGTCTGCTAGGTGTAGATAGCATCCAATCCGAAACTATTCTACTGTCATAGAAGTCAACACATGACGCGCTACGGTGGCTGCCTTGGTGTGGAATAGAGCGATGAGAAAAATAACGCAGAAGTTCAGTAAAATAATATCTGTGGCACATGAATACATGCCAATCTGTATGTACAGCAGATGCCACTTGCAAGAATTATTAGTGACATTTTTCTACGTTTTGTTTAGTTCTCTTTTGATCGCACGTGCTTTTCATTCATCGAAAACCGCAACGTTGTTCCGTCCTTGATGTGACCCGTACGCACGTTCACGTCGGTTTACGTCGTGGAAGTGTATGAACACTCATAACAGTGCTGTCAGTAGCTAGCAAGCAGCTAGTAAGGTAGACATGTAGAGGGCATAAGAGGTATTATAACGCTTCGATTTGTACGTATATAAAACGTGCTTGTTGACATGGCTCTCAAAGCATGCAGAAGGTTTTCGGGAGTGATTCCCCGACTCTTGTTTAAAAGAAATGTCCCTCCTTTCCTGTGTGCCTCGAAAGGAATGCCATCAAACATGCCAGAGACTCAACCCCGCTGTTCTTGTAAGTGGACTTGAACTTCATTTAAAATGAAAGACATGTTCAGAATGTGTTTTGGATTTTGGGATTCAACAAAAGTCCCAAACTAAAGTGTTCAAACCCCTCATAGTTATGTAGGTTCAAACTCTCAAAGTCAACGTTTTATCTTTCAGATGTCTTGTGGACCAACAGAGTGCACTTGTTGCGTAGTTTCAGCTCATCGTCTTCGCCCTCCGAAACCAACGTGTCCTACGACCAACTGAAGCAAATCCTCACGTCTCAGTCGAGTGTTGTCATAGATGTGCGCGAACCATGGGAGTTGAGAGAGTATGGACACATGCCGGGGTCAATCAACGTTCCTTGTGAGTAATAGCGTACTAAATCTTCAAATGATCTCTCTGTGACATTCCTTCACAACGGGTCATTCAGGGGCTTGTTAAGGTGCGACGCTTGGGGCAGAAATGACTTGTATTGAGTTTATAGTCTACATTGGAGTTTGCTGCTATTTAGGGTAGTAAACTACAAAAACAGCCACCTTTCTTTTTTTCCAGGGTGAACAGAATGCTTATTCAGCTTTCTTTCCTGTTCGGTCATGCGCACACACACACACACACAGAAATACACACAAACACACACATCCACACACTAGCAGACACGCACAAAGCTTATGAACCACACTTCCCTGTCCATACAAACTGTTCACACAAACAAACAGAAAGACCCACCATTGTCCCACCATTGTGAGATAAGACAATGTTTACTCTTTGCCCTACATCCTATATGGGCCTACCAAGTGTAGATAGCAGGTCCTCTCTCTTCACCAGCTGTACATGTGTCCCCCATGTCCCAGTGGGCCAGGTATGCGTTGCCTTGCAACTGGAACCCGAGGAGTTCAGGGAAAGGTATGGAGGAGCCATGCCCCAGCCAACGGACCACATCATCTTCTCCTGCCTGGCAGGCATCAGGAGCAAGAAGGCCCTGGACACAGCAGTGTCTCTGGGATACACAGAGTAAGAGCTGCCAGCAGCACATTCAGTGACCCTGCGCCCCCCCCCCCCCTCCCCAACACACACACTGCAAATTATGTTGAAAATGTGTACATGTATAGTACCACCGTGTGAAATTATACAGTTCCACCATGTGTGCGGCCTGTATTTATTATTTCAAAATGATTGAGCACTTTTAAGTTAGGATTTTCTTGCTGAACAAGTACAGTATGACAGTTGTTAAGCAGCTCTAAGTATTTCTCGTCTGTTTTCTACCCTTTTGTCTTGTAGTGTTCAGCATTACCCCGGCGGCTGGCAGGAGTGGGCGGAGCTTGAGCAGCTGAAATGATCATGTTTTAAATGTGCCATAATACAGACTTCGAGAAGGTTATAAACGGTTACAGCATGACTTCATAAACTGTTTATGAAGTCAGCGTCAATCTTTAATCAGTCAAACTCTTGTCCCAGGAATTCAAATGTGTTTGTCATTTTAAGTAGTAAGTATCCATTCATTTCCATACCCATTGCCCTATGTGTGATTACTTTTATTAAATAAATGTATCGTTTGTAGACTTAACTTTGATGACTAGATGACTTCACTTTGGTTGAGTCCTTCGACCATTTGAAGAGGCTTCCTTGAGTAGAAACTGTTGTTTGCTTTGACCTTTGAACTGGAGTTTAGATGACCAGCTTCTGCCTGTGGTGTTCATTCCTGCCAATCTATGCAAATTGAAATTCAACTGTGATTCATTTTGGGAAACATTACACATATCACACTGAGAACACCCTGTAAATATATAAGCAGCAAGTGTGCTGCTCCTCATGTAAAGACTCTCATTTTATGGAAATGATTAAAAAACCCATTCGATTCATGTCTGTACGGACGTCCAGTTGATGGTAATCGCCTGAGCGTCTGGCCAGGTTGAATAATCAGAGAGTCCATCTCATGTTGAAGCACTGCAGCGGAGCAGGACTTCAGTCTGACATGCTGGCCACTGCGAGGATGATCTACTGTGTTTAATAAGATGTCCTAATCATGGCTGCATCTCAATGTGAGTTTGTCACTGGTGCTCCACTGAACATTTACAGGCTCATTAGTCAACGGGACGAACACCCCTGCCACCTCCCCCCCCACCGTGCACCGGTCAACTTGATATACAGATCATTACTAATTTACTGTCATGGATAAAGTGTATGCCCAATCTGGAATGTCAATTCATCACAAATAAATTACAAAGATGAAAAAACGGTCCCTTCTCTCTGCTTGGGTCTTTGAACATTAAAAGCATGAGCTTTTTTTTAGCTACAACATACAACAGTAGTTCATGTACTGTGACAGGCAGAAGTAGAGCACCAATCTTCTTGGAATTCTATTGGTCCTCCAATGACCATCTTCAACTTAAACCTGGAGAGCTTCAGACACCAGTATGTAGACAAGCAACCATCCAGGGGAGTTCTGAAGGGAGCAGTCATGTTCATTTACGCTATAGAGCAAAAAGTCATGTGGAGCTGAAAGCAGTAATGTAGTTGAGATGTATTGAAGAATCGTGATAGAACACCAATGTTTTTTTCAGATTCATTCTGATGGAGTTTATGACAAATGATGTCATGGTTAGATCGTGTTCTAAACACGTACAGTATGAGGGTGAAGATAGCTTCTATTTGCATCTTGGAGACACGCTCTCTCTCATCCCATCCTCATGTCTCCCTCACCCCACCCTGACATCACACACAACAGCCAGATCTGAGTTCAATAGGAAAAACTCCTACGCTGGAATATTCAATCATTGACCAAAGATATAAAATAATGTGTCACGAAAATGCTGAATGCACGCCTGCACCGTATTGTACGATTACATGGTTTTCAAGGTCATGGTGGAGGTCAGGGTTTCTCTCACCCAAGTCGGTGGGAAGGCAGAGGTCCGAAAGAAATGCTTGCCAGTGTTTAATGTGATTGTGAGGTTTGCATCAAAAAAATATACATTTTTTTTCTTTTTATAAAGACGAGTTCACCTTGACGGCACACTCCAATCAAATCCTTGCTGTAAGCACAGGTCATGGAACTTGACCTTCTGCCCAGGCAAGTGTTCTCTAGAGGGAAGCATACATCTTTGCTGGTTCTTGGCCTTAAAACAGAAAAGACTACTTCCCCCGCTTTTTTGGCGGGAGCTTTGACTGAGGCTAAGCTAGACTAAGCCAGACAATTTCAGACAAGGCCGGACCACCATTTTCTTCTCTCATGTCTCTCTGCCATGTCAAGCATGAATTCCCTGCTTCAAATTTCTCTTTGGCGCTAGTTAATAATGTCATTTCTTTCTTCATCATAGTCTTTTCTGGACTAATAAGAGGTCATTTATGCCAGAGCTGGCACAGGCTTAGTACCTCTGTTGCCATGTTATCAGGCCACCTTTATCCATTTTAGCCATGTAATTATCCCCCCTGCCATCACAGGCAATCACATCACATTAGCCTTTTCACCTTGTGCCCAGTGCCATGCTGCCCCTCAGGCTTCCATGACCCCAGCTCAATGTTCCCCAGCCCCAGCCTAGGGTTCCATTGTACTGCCTCAAGTTGCAATTGCTAACAGTGCTCTGACAGATGTTTGTATGTGGACTCTGTGAAGGAGAGGTTAGAAATTCCTCAGAGGTTGGTTCATGGGCAGGGTGGGGCTGAGGGAGGGGGGGTGGGGGGTACACCCTTCTGAGTGAGGCCAGAGCAGCATGGGGGGGGCAGGTGGAGGCAGGCCCCCTTGTGGGAGTATAAAAGATAGACGTGAGTTGAAGAGTGTGTATGAGAGCTGCAGTAGAGCAGAGACAGCCCAAAGTCAATCTTCCCCAGTCTTAGTACAGAGGAACAGACGGAGCATCTTTTCCCACCCAGACACCGCCACCATGAGTCGCTCCCAGGAGAGAATGTCGTCGTACCGCCGGCACTTTGAGGACACCAGTGCCACGTCTATCCAGGTCCGGATGTCCAGCCCTTCTCCAGTCAGGAGGCAGGATGGCCGGCAAGCCTCGGCCAGCTACTCCCGAAGCGCGGCCACCAGTAGCATGAGAGCCGAGGGCCGTCGCACCGTGTCCGCGGCACGCAAAACCCGCACCACCGGCCCCGGGTAAGACACTCCTCCCACCCTGAGATGGCTATTGTATGTGTGATGTGACGTGCATCTGATTTATGTCCAAATGTGCAAAGGCTGAACTGATGCTATGAGGCTGCACCAAAGCGCAGGGCAAGGGTGATCAATCGTGGCTGTTGTCCGCACCATGGGCTCGTGACAGCTCTCTTCCCCTCTGCTGTCTCTTCACACGTGGATGGGAGGCAGGGTGGGACTGGAGGATGCGCTGAGAGGCCGTGGGTCCCTGTCGTCTGGCTGTGATTTTGACACCAGAACCAGGAGACAGAACCTTTCAGCCCTCACACGTCCGCGCTATCATCAGTTGCCCTCCTGATCACACTGGGTTGACACAGCCTTGGGCCGGCAGGGGCCTGTTGACGGCAGCTGAGGCATGCAGGGCATGTACCACGGGGGGCCCAGACAAGCAGGAGGCCCCCCTGAAAGAGAGAGAAAGAGAGAGCGAGAGAGAAAGAGAGCGAGAGAGAGCTTGAAAAAACATGTCATCGCTCTGATTCAAAACGCAAGCCTGGAAGATGACTTCAGATCTACTGTTCCAGTGATCTATGTGTGTGGAGGTGGTCAGACAAGGTGTTCGTACCTGTGGTAATGCTTGCATTTCTGTGATTTCAGTGGCGGGGTTTTGTGCGTGGGCTTTGGGGGCGAGAAAGCCATCGACCTGGATGTGGCCGCCGCAGAGAACCAGGAGTTCCTCAGCACTCGCAGCGGCGAGCGCAAGGAGATGGTCGTGCTCAACGACAGGCTGGCGGCCTACATCGAAAAGGAAAGCCTCGCCCGTGCACACGGCACACGCACCCAGACCCTGCGCGCAAACGACACGCACGTCCACACACACAGACACACATAGGAGAGAGTAAGCTTGTGCCGAAGGTGCTGCGAGATGTTATGCGAAACAACGTGGATGCATAATACTAAGTTAATGTGGGCCCCCTGTCCTCTGGAACCTCCAGCATCTCAGTGATAGAATGAGTCTGATGAGCGCTGCCCTGTCTGGGAGTGTCTGAGCATATGGGCGCGTGGAGACACGCCTCCAGGCTGTGGAAACGAAGGAGGCCATTACTCTCACCTCTGTGGGCAGCCAGCATCTCCCAGGCTGGGCCAGGGCTGTGGATGGCAGTCCTAGCAGAGACGAGGGAGCGCATACAGAGTGTTGTACCTGGGGGGCACGGCAAGGCCAAGCGCACGTAGAAGCCCATTAAACAGGCTTCCGTGATCTGTTACTGACGAGCCACATCTGGGATGTCTGCCATGACTTCCTCTCTCTGTGGGTTGTTTGCGTGGGGCGAGGTAGGTCTAAACCCTCCACTCTGTCTCCTTGTTCTCCTCCCAAACAGGTCCGCTCCCTGCAGCAGCAGAATGCTCTGCTGGAGACGGAGATCGAGGCCTACCAGAACCGGTTCCAGAAGCCGTCGGGTCTGAGGCTGCTGTACGAGGAGCAGCTGAGGGAGATGAAGAGAGTCGCTGAGCAGATGAAAGTCCAGAGGGTAAGGCGCGATGACATCACTCTAACCGTCCCCGTCCCCCTTCATGTCGGTGCTTATCACATGACTGATCATTAGAGTGCTGGAGCTGAGTGTTTTGCTCCCGGAGAGCTTCACCCTTCGCTGACTCTCACAGCCGGCTCCTGGGCCACAATGGCTCTTCTACAAGACGTCAACTTGGTGTTTTTAAGGTTGTCTACCTGGTAACAGTATTCTTTCCTCAGGCGCAGCGGGAGGTGTCGCAGCATGTTAGCATGCAGCCAGGCACAGTGTCCTCAGCTGTGCTTTACAGAGTCACATAAAGGAATCTGTGAATCCCACACACATGGGGACACACACACGGACACATACACACACACACAGACACACACACGGACACACACAACCAGCTCAGGCTTGAAGAAAGGCCCTGTATCTGCACTACTGCACACAGCCTTGACTTCTTGTCCATAAGCGCCATTATTCTCATTATGATCATTCATCATCATCATCATCAGTCCCCCAAGGACCATCCAGCATGTGGTCCTACTGTGTTTCAGGGCCTTGCGCTTGCGGCCAAGGAGGCCATGAGTGGCCAGCTGGAGACCATCAAGATCAAATACGAGGAGGCCGTGGAGCTGAGGAAGAAGGCTGAGATGGACATCGAAGCCTTCCGTCCGGTGAGATGACTGATGGTTCGGCCTACCTCACAGTATGTAACACCTTCACGAATGGCCATCCAAGCAGGCCTGTTATCAAGCTGTGTGTGTGTGTGTGTGTGTGTGTGTACGCATGATCTCAGGACGTGGACGCGGCCACCTCCACCCGCATTGTTCTGGAGAAGCGTCTGGAGCAGCTGGAGGTGGAGATTGAGTTCCTGCAGAGGGTTCACCACCAGGTGGGGTGTTCAGACAGCTAGATTCATCCTGGTTTGTTTATCATGATAATCCCCAGGCTGGTATGTCAGTGTCTAGGATTCTCTTTCGTATCAACTAGACCAGCGACTCGATCAAAGCGAAGGTGAAGTCATAAGAAGTTTGCGTCTCCACAGGAAATCGAGGAGCTGCTAAAGCAGATCTACGCGGCCCATGCCACGGCTCAGAGTGCTTTCGCCTTGCCGGACCTCTCGGCTGCTCTCAAGCAGATCCAGAGTCAGTACGACGACATCGCGGCCAAGAACCTGAAGGTAGCCCTGCTACCACGAGTGTGCCTGAGCGTGGCTGTGTTTGTTGATCTCGTGAGTTGAGTTGTCTACCATCCTCCTCTTCCTCTGTGTGTTCAGGAAATGGACAACTGGTATCAATCGAAGTTTGAGGATCTGAGCAGCAAAACAACGAAAAGCGTGGACAAGGTCCGGAACGTCCGGCAGGAGATAACTGGCGCCAAAAAAGAGGTACGTCACTGATGGAACGAAACACATATTTTTTTGCTGTTACTAAACGAACATTTGGTTTTAGAAGAACATTCCAGATTGGTTGACCTTTAAAGTAGATGTCCCAGGAAGAACGATAGCTGGCTACCATGGAAGCCTTCTTTACGTCTATGCATAGCATGTTGTACTCCTTAGTGAACTGGCATCTGTTGAAGACTTCACATACTGCATGTATTCATGGGATGATGAGATCATGACATCACCCTTTCGTGGACAGATCCAGAATAAGGAGCGTGACATGGAGGCTCTGAGGACCAAAGGGGACGCTCTGGAGGCCCAGATTCGAGAGACCCAGGAGCGACACAAGAAAGAGCTGGAGGACACGCAGGTGAGAGGTGCTATGGGGTTCAGGAACATGGAGGGGTGGCACAGGGACCTGAAAAGACAGAGAGAACAAGGGAAGGCAATACAAATCCATAGGGTTACCAGGGCAACTACGGAGACTGGAGACTTGCAACCTGCTGGTCTGTGTAGCCCATATGCATGCTGAGCACAGTGGCAGACATCTTGAATCAAGTTGAGTTTATGTGAAGGGTATCTCATAAAGCCTCTGTGTCCTTCTCCATCTGACAGGCCCGCATCCAAGCTCTTCACATGGAGCTGAAGTCCACCAAGGAGAGGATCGCACTGCATCTAAGGGAGTACCAGGACCTGCTGAACATGAAGATGGCTCTGGAGATCGAGATCACCACCTACAGGTGAGGAGGTACCATCGCAGACACCTCAAAGGTTTATTAGGGATTCATCGGACACACAGCAGCCCAAGGCCACTCTTAAACTATCCAAATGGATTTGCAGACAGTGGGCAAAAATTGTTTATAGTAATATCATAGACAGTCCCAAATTGTTTCTATGCATGAGTTTTTAATACCTTTACTGCTAACCATTGTCTTATGTGTCATTGCTCAGTCCTAACTATTGGTTGCCCATACTGTTTTTCTTCCTGTCACAATAGGAAACTGATTGAGGGTGAGGACTCACGTCTCTCCACCATGGTGCAGAGCATGTCTCTGATGAGCAGCAGTATGACAGCCATCAGTGGTGGAATGAGCATGGGCTTTGGAGGAGGAATGGGGGGAGGAGGAATGGGAGGAGGAGGAATGGGAGGAGCAGGAGGAATGGGAGGAGTAGGAATGGGAGGAGCAGGAATGGGAGGAGCAGGAGGAATGGGATCAGTAGGAATGGGAGGAGCAGGAATGGGAGGAGCAGGAGGAATGGGAGGAGTGGGAATGGGAGGAGCAGGAGGAATGGGAGGAGGACTAGGAATGGGTGGAGCAGGACGAATGGGAGGAGCAGGAATGGGAGGAGGAGAGATGAGTGGAACAGGAGGAATGGGAGGTGGAGTAGGAATAGGAGGAGAAGGGATGGGTGAAGCTGGAGGAATGGGAGGAGTAGGAACGGGAGGAGTAGGAGGAATGGGAGGAGGAGGGATGAGTGGAGCAGGAAGAATGGGAGGTGGAGTAGGAATGGGAGGAGTAGGAGGAATGGGAGGGGGAGCAGGGATGGGAGGAGAAGGGATAGATGGAGCAGGAGGAATGGGAGGAGGAGTGGGAATGGGTGGAGCAGGAGGAATGGGAGGAGGAGTGGGAATGGGTGGAGCAGGAGGAATGGGAGGAGGAGTAGGAATGGGTGGAGCAGGAGGAATGGGAGGAGGAGTAGGAATGGGTGGAGCAGGAATGGGTGAAGCAGGAGGAATGGGAGGAGGAGGTATGAGTGGAGTTGGAGGAGGAATGAATGGAGGAGGAATGGAAGATGGAATGGCAGGAGGTGGAATGGGAGGAGGACGGATGGGAGGACCAGGAGAAGGAGGAATGGGTACAGGAGAAGGGGGAATGGTTGGAGGAGGAATGGGTGCAGGAGGAGTAGGGGGAGGAAGAGTTGGAATGGGTAGAGGAGGAATGGGAGTAGGAGATGGAGGAATGGGTGCAGGAGAAGGAGGAATGGTTGGAGGAGGAATTGGTGCAGGAGGTGTAGGGGGAGACAGGGTTGGAATGGGTGGAGCAGGACATGGAGGAATGGGTCCAGGAGATATGAGTAAAGGAGGATATGGTGCCGGATTAGGTGACGGATTTAGAGCTGCGGAAACTGGAGGTGTCGGAGGTGTTGGAATGAGTGGATCCAATGGTTCTGGAACTGGAGATGGTGTGGGTGGAGTGGGAGGACAAATGGGAGGAGGAGCTGGAGTAGTAGTGGGTGGCGGACTAGGTGGTGTAGGAGGAATGGGAGTAGGAGCAGGAGTGGGTGGAGGAGCTGGAGAAGGAGGAATGGGAGGAGGAGCAGGAGGAGTAGGAGGAGTGGGTGGAGGGACTGCCGGAGTAGGAATGGGTGGAGTAGGAGGTGGAGTAGGGGGAACGGGAGTAGGAGTGCGACGGGTAGGTGGAGGAGTGGGTGGAGGAAGAGCAGGAGGTCCTGGGGTTTCGGCTGGAGGAAATGGAGTGAAGGTGGAGAGCCGAGCCCAGCAGCAGGCGGTGGAGATGACTGAGAGGAGGACTGTGCTAATCAGGTAGGAAATGCCTGGTCTCTATAAACTCCTCCTATCGGAAACCGTTGGGTAATGGAAGATGTACAGCCTGAGCCCGCCATGTGTCTTCCCTCAGAACGGTGAAGACAGATGAGGATGTGTTGGAGACAGACCAGCAGGAGCAGACCTACATCATCTCTGGAGCTGCTGATGACTCTGATGAGGAATAGGCTGGGTGACCTCTTCGTACACCCTCATGGCCCTCAAGCTTTTTCCCCGATGACCTGCATCTGACCTTTGACCTCTAACCTGGACATGAGTCCCTAGCTTTGACAACCATTGTGTTGGGTCTAGAAGGTTCTTGGTTAGTAACACATCCCTTAAAACTGCTTTAAAGGATTCTCTATATATAATAAAAATTCTTTGCATGACTGGAGTGTTTTATCATTCATTTAAATAATGTTCCACTGTGGTTTATTTGCATTGAATGCCAAATTCTGCATGACAAAGGGAAAGAGACAGTGAAAGTAAAAATCAGAGTAAATGATACAGAAATAAATGAATGATGAGAGGACTTAAGACCTGAGCTTAGAGATGAAACAAAGAGGTTAGAGAAAAAGAGCAAAAACAGTCTCCTGGGGCTTCAAGGAGTGAGGCCAGCACACTGACTGGCTGAGTCTGGAGATATGTGGGCGGGTGTGAGGGTGGGTAGGGGGGATGAGTCTAGGGTTCAAGCCATGGGGGAGGTGGGTGAAGGGATCAAGGCGAGATAGGGGGCAGATACGTCAGTCAGCAGTCTCTCCTGCCTGCAGAACGATGGCTTACAGGCACTCCCCGTCCCCATTCCATCCGCTTCCTCACCTCTCCCGGCCTTCGCTGATCGGGAACGATCGGATCTCGTCAGTGTTTGCCAAACACACTCAACGTCCTGACTGGGGAGACATGGTCTGACGGGTGACAGGGCTGCTGATGTTACACAACACTTTAGACACTCACGGTAACATGTAGAAATTGCACTATAAGCGTCTGATTGAAGTTGGAATTTCTCATTTGATATGCTACTTCGCAAAGATGCATGTGATGGATTTGATCCATGGAATCGATGAAATACCAGACACTAAATGTTTCGGGACATTAAAACTCAAGATTCACCCAGATAACATTGGTCTTCAATTTCTCAAAACAAGTATGACAAAATGCTTTTCGAGAAGCAAGCAGGCCAAATAGAGCATGACGAATGTCAGATTCTTGTACACTATGCGTCTAGAATGCCACTGCGTTTATGAAAATATAAATAATATTAGGCTATATTGATCTGTGTAATTATATTGAACCTACTCCCGTAACATACATTTTCAGAAGAGAATGAAATATAGGCTTACAAACTGGGGGATGATACAGTCTAATTATAAACGACACCAGAAACAAGCCAATAGATTTCATTATGACCGGTTCTGTCTTCGTGCAGCTGACATGACACCCTTTTTGCGATCTGAATACAGCAATTACGCGGATGACGCTGAACACAGACATGTACAGTATTAATCAATATTATTCCGTTCCCTCTTGGCCGTCATTTCCACAAGCTCATTCCACCCGAAACGCAGGCGCAATTAGCCCGTGTGAGAGCTTTTTTCTGCTTATTTCTGAGAAAAAACGAACCCAGAAATGTCACTCTCAGTCTAATGAGGATCTGCCAGACCCTCTCAGACCACGTTTGGCCTTGATTCACATCATTAGATGATATTCTGTTCAATGTTATAATGTGCATTCAAGCTAAAAGAAAGCCAGACTATAAAAATAAAACAAAAATAAATGCATTAATAAAATGCAAAAAATCTGAAAATAAACCAAATGCTTTATAAAGTGACGTTTAGTTGGCTAATATCAATACAATTGACTGACACAATAAAGATCAATGGTTGACGCATGCCTCCAACGCCCCTCTAAGATGTGGCGACAACCGGGAGCTATCCATGGTGCTGTTATCCAGCTCCATCGCCTGGTCAGGAGGGAAACACTCCAAATATATAGGTAGCAACAAAATAGATGAATGGCTAATAGTCTGTCTAGCCTACTTGTGTTGAAATGTCTTTATCAACGTATTTTCAATACAAATATATGAAAGTATGTTGTTGAAATTCCTAATTTGTTAGTTACTTGGCTAAAATATATTTACAAATGTCTGAGTAAAAAGTCAAATGTATTAATCATTTTCACTCTACAAACCTGACCTATGATAAAATGGACAAAACGACCAATCATAGACCAGCAAAAACACCAGTAATTTATAAAAGCTTTGATTTCATTTCATTCCACGCTTTTGTTGCATGGCAATACATATATCTCATGTACATGAAGGGTCTAGGCATGAATAGGCTTTATTTCTTTTACATGTAGTAGGCCTATCTGGAAATGTTCTAACCTAAGAAATAACTCAATCTTTTATATGTGAATAGATTATAGTAAACGTCAGTGTAAAATTCAATCATATTTTTAAAAATTAATTTAAACATTCGTCACACATGTTTTTTAAGTTCTGGACATTTGAGATATGTACAGCAACTGTGGTAGGCACGCGCTGAATTTTATAGGTTATATCTAGTAACCCATATTGAATGTGTTGCTATGGGCCTACATCAAGAATCGACCTATAGGCAGGAAGCGAGCTGTTTTCCCATGCACTGGAATTGTTTAGGGCCAAAAGTTTGACTTCTTTGAAACTTGTGAATTTCTGTCACTTCATGCATATGTTTTAAGTGTCTAAATCCCAATTAGGATCGGCTGACACGCTGCGCTATTCATCATGAGCCCTCCCTGAATACATTTGCCTAGGAATGAACTTCACAAATAGAGCTCGCGCTAAATGCGCTCGACAGCAGAGAGAATCGAATAGAGTGACGGTTTCATTCTGAGGCGCTCGAGTGAGAAAAGGTATGAATTTATAAGGTACACCGAAACATTTCAATTCAGACAACTTTACGCCCTATTATCTGCGTCTTCTCAACCGAAACGATAGAGTTAAAGTTAGGGAAATTTGCCTCAAAAGCCGGCACAAACTTTGTTAAGACTTTGAATACTGAAATGGAGCGGCCTATCTTTAAAAGGGAGCATTTAAAAATAAGAGCACGCATGAACAGAGTTGAATCATCCGCCTCTCATTTCGCCACTCTCTAATGTGATTTTGAATATTAGTCTGGGTTAAAATCCCAATCATGTCATCTGGTGGGACTCCCATACAAGCATCATTACTATTCAAACGCTTCGGTAATGTCCCACCCGCACGTCTACAGCAGCTGGTCCGCCCTTTTGTCAGGCCAGAATCTTCCCGTGAGGTGGAGATATTGTGCGATAATAACAAGTAACTGGGTGACCTCGTCAGAAAACAAACATCCTAGAAATAAAGCCAATTTAATCCTTGTTGTAGCCAGTAGAGTGAGCAAGCCTATATGGATTCTGCATATATATTTAGAATTCAGGCTTTCAAACGAAAATAGTCTACCTTTTGTGCAAATTTCAGACAAGCGATTCTGCCTCATAACACACGGACGTCAATAACATTTTGCGACTGCGATAACACCTGCTCAACTGTTCTGTACTCTGCACGTTGAGTGTCAGGGAAATCATGCACCTGTTGTAGAAAGCAATAGTGTCAACGAAGCTCGTTACAATGACGGTGTAGCCAAACACTGACCCAAATGAATTCGTGGGAAATCTGAATAAAACGCATTTTGTTTGGAGTTTGCGAAAGAGAGGTGGCTTGTCTGTTTGAAAGGACCCTGAGCAAAGTTTATGGTCGACATAAAAAATGTGTTGTCAGGGAGCTCCGTGGGTCTTGAGTAGTGCATTGTAGACGCTCCAGGAGGAGAGAGGTGAACCCGGGCTCCCAGAGGCAGTTTAGGAGGCTGAATAGAGCTCCCTGGTGGGGCATTGGACCCTGTAGCCTCGCTGCTTTCAGACGGGTTGTTCTTCTGCATTCATGACCCGTTATGGGCTAACCAGTTAAATCAGAACCCCACATCGACCGGATTGTAAAACAGAAGCGTTAGCTATAGCACTCCCCTCTGAAGACCCGCGAGGGGGGAAACAGGCCAGCACCCATAAAAACGTCTTCCCCTGGTCCAATTATTCAGCGGTTTGTTATTTAAGTACATTAAGGAGTCGGGAAGTTCGTTAAGAGGATAGACCTTGTGGAATGCTGTGACCGACTCTGCAATATTGTTCTGGAATAAAGCTGCGACCATGTAATTAATGTGTCTTTGAAAAAGACCCGAACAATACCGCCGGTCAAGCTATTTAATTTCATTTAATTTTCCATCCCATTTGCTCCGAACACTGCTTTCACTTCTGACACCAAGCCTTTGACTGTTCACTGTGCTTCAGTGCGCGCATTGGAATGGGATTCACCCATGCTTCTCCGGGGTTAGGGAACAGAAAGGACATGTCTCTTTTCCTCTCGAAGAATAATTAATTTCACTTTGAGAACTGGAAAGACTTTAAGCCACAGGACGGGAATGATAGTCGCCACGGCTGGTGTGAGAGGTTTTGGGGGCCTAACCCGTTATTCCCTGGTGGATGGGAACCAGCAACAAATGGCAACATTAATAAATAACTCCAGCGCAGCCGGCCTTTTGCGTTCGCCTATTGACGAGATTGTTCGCGTGTCGTTCACGCTCTTTGACTGATGAAGTGGAGAGAAGAGAAAGGTCCTCGAATGGAGCAGTGGGGTACCTTTACGTGGCCGGTGAGGGACCTCCTCTCCCCCCATCAGCTAAGCAGGGACGGTAGAGTCTCAGGGCCAGAGGTTAGATGGACATGTTCATGACTTCGATTTATCGCCCACGGTTTCTTGTTCCGTCTCTAAGTCGAACTCCTTTCGAGCTACATCAAAGGGATGAGACTCACAAAGCCACTGTCACCAGTCCCAAATCCCTTTTCTCCTCCTTTTACTTTCACCCTCCACCCTCTCTATCTATCTATGTATCTATGTATGTATGTATCTATCTATCTATTTATCTATCTATCTAATTTATTTTTGAATGAATTAGCCTATACTTAATTAATTAAGCTATTAGTCACAACAGTAATAGGCAAAAATCCATATTTTGAAATCCATTATGGATTTAGACAACATTCAGGAATACAATACTGTAATAAATATAGGCTACAAAAGGAAGAAAAAACGTGTTTTTCAAAATGATCAAATAGCCCACAATTTATTTATATTTTACAACATTTTACTGCATAAAACATAAATGTAAAAAAGCCTACTTATTACACTGTAAAACATGCTGCTTTCATGAGAAACGGATATATTTTATTTTTCAGATGGACCATCGAAATGAAATGAAAACAAAATGTGCAACTGAGGCCTCAATTGTTTGTGTCTGTGTCAGATCTTTCTTGACTGAAGTCGTGACAAGAAAACCACAAGTGTGAAATGATAAGACGGTGGTTATTTTGAAAGCAGTAGCTATTTTTCTGGTGGTTGTCCCGTGGAGTACCTGCCTGATCTCCACCCGGCACACGCCGGGACTCAACAGAAGTTAACAAGTCCTCCAAACATTCCTGTTGCCTTTGTTCAAGTAGGGACGTACAAAGCTCCCTGGAGGAAAGGATTGAGTGCTTTGAAGTATATAAACCTTAAAGAAGGCAGCCAAGTAGATTTAAAGTAGTCACTGATTCCCCAAAAACTAGTTTGTAAAGGAACAATAAAAAGGGGAGAATTTATGGAGAAATTATACAGTGGATTTGTCAGTTAAAATATCGGAACTGTCTGGGGTACAAAGCCACATGCTGAGGATTAATGGTCGCCACAGACCTTTGATTCTGCTCGCTCTTTTCTCTGTCCTTGACAAATTGGATTTTGGGGATGGGAAGGTCGCTGGCCTATTGTCTCTTGACCGTTTTTGGAGCAGTTCATTATGTGCGAGGGTGAGGGAAAGTCTCCATGTGACCACGGCGGCCCTGGCTTTCTCCACAGCTGCTCACAGAGACAAACTCTCTCACACCGCGCGCACTTGCTCGTCCTTGCGCGTTAATGTGCCGAGGGGGTACCTTGCCTGTCCTTAGAAAAGCCGGATCACATACGCCACCACGTCACTTCGCGGGCGGAGATTGGCCTGTCCTCATCTCCGTGACTCTTCTTGCCTCAATCAAGTACCGTTTGGTCTTCATGGTTCAGATCTCACCGCGCGCAGAGCCAGCCATGCAAGCCAGCCGGGCATCCACTCTCAGTGTGTTTGCAGACTGCAGTATCCCAGCCGGTCTGCGGATAGGACCGGTACCGGGCGTCTTCAAACTAGGGAAGTACGTATCTGATCGAAAGGAAGTTGGACCAAAGAAAAAGGTACACAGCAATTTCTCCTTCATTATTATTATTTGTTGTTGTTGTTATTATTATTATTGTGATAAACAGAGTATGGGGCCATATTCTGAATTTTGTCTTAAAATTAAGAATTGTCATGCCTATACCTATGCCTTTTATGCCCATGCCTAAATTTTATGCATATGCCTTTAGAAGGAGCTTGTCAATAATAGTTTTCTTATCTGCTTATAACAGAATACGTTTAAACTTTTTCAAGAAAAAGTCTTTCAAAACGACGTTTTATCTTGTGTCATAGTAATATGCCATACTACTTTATTCGATAAGGGAAAATTATGTCTATTATATTAAGCCTATTGCCATTATATTCGTTAACTATATAAGTCAGTTGGATGTGCCTAATTCGTTGTTATCCACAAACGTACTTGGTCTCCTGGACAGCAGCCTAATTGCAAGGGCAGGTAAATAGAAAGGGCTGTTTTTTTAGATGCAGACATGTCAGAGTTCATTGGGCCTTGATTTATTAATTGGTTAATGCTGTCAAGTTTGGAAATAATTTAGTTATATTAGTGGGACGACATGTCACTTTGAGACTCCACTTAACCACCCTAATAGGCCGACTAGGAAAGCTACAGGACGCATGCCCCGGCGACGCCGATCCCCCAGCCCCGCTGGCCTAGATATTCTGATGAGACTTTTAATCTCACTGTAATGTAAAGCATGGAAAGCTGCTGCGGAGACAGAGAGCATAGCCTCAGGCTAAGAAAACGAACGCCATTTTTAAATGTCTGAATTGTAAACAAAAAATGTTACTCAAATTGTCATAAACGAACGTGTTATATTTCCTATTGGCTGTGTTTGTTAAAAGATGACACATAATTCCACCACGAAAGGAAAATGGTTGCTTATTTGATTGCATGTGAATTCACAGCCTAGCCGTATATTATATGGGCCCAACAACAACAACAAAAAAATAATTAGTGGCTTTATTTACATTACACATTTGATTTACATTGTCTTAAATGCATTTCTAACTGCGCTATAACAACCTTATAAATACACCATCGTGTTCCTCAGCTGTCTACGTCTGTGATTGATGCAGTTAAATGCATGGCCTCCGGCTGTAGGCGATCATCAGGTGCAATCCCCGTGTCAAATGTCATGCTTCAGTCTTTAATTTGCTTGAACAGTTTAGAAACGCTTTGACACTCTTCAAATTCGTTTCCCATATCAACTCAATTATGTGTCATTCTCCTTAGTGAATTATCACTGCTGCCCAACGGGGCGGATAAAGACGCATTAAACGCGTTAGGGTTGTGGGCACACCTCCATGTTTCAGACAACAATTTACAATAAACAACAGGACCTCCAGCAATTAAATGTTATTACTAGTTTCATAATCGGCTTTGCCAACAATTGTCTAATAAAAAACACAGAATTCAACTGCTCTCAAAAATAAAATAAAAAACGATTTTTTTGGCTTCTTTTTTTTGCAGAAGCCCAGTCGTTTAGAATGAGATCATATATATAGTCAGGAAACTATAAATATTGTTTAACTAAAACGATTTTTAGTCGGCATCATGCGGTTTTGACTCTGTGAAAATATGCGTTATGTGTCTTTAAATGATAGTTCTATAATTATAATTCTAACCATTGTTTTTATTGTTGTTAGATTCGACTGCAAAGAGGTGAATTCCTGGACGAGACCGGTTGTCCGGTATCAGACTGGATTGGGTTTATTCGAGCTGCCAGGAACAGTCAGGAGCAGAATCTTGAGGCAGTTGCAGACCACCCTGGTGGACAGGTAGGCTCCTCAATTCTGTTTAAAATTCATTACACGTCTCATTGTCTTTGCTGGAATAATTCGACATCATCAGATGACAATCAACCAACATTCATGGCAGACAGTCAACCAACCAACCAACACCATGAATGGCACCACACATAACCCACAACATACATGAAGACTCATAGCCTATTTGACACATTGTCTATCGAGTTCGCATTCAGTTAAGTGTGATTAAGCTACTGTGGAGGTATATGCAAGCTCACGCGGCCTGGTTCTGCAGATCTTCTATCGGGTGCTGCGGGAGATCTCTGCGGGCGAGGAGCTGAGTGTGTGGTATTCCAACCCCCTGGCCCAGTGGTATGACATCCCTACCAATGCCACGCCAACTCATGACGAAAAAGGTAAACTAGGGACCATTTCACCCCACCACAGAGATCAATAGTTTGGCAACGTCAGTCATATTTAGCATTGCCATCCGCCTGACATTTCAAAGAGGTGTTTTACAAAACTTTTGAAACCGTTGGAACTGGGATTCCACCGCGTCATTGACATTCTGAAAGTGCCATCATTGCTCGGTTATGCAGTCGATATCGTGCACCATGGTGATGAGCCGGTAGAACCAATTACTGTGACTGGAGCCTTCTCTTGTTCAACGGTCGACATTCGTGTCCCCAGAGCACACTTTTCGATTGCACACAGATGTATTGGTTTTATTTAATATCATTCATTCCGTGAGTTTTATTTAACATGGGATGTTTTGTCACAGTTTACGAAGAGGTCAAGTGAAAACAAATTTTAATAAAACAAAAAGAAGTATGGGAAAAAAATAAAAACACGCTTGCAATAATAATTGTCAGCAACTATAACAAAACATCAACCACAGTTTAGACAAGAACACTAACATTGGTCATTTCAGACTGCATTAGGGTACAATTACGCCTACCCATTATTGATATAATATCTGGTGCAATATATAATTGCACCAGAGTAAGGCCTACACTGCAAACCAATTTAAAATCAACACTCAGGATAGTATTGGTGCTGTCGACGCTATATGTTTAATCCTTTGCGGTCACCAGCGATATGATCCTATTCTACAGTAATCGGATTATTTCCATTGGATAGTGGGAACGGATGCTCTGTAGGGCAATTCGATATGTAGTTCAATTTGAACTGATTAAGATAGACCAGGCTGTCTTCTATTAACAATTAAACAGAGAAATGAATTACCTGCAGGCCACTAGCCCATCAAAAGATAAAGAACAGGTAGGCTATCTGTTATAAAAACATGACATGTTGGAATACGTCATGACAGTAATTACACTGATGGAGATGGGGTGTCTCAGACACCATCAAAGCAGGCGGTGCGAATGCAGCCGAGGACAGGGGTTAACAAATGTCATCGTACCGTTAATATTCATGTATTCCAAAGCAAATAAATTCAAAAAGGTGCTTTACGGTAAATTAGCAGCCTACACAGGGTATTGTTGCCTAATGAATGGTAACTTTTATGTGGATGTATATTGCCCTGATTTGCGACGATGGCCCTGCGTGCTCCGCTCTCCGGCCAATACACCGCGCGCTCCTTGACATACGCTTCCTATTATGTGGCGTCAACAGATGGGCCCGCGCCATTGTTTCTGCAGACTTGCGATTTCAAGCAACAGCTGCTGTCACTTCCACGGGAAAAAGACCAGAGAAAGTCGCCATTCAGAAACCGGCTCCGAGCGCCAGATTGGACAGGGCGTTTTGCTCTTTTGATGGCGATAATAAACAACAGTCTATAAAGATTACAAAATCATTACATCTATATAATTGACCCCACATTGTTAACCCCCCCCCCCCGCCCAGGCTTGATGGAGTAGGTCTACGCGATGCAATAGACTCCATTCTTAAATACCATCAATACTAATCGTTAAGGATGATATTATCTGTATGCGCAGTCAAATCAGTTGTGGCACAAAATGTTGTTTTCTTCGCCTCCTTATAAAACATAGCTAATGACATATTACAGTAATGTTTTCACAGGCTTCACCGTTTAACCTCCTGCCTTTCCTCTTTCTTCGCAGGTGAGGAACGTTATATCTGCTGGTATTGCTGGAGAATATTCAAATACCCCAACACTCTGAAAGCACATGTTCACTTCCACTGCGCCCTGAGCAACGGACGGGGGTTTGTAAGCAATGAACAGGCCCGGGGTACGGAAAGTTTCAGCCGGTCACCGAAGTCTGGGGACATTCCCAACACTTCGGCCTCGCCCCGGAACGGGCACAACACCTCCATATCCGACTCCCGTCGCGCCGTATCCTCCTCACCATTCATCACAAAGGCGGGGGTGTCTAAGAAAGGCAGCGCGGAAGAGCAGGACAGGGCTCTGGACATGAGTGTGGCCTCGGCCCGGAACCACGGACACCTACTGAGCTTGGGTGCGACCTCATCTGTGTTGAGTAACATGGGCTTCCATCCCGGCGTGCGCTCTGCCTTCAAGCCCATGGGCCTCTCCAAAGCTCCAGCGGCGGAGCTCTCCAGAGAAGAACCCAACGGAAAGCATACCACACTCGGCTTTAGTAAACTGCTTGGGAACATGAAATCGACGCGAGGACTTAACGAACCTTTGACTGGAAATCATCCTCCTAAGTGTGTCCACCCAATGGACTCCACATCCCCGGTAGTGCCATGCGGCAACGCCATACGCGGATTCCCGTTAATGCCGCATTTTGAGGAGACCTCAGCTTTCAAGCACGTGGAAAGCCGCATGCACTCAGGGCTGTCCCCGTCCCGCTACCCCCAGATGCCATCGGGACTCCATTTTGAAAGGTTCGCTCTCCCTCAGTTCGATGGCGTCAAACCGTATGGTGGGGACTGTAACATTCCTCTCATGCCCTTTACGGTGTACAACGGCGAATTGCTCTATAGCTCACCGTATTACCCACTAAAATTCCACTTTAGTAACCTGCTGAAATACCCCGAGTCAATGTCCTACTTTGGGACTCCGACTCTGAACCAGGATATTGGCTCTATAACTAACATTGACAGGGAGATAGCCATGCACACCCAACAGCTGTCAGAGATCACCGTGGAGAAAAATAGGGCCAGACTGGACACTCTGCCTGGCGCCAACGCCAGCTCGGGCAAACCCAAAAAGGGGCACCTGTGTCTGTACTGTGGAAAGCTGTACTCTAGGAAATACGGCCTCAAGATTCACATGAGAACTCACACAGGGTATAAACCCCTTAAGTGCAAAGTCTGTTTCCGGCCCTTCGGTGATCCAAGCAACCTGAACAAGCACATCCGCCTGCACGCGGAAGGTAACACGCCCTACAGGTGTGAATTCTGTGGCAAAGTGCTAGTGCGTCGGAGAGATCTGGAACGTCACGTGAAATCACGGCATCCAGGGCAAACCATCAAAAAGACTGAGGACAAAACAGAAGGATTGTTTGACGACCAAGAGGAGCACAAAAGTGACAATGACAGTGATGTGGACGTGTGTTTCACCGACGAGCAGAGCGACCAGGAGTCCAGTAAAAATACTGATTAACTGAAATAAATATAAATGAACTGTATTTGTTTTTTAAATGGCAACAGACTTTCTGTGCAAATGTATGTGTAATTTATATCTGTTTCCTGTGACTAAATATATTTATGTTTTAAAAGCTCTTGAACGTAATGCATTTTTTTTTCTTCCTGATAACCGTATAATGACGTTAATCCGGATCATAACTGTATTCATGGAATATGTTTATTAGGAGCTTGCCGCCACAAGGCCATGGGTATAGCAGGCCATTGGAGATATCTGCTATTGGTGCATGTTTCTACTTTAAATGTTTGGTATAGAATCCCAAAAGGATGCCATTTGCACTTTAAAAGGGTTATAAAAAGGCAAGAAAAATGAACACCAATGAGAAGTCAATTGTATAAATGTACAAGCCCGAAATGTTAATCTTATTTTGGAAATCGAACTCTCTGATATTCGCGTTTTTGAATTGCACTTTTGCTGAAGCACGTTATACTTTGAAGAAAAACGATAGTCCACAATTAATTTAAGAAAGTTGTAAACAAGAAAACAGCTATTAAATTCATAAACAGAATAAAGTGTTAGATACGATCATCGATGATTTAGAAAAAAGTGTTGTATACCTTTGTTGAAAAGTGATATTGTACAATATTTGAAAATCCCCTGTTTACCAAGTTGTTCCTTTTTAATAAATTAAATTTAAAACAAATTCACCGTTATAAACTTATTCCATGCGTGCTGACGGAAATGGTTTTTGGTAGATTAAATTCGATGAGGCAGATTTCACTTTTTTGACTCACTGAACTACAATTTAATGTTTGGTAATTCGATGGATGGGCGTTAAAATGGAGGCTGGATTGCTGCACCTGTGGACAGATTATAACATATTCTCATATTCTGACTGCAGGGTCAAAGACAAATTGACCAATCAATTGAAGTCAACATTCTGTTGCTCAAAAACGTTAAAAAAAACAAACGAAGATGAGATATTGTGTGATGCTATCTCAACCAGACTGCGCGCTTCACTAGCGAGCATTACAATAAATCCGCAAGGGGCGAGAGGTAGTCACGAGCGACGAGACGGTCAAGAAGACTGTTCCAGACAGAAAATGTATTAGCCTGAGGTTGGCAGAGAAGCCAAGTCTTGTTTTCGGCCTTCATTTCCACCACTGTTCTTGTTAGATTTGGCCTGTTTTTTCCTAAATAAACAATGTTCATTTTAGATTAGGATAATAAGAAATGAAGAAACATAAACAATATAAAAAATGCAACATATATATATATATATTCTAAAAAATTAACGTAGGACGGACTAATATGCATTTTAGTTTATTTCTAGCGGACTGAATTATCTGCAGGCTGTTTTACCCCCCCCCCCCCAACTACCTCTTTCAACTTATCTTTAGCGTGTCAAAGTCTTTCTACGAAATACTTTTAGACCATTGCCAACCCTCACTGAGCATAGAACGATCACCGAAAAGATATAATCTTAGGCTTGTCAGATTTATAGCGGACTCGGCCTCTTTCTAAAGGAAAGACTCAGTTGGTTTAACAAGGTCTGTTTTGGGTGGAAATTTGAAGAGACGACAACGCAGCGACTCGAGGCTACACAAAACGAACAAGCAAGCAGCGGGCGAAAGTCTTTAGAGGTAGGTAAGGTTGCGTGTGAAGTGATACGCACCACCATATTTAAAAGTTAACAGGACAATTCTCAAAGACTCAAAACAGTTTCATTTGTGCTGACGTCGGATGCAGGGGAAGCGGTGTCATCCGGAGAGTCAGGTCAGCGCTGGTACTGGTCAGTGCTTGTGGAAAATGAGATGACCTGCAGGGAGGTCGTGCAAAGTCACAGGCCTAAATCCTACAGCCTATGATTTAAAAGTAGAATGAGTAGAAATGTATGTACAAATGTAAAGCATATTTCAAAAGCAACATGCCCCCTTTTTCCTTGACACAATAAAAAACCCCCGAATGTAAATGTTCAGCAAGCCTTTTGATGTGGGAGTGAACAGCAGCGGCAGGTTACATTCTGTACCTGTTCCTGGAAGTCCACCTTCGCCACAGACAGACGAGACAGAGGCAAGGCTGGTGTAGCCTTGAGGTGGCCTTCTGCATGCTGCACTGCCTGTACACACAGGCACACACACAGGCACACACACAGGCACACCCACAGTCGCACACACACACACACACACACACACACACACACACACACACACACACACACAGACACAGACACAGACACAGACACACACACACACAGACACACACACAGGTACACACACACACAGACACACAGACACACACACACACACACATACACACAGAGACAAACACAAGCACACACACACACATAGACACACACATGGTCTCTTCCCTCTCCTTTCTCTAGTGTTGTCGTCTAACATGTTGTCATGGCAGTGACATGGACAGCTCTTGAGCACGACCTGTCAGACACCCCCAGGCTGTGATATTTGAATATGATCTCCCCAGTAGTATCTATTGTTGGTGAAGTGTTTTTTTTTTTTTACAATATCTGGTTGTTTGCACTTACTTATGTGTTTAGTATTCAAGTGGATTTGGACAAGAGTGTTTCTATTTGTGAGTTGATAGGGGATCTGAGTCAGAGGATTTGCCTGTAGTCGTAGGTGCATGAATCCCCAAGGTGCAATTGCAACTCTGCAGCAGGTAGGAAAAGGAAGTTTGAACAGAAATTACAGTAAAAGCACATATCTTTTTTTTAACCATTAAAATTGTCCTACTCTCTGCAAACCAAGCTTGTAAACAGAGATGCACGATGACCAAAAAATCGAATCTTTCAAGTTGTTGAAGGAATACTGTGTACACAGCCTTGGGTGAGTTTTTATACCGTATTAGCAAAGGTCTGAATATTTTCACACTGTGTTCATATTCTGTATATGTAGATTTTCATTACATGCATTCATTTAATAAGTAAAAAACATTTGACCCATTGTTGATCTCCATTATGTGTACTGTTATCTTTAGGAATGCTACGAGCCATTAGCACCCAATGGCTGAGCAGCTACAAAAGATTCCAGTAAGCAAAGGTTTAACAAAGGTAGTTACAGTAAAACAGGCAGTGGTTCTTTCCAACGGTCGTACAGCACTTGGGAAAATAAAAGTTTCTTCTCCTCCACCGCTCCTTTCACATGATGCGCCAGGCTCCTTTTACTACAAAGGCTTCTCTAGAGCTAGTGTATCTGTAATATCAACCTTTGAAAGTAGATGGGTTAAGCACATACATGCACTCGTATGCACACGGCGACGTGCGCGCGTGCACGCAGGCACCGAGGCAAGCACACGCAGGTCCTCAAGGACAAGGGAGAAGGTCCATTCAGTGATCAGATTGATGCATCAATGCCACGGCCCTCTCTGACCTGTGAGGTGGGGGGACTGTAAGGGAAGGAACGGAGACTGAGATGCACACAAAGGCATTCGGGTGAGGAAAGCGAGGCAGTCACAACTGCTGCTGTGGGGCCGGAGAGAGAAGATGAGGGAACGATCTGACGCAGTGCCCTCCTCTTCATCCATCGTGACTGATCTATCTGTGCATTCAAGGGGAAGCATGCAGTCTCCTGAGGATGCCACAAGGCCCGTGCCTCCTCAAAACAGACAAACTATCTGAAGGCCTGCTCATTGATTGACAGAACAAAATACACCCACTCATCCAGACCTCAAAGATGCCAACCGTTTTTCTCTCAGAGAGCATGCAGGGAGGGAAGGGTGTTTACATGTTCTTTCTACGAAGAATAGGTAGATAGTTACGTCAAGTTCGAACACAAAGAGGAAGCCTTCAATGCCCTTTTGGTCATTGTGGTTTCAACCTTGGGTCCTGGGGGGGGGGTTTGCGAGAGGCCTGGATGTATGTTGCTTGTGTATCCTTCAGCTCAGGCTGCTCCCATTTTGCAGCTGCTTCTGTGAGGAAGGAACTGTCACTGAACATCCAGGCACACCATCGCATCACATCCTGGCAGGTCCTTAGGCATCTGCGCGCGCGCGTGTGTGTGGGTGACTTGCCGGGCGCTTGTTAGAAATTCGTCCACCAATGATGCGATGTGATTGTGATGCTCTGCGATGCCAGCGAACACAACAGCCTGGGCTTGACGTTGAGACGTGTCCTGTTTCTAGGGCAACTGGAAAGTGAGCACCTATAGTTCTCGGGACTACAAGGAGGAGAGGAGATTTGAGGAGAAGCGAGGAAAGAATGGGAGAAGGGGAGCGAAGAGGAAAGGAGGAGATAACAGAGGAGAAGGGCATTGGATGAGAGGAGAAAGGAGAAAAGATTGGGTTATTAACATATGTCACACCCTTCCTCCTGCTACAGTCTGAAAAGATAAGCCATTGCTGGTAAATCATGAGGACAAGTGAAGTATGTCTCTGCTAATACCTCACTCCTTCTAAATGGCTCTTTGTTTCAGGTGTGAGAGACACTTAGTTCAAGTGGACAAGCAAAACAAGGTATTTTAGTTTGAAGAGGCATTAATACATTCAGAATGTTAGGAAGGCTTATTAGCACTGTACAAAAACCCATTCACGTGCACATGCACATGCACATACAGAAGCACTTTCACATTAACAAGTGATAAGAGAGACTGAAAAGAGAGCGGAAAAGTCGGGAGACATTATAGCAAGGACACCAGCGCACCGGGTGTTTGAGGGCCACGGTGGCAGAGTGTGTGTGTAAATGGGTGTGTTTTTGACGTACCAATGGCTCTAAGCTTGAGCAGGTGATTATTTTTGCTGGCTAAAATGCTACTGTACGCTGTTAGATAGGTCATTATACTGTCCACTAAGGATGAAGCAAAGAATGGTTGTAGCTCAGTGGTAGAGTGCAGATGTTTGAATGCGGATCAAGAGGGAGCGAAAATCTAATCTCCCCCTGTTGCTGTGTTTAAATATGTCTGAAAAATGAATGAATCATGTTTAAATACAATAAGTTTCATAATTCCAGTGCACGATACAGTAATACGCTACACCAATGACAGTGTAATGGACTTTCAAGGAGAGGGCATGGGGTACCAAAGAGGTCAGACTGACAGGATGTGATGCGACAGAGAGAGGATGTGATGTGACTGCTTTCTTGCTGCTGTTGACAGGTAAACCTGGGGAGGAGGGCAGGTAGGACACACACACACACATGCATACACACTTATGTGTGTGTCTGCCAGAGGTCACACAGACAGGAAATGATGCGACAGGGACAGGATGTGATGCGACTGCTCTCCTGCTGCTGCTGCTGACAGGCTGGTCTCCTGAAACAGGTAAACCAGGAGTGGGGGGCAGGTATAGTAAAAACACAAACACACACACACACACACACACACACACACACACAGCTATGTAACAGATGCAGTAGTATCATCCTGTTGTTTCTGTTGATTCATGTCATGGAGGTACCAGCCAAATACAGACCAAATACAGGAAGCACCATTCAGAGCAGCAGGTCTGGTTCTGATTTCCTGGCGGGTGGATTCGGGGCCGGTCCTGGATTGGAGCCTGCAGGCTGGTATCGACCCGGTCAGAAAGGGCCGGGCAGGACCAATTTTGTACCTGTTTATCTTTCACTTATCCAGGATAGTCAATGTTGACTCTGTCAATGTTGAGTGCTGACCTGATTAGTCAGTCTGATACCCAGTTTAGGTGGTCCGGAGAGTTCGCCTGAGTGTCTATCTATCTGTCTGCTTGTCTGTCTGCCTGTCTGTCAGCTTGTTTGTCTATCTGGTCGTGGAGTTGTTTGAGTGTGGAACATTGATTCCCTCATTACCTTCAGCCTAGTAAACAGACCGACAAGAGCACTGCTAATGCATTGCTAATTAGCACTTCCAAACTGGTCTGTCGACTACGCAACACAACCAACCAATCACAAAACTCCAGAGATTCCACAATACTGCTGCATGTACCCTCACTCAAGGACTTTCTCAATAGTCACTATTAGAGGTTGCAATGGGTCTTTGACAGCTCTATGAGATCTTGTAAAACCCCTCAGAACGGTCTGAAGAAATCAGTCAATACTAATGTCGCTATTAGCTAGCTAGTATGATAATATAAATATGTATTTCCTAACAGTGTCCTGAAAAAATCTTGCTTAATTAAAATAGCTGTGTGTGTTTGTGTATGTGAGTGTGCTTGCATGTGTGTATGTGTGTGTGTGGGGTGGGGGGGTGGGGGCAGAGCAGAGGAAGCACTGCTAGCTGGTCTTCAAGTCTACCCCAGCTGTTGTGGGGTTGGATCTCAGACAGAACAGAGCAGAGCAGAGAAAGACAATCATTACCCGAACACAACAAAAGCTGACTATTTAAACCCCTGCTGCCATTGTAGGACGATCACCACCAACTGAAGAAGACAGAGGAGTAAAGAGAGGGAGTAAATAGACAAACAAAGGCCAAAAGAGAGAGAGATTAAGAGAGAAATGGAGTGGAAGAGTGAAAGAGGATGGGAAACAACCCAAGAGAGAGTGAAAAAGAGAGAGGGACACGGAGAGGGAGGGAGGGAAGTAGGATTAGAGAGAGACAGAAAGAGAGAGAGAGAGAGAGCGGTGTGCCATTGTGGTGCAATGGACTGTGAGACTGGCCCTTTTTGTGCCTCCCTCTGAGGCAGCACTGGGCTGGAGTTAACCACTCAGCTCCATTACCAGAGCAGAGGGCGGTCTCAGACCTGCCACACCAAAGCCAGCACACCGCCCAGCCAGGAATATTAATTGCTTTTAAATGAAGTGGAAGTCTCTTTATTGGGTGTCTGGTGTTGGTTTGTCACCGGTCCCCTGAGAGGCCCCCAGTCCTTTGGTGTGGCTGATTCTAAAAGCACCGCCGACTCTGGATGAGTTCATTGATCAGCAGGGGGCGGGCTGGCGGCGGTCCGGCCCCTTCGCAGACCCATTGTCCTCCCCTGTCATCCCTCGGTGACAAGCATTCAGGACGACATTGTTTACTGGCTCTTATGAAGCATCCTGCACACAGAATAAAGACAAATAAAGTTGATTTTTTTTTCCTTTTTTCTTTTTTTTGGGACTATCAATGGCTTAGAACTATTACCTGTATATAAACACCTAAAAGCTCCTTCTCCCGTAAAGACAATCATTGTTGACATGACTTTGCCCAGCCTGGCCTGGTATGGTCAGTTATCAACTAGCCTGGCCTGGCTCAGCCCTGGTGTGGCATTGGTCACTTATCAACTAGTCTAGTCTGACCTGGCCAGGTATGGTCTGGTCTGATCTGGTGCTCTCTCTAGTCTCTTCTGTCCTGGGACCAGTGTGAATGGTGGGCAGATGATTCAGAAGATTATCTTTAATTCGTGCTCCTACTGCTCTGGCTCATTCAAGTGGCGGCAGCAAACAAAGCCTGCTGTCCTCCAGCGGAGGACCAGAAAGCAACGCTCCCATCCCAGCCGCCAGCGCCTAGATCTGTCCTGCATGGAGAAGAAAGAAACAAGCTACAGGTCGGTTTCCATACATCTTTTGTGGGAGATTCTTTTTTTTTTGTTGCTTTCTGTCTGGTTTCTGAAAAGGGGTTTTCTCTCTCCCTGCCCATTGAAGAAATTGCCTTCTAAATACATGCTATTAGAATATTTGTATAGATGAGTAATAAGTTATTAGTTGCAATTACTGGTCATCTATCAGTCTTGTATAATGGACTGATGAGCAGCCAGCTTTTAGCTTCAGAAGATGTAATTTGGAGGGCAGGCAGACAGGAGCTGAAGAATAGACTCCCTTTATCCAGCTGCCTATTGTAGAAAGAGACACATTATAATGGTATTACCTGAGGACTATGGGGAACTGATCAAATCAAGGACGCACGCATACATCATCATCTGGAAGGCTTTGTCTGGCGGGCATGGAATGGGGGGTTAGGAGTTGACTGCAGGGCATGCAGAACTACACAACGTCACAAGCAGGATGTGATACAGCAGATTTATAGAAGCCTAACAGGCGGCGGTGACAACGCATGCTGCATGGAAAGTAGCGGAAAGTTGGAAAGAATCGTGCAAAACCGAAAAGAATATGCACAGAACCCACCAAACCCCCACCTCCTACCCCTAAAACCTTGGCGCAACACGTGAGCCAATTTCCAATTAGAGATAGAGACGACCTTGAAACCTTTTGAAAAAAACGGATGTCAGACGGTAAAGGTGCAGGCTTTCCTCATTCCTATGGGAGACAGAGGCCCCCAGAAGCCCCCAGGGCCCCCCAGAGGCCCCCGGGGCTCTCTGTCTCCCTTACAAGACCGTCACACCATCTTTAGCAGTCCATACTCAAACAGTCTTCTGTTTGCTCATTGTGGTTCAACTCCTTGCATTGAGCGACACTAGCTAGGTGCAGGTAGCAACCTTGAACAACAAATTATCCTCAGCTTCAAATGTTTGTCTGTACGTGTCTGTCTGATGTGTGTTGATCTGTGTGTGACCTGACAAAAACCAGAGGCCTGTTGTTTCTATTGAGCAAATACTAGACTTATCGCAAGATTAACACAACAAGTCGCCATTCAGGTCTGTTGTAAGGAGCCCAAGGACACTTGGTCCATTGTGGCAGTCCCAACATGCGGCTGCCTTCTATTACCAAGAACAATGACAGCTGGAATAGGATCCCTATCCTTCTCCTCTCCTCCACCATGTCTATTCACATTCTCCCTCTCCACCTCCCCAGCCTTTCTCCCTCACCCCCTTTTTTCTGACCAGAAAGAAAGCATGACACTATTCCCAGAAGCCATGGCTAGAATCAGGAGGATTTGAGAGCGATGGAGGGCGGGTGAGACAAGAACAAAGAGTCAGGGGACTATGTGGTGTGTCTGACAGGCAGTACCACCGAGGAGCTCTCTCTTCCTCAATTGGCAGATCAATTTGTGCTCTCCGCTGCTCCGTATAGCAGGGACCTGCGACCACACAGCTCTGACAGCAGGCCAAATGACACGCAACAATTTCACCTCTCTATTGGGGTTTGGAGGAGATGAGGGGGGGGGGCAAGTGCTGTTCTATTCTTCTTCTCTGCCTCCCCCTCTTTTTCTCCTCTGTTTGAGGTTTGTGTAGCGATGGTGCGCCGGGCCAGCTGCTGGTGACAGGATGCTCGTGGCGGTGGGGTTAGCTCTCTGACGTGCTTCCAGGGAGCGCAGGGGGCCGGCTTTGTGCTGGGGTCTGGAGATGGCAGGCCTGCCTGCTGCACCAGTCTACCAGGCCTCTGCCCGCAGGGAAGGAGGGGGGGGGGTGCGCTCAGGGCAGCCATTACACACATAGCACCCCCACTGTCCAGCCTCCACCCCCAGCCCTGGCTCTCTCTAGTCCTTGTCTCAGCCCAAGCCCCGACTCTAGCCCCTGTCCCAAACCTAGTCCCTATCCTGGTCCCTGTCCTGGCCTCAGTCCCTGTCCTTGTCACTGTCCCTGTCATTGTCCTAGCCTCAGTCCCTGTCCTTGTCATTATCCCTGTCCTTGTTCTTGTCCTAGCCTCAGTCCCTGTCCTTGTCATTATCCCTGTCCTTGTTCTTGTCCTAGCCTCAGTCCCCGTCCTTGTCACAGGCTCAGTCCTTGTCCTTAGTCCAGGCTCAGTCCTTGTCTTTATATGAGCCTGAGTTCCAGCTCAAGCTAAACAGGGAACAGGGAAGTTCTTAAATCAGCCACCAACTCATCAGTATGCTACAGCCAGCAGGAAACTGAGGGGGACGCGTGGCACATCTCCCACAGAGAAACACAGAAGACATCACAGGCAGAAAGGAAGAGAGAGAGAGAGAGAGAGAGAGAGAGAAGAGGGGGGCCTTTATAGTTGGTAGTCAGCAGGCCAGGTTAGTATGATGGGGTGGGAGATTGCTGGCAGCAAGTGAAACACTCCACAAGATGATGGGAGTGCAGTAAAGTGTCAGGGTCCATGATCGCTGGCTGCTCTTAGGTAATAGCTCCTACCCCTGCACCCTCCCCCTCGCTACCTAGCCACCCCCCACCCCTGCCCCCCCCCACACAGCATCTCGTGTGGAGAGAGAGGATGAAAGTGCAGGGGGAAAATAATTACACGTAATGACACTGTTGTCTTGTAGCGTTATGGAGATGTTCTTGAAGTCAGCGAGTAGGAGGGGTGAGCGTCTTGAGGCCACTCTCAGTCCCCCCCCCTCCCTGACCCCCC
>BROE01000014.1:9867381-9933510 GCA_036571765.1 Plecoglossus altivelis | reverse complement strand
CCTCCCCCTCCCCTCTCCCCCTACACTGCTAAACCCCAACTACCCCTGGCTTTGATGTCAGACTGCCCTCACACACACACACACACACACATACACACACACACAGGCACGCATACAGGAGGACGCATGCTTGTGAACAGACACACACTCACGCCCCCACACACAACCGTATCCAGGAAGACACACTTACGCACACATATCAATCTCTCTGTCTCTGTCGACACCTCAACAAAGAGGCATTGTGTCCTGGGTCAAGAAACACTGAAGTTGTTCATGTGAAAGTGTACAGTTATTCCCAAGCTGTTTACCGGAGCGACTGCATTATAAGAGTAACAAAACATTACTATATTAGATGGTTTTGTAGGAAGAAATACTGTAATTACCAACAAAATCATTAGTTAACAGAGTCACGACCCTGCAGCAGATGGTCTGAGATCAGTCTCTCTATGACACAGTGGCTACCTACATAGAACGACTATCACAGATCATCTGGGAGGACCTATAGTCCTCAGGTGGGCTGGGAGTGAAGTGGTCTGAGTGTGTGTATGTGTGTGTGTGTTAAAGTGTATGCAAAGGAGCAAGAAGGACATCCTCAAAGCCCTTCTCATCGTCACAGGCAAAAATGACCCTCTGCAACACGTGCACACACACGCCACGGATACAGACACACATGTACACGCACACACATATTCACAGCTGTGCGGGTGGGCCTTGTTATTTTTCCTGCTTGTTGTCTTTGATTGGGTGGGTTGCGTGGCTCTCCAACGACGTGTGTGTGTGTGAGTGCGTGTGTGTGTGTGTGCGTGTGTGTGTGTGCGTGTGTGCGCGTGTGTGTGTGTGTGCACCATGTGGTTCTGTTCTCAGTCCCCTCTTGGCTCTGGCCTGATTTGCATTCCTTTGTGTGTGTGTATAAAGGCACCTATTCTGAGGACAGAGTTTACCAGCTGCCATCCAGCACTAGTCCTTATTAGAGCCTTGCTGCTAGTCTGAGAACGCCTGCACATGTTCACCACGCGCTCTGCCTCTCTCTCTCTCACACACACAGACCAAGGATGTCTGTGGCGAGCACCAGCTCCACCAACCCAGTGTGGTTAAAGGTCATGCTCTCTCTTCCTTTTCACTCTCCCTCCATCAACACGCGCGTGTCACTCCTCCTCATCCTCGTAGTCGACGTCCTCTTCTCTCTCCGCTTTCCCGTTCTGCATCAGCTCTCTTCCTCCCTCCTCCCGCGCCGCCCTCCCCCAGCTCCCCTCCCCTCCTCCCCCTTCGCCTTGACAGACCCCCCGAATGACCGCAGCCAGATCTTCCTCTTGGATGTATGACCACCTTCGTGGAGGGTACGGTGGTCTTCTTGCACCAGTCCTCATACAGGAGGAGCCACCGGTCTCCTTCGTCAGCCGAATCAGACAGGTTCTGCTAGGGTGGCGAGACAGAACAACCAGACAAGCCACTTGCACGCGCTCTTTACAGGCTGACACAATGACGGGAATTCCTGTGGGGTTAAAGTCGTACAATAACGAGGCAAATCCTGGCAGCAATCCTCATAATTACAAACTCCTATGTCTTGCAGCTTCCACTTGGAGGGCATGCCGGCAGCCTTGAGACACACAAAGAGAAAAGTAGCAGAGTTTTTTTGATTTTATATCCGACCAGAAGCTTTGAGCTCTCTCCTTCAACAGGCTACCATTTGCTATGAAAATGAGGACAAAAAAAGAACAAAAAAGTTCCTCAGAAATATGTGGACAATTTGAAGCTTACCTTTCACAGAGAGTTGGGCCGCTGCACCTCATCTTGCTGGTGCCATGGTCACGAACGAAGCCCGGTTATTACTTGTTATTGGACAAGGTACGTGTGCATACGCTTGTTTTCAAGCATTTGTGGTCAGGTGTCTGTCTGTTTCCGTGCACACGTGTGTCTGCGTGCGTGCGTGTGTACGTGCGTGCGTGCGTGCGTGCGTACGTGTGTGCGTGTGTGTGTGTTGAAGGGCCCTGTGTGAGGCTTGTGTGCTGGGTGACATGTGCTGTTGGAACTCCAGGATGCAGATCAGGTCCTCAGGCATTGGCTGGCATCTGCTCAGCTACACTGCTCCACAGCATCTGTGACCCCCTTTACCCCGACACACACACTGACACACACACACACACACTGACACACACACACACACACACACACTGACACACACACACACACAACACACACCTGACACACACCACACAACACACACACACACTGACACACACACACAAACACTGACACTACACATCCGACACACAACACACATCTGACACAACCCACCACAAAAACACACAACAGACAACACACACCGAACAACACACTGACACAACACACACACACTGACACATCCACACAAAGCAGTGACACAGCACAGAAATACCGTCCTTGGGCAGGGTATAGTAAACTGCAAAGTTTTCTACTTCACGACACACATGAAGATACAACACATCACTACAGTGACTAACGACGAGGTTAGCACCACTGCAACGTTGACGAATTGAACAATCACCTACATGAGACTGGGTCTTGACAACAGTCATGCACACACCAGACGCATCATCATCATCTACTAGGCTGACCTAAAGAACATCCACGTACGGTAAGGGGGTCAGCTCAGGGTATGAATGCAAGTACTGTTTGTTTGTACGTCGTGGTGTTCTCCTGATGCTTGATAAGACTATCGAATCATCTGGTGTGACAGGCGGTTGGGGTTCTGAGATTTTGAGACCGAACAACGTGGTATACTCTGTGTCTACCTGGACTGACAAAGAACGACGTTATCAGGGGGGTAACCGGGGTGGGGAGGGGGGGTTGGGGGTGGGGGTGGGGGACATGATGGAGACGGAGGACATACTTGATTTTGTGTTGTTCCCTCTGGCTGTAGTCTCCTGTTAGGCTTGTTTGTTCCTCTGCTTGTCGTGGCGTCTCCCCCTGAAAGACGTATGTCGCCTTGTTGTGATGTTGAAGGGGTGCCAAGGCGCCTATTGTCGGCATCTCTTCTCTTTAAGGCGCAAGTTCAGAAGCTCGCTCCATCGTTGTTTACCATTTTCCTCTCTCGTTTCGTCTCTGTCCTCCCCCTATTACGTCACTTTGCCCGTTCGTCTTTGTCTGGCTCTTCTGCATTAATTGGAGCTGGATTGTTTACGCGGTGAATAGAATGCTACTGGGAAGAGCAGCACATGCTAAGGGGGGCAGGACAAGGACACTCCACGCTGCAGACGAGCCGCCCTCCCGGCCCGACCGTGCCGCAGCGTAGAGGGCCCGCGCCAGCTTCATCAAACACCCATCGGGAAATGAAAGCTATGGTAATGACAGGTGATAATGCCATATATAAACATTGATTACTAACGCCGCTGAACAACGTGAAGAGGCGAGAAGAGGACATCTAGGGGGGGAGCGCGGAGAGAGCGCGAGCGAAACGTACGATCGAGAAACGACGCGAAGTGAGATCGAGGGACGGGGGAGAGAGAGAGGCCGGAAGAGAGCCAGAAAGAGAGAGAAAGTTGGAGCAAGCCTGGGGATGAGTGGGCTGGGAAGGGAGGGACAGAAAGATGGCAAGAGAGCAAGGTAGAGAGGGAGAGAGGGAGGGAGGGAAAGAGGGAGGGAGAATGATAGAGTGGGAGCAACATGACAAGGTGTGTTATTCCAAGCTTAACCACATCAAAAGGTGTGCAGCGTGGTAATTAAGTGTATTCTTCCGATTCTGCGTCGCAGGCTGCTGGAGGGATGGAGCGAGGGATGGTGGTGAATAGACTCCCTCACCTCTCTCTACGTCCACCACCATTACCCTGGCGGTGTTCTCCCCGGCGAGGGGAGAACATGTGATGAGGAACGACCGCTGTCACAACACAAACCCAAGAACACGTTTGGTGAAAATGTGATTCCCCCCCCCCCCACTATACTCAGCAGGGATGAATCGGGCCCAGGCAGAATGATTCGCCTACCAGAGCTTGTACTAATTACTTTAATGATGTCGCCATGGTAGCGGGGCTTGCACAGCCCCACGGTCAAAGGCTGATAGGAAAACCAGAGATCAAAGGTCACTTGATTATCAGCTCGGTGGTGAGCATCAGCCTAGGTCTGGGCCGAACTCAAAACCAAGAGACTCAAGACTAACTCAAGACCAGAGATAAGGCCAGGGCTAAGACATATGGTTGATAGATGTGACTAACCCATGTTAACAGGGCTGAGAAGTGGTCAGACGGAACCTGGGCAGTCCTGTGTAACGCCCGCCTGCTCTCCCGGTCCCTGTCTTGCTGCGACGCTGCTTTAGGGACCATATGCAGTGTTTATGATGTGCAGTGTTTGCCTTCAGCTGCGGGGTTAGTGGAGGCAGGCTGACACAGTGGGGGAGCTGGCACGCTGACACACACAGATGTTCCCTCTCATGCCCTCACGCCTGGGACCACGGTTCTCCTCTCCACTCCTCTCTATCTCCTCTGTACTCCTTGGTTTCCTCTCCTCTCCACTCCTCTCTATCTCCTCTGTACTCCTTGGTTTCCTCTCCTATCCTCTCCTCTCTGGGCGATTTGATAGTGATGTGTTGTGAAGGCCAGAGGACATAGGGGAGTTGTAACAACATCAATGCGCTTCGCCAGGTTTTCAAGTCAGGGACATGTCTTATTATAATTACTACCTAGACCTTATTTATTCTTCTGAAGAACTGCTTGTGCAGTGGACAGTCATGCCCTCTCTACCTCTGCTGCTCCTCCTCTCCTCCCAGCCCCTAGAGAGAGGGAAGGGTGGGGGGGAGAGGGAAGGAGAGGAGGAGGGGGGGGGCAGACATGGTGGGGGCAGTGGTGGTGTGTGCGAGGGGTTGTGAATCTGCAAATCATTTATTTACGTTTGGCATCTGCATAACGAGGCAGTCGGCCAATGGCAGCCGAGACAGGGTGGCATGCCTTCAGTTTTAATGGGCAAGCCGAGGAAACTTCCAATCCTTCTTGACATTTCTCATAGCGAAATAAACGTGCTCTGGGTCACAGTGTCTATTAGGAAAATAAGAGACGAGCAAGTCAATTATTCTCCAATGACTGGATAGCCAGGGGACCTCATTATGGTGATCAGACCAGGGCCATGCTTCCCAGTCTCTCCTGTGTGTAGCTCCTGATTATGCTGGGGAAGAATGACATGGCCCTTTTTCACTCTTTATGTTAAGGGGTACACACACACTCGCTCATCGACACACACACGCACAAACACACACTCCGAAACACAGCCAAACTCACTAACGCACACAATGACACACACTTAAAACACACATGTACACACAGAGATATAGCCAGAGTGGAGTGTCTGGCCAGCCAGCCAGAAATTGTTGACACGTTCAAAAAAGTGCGAGGCGCTCTCATCCAGTGGAGTGCTGAGGTCGGAGCCGCTGATAGGCTGACGGGGTCACGGAACTGGATGCTTTGGGAAAACATTAGTGGCAGGGGCACTGTGAGCTGTCATGCCCACCCTGGACACAGGGCCCTGGGGAGGCAGGAGGAGGGTTGAGGGGCGAACAGAAAGGGAGGAGGGGGGATGAGGAGGAGGGGGATGAGGAGGCGCGGGTTAAAAAAAGCAGAGCCCGGGGTTTGGTGGGCGGAGTGGTGCATGCTGGGATGCTGTGTGCGAGATGGCGCCACGGCGTGCAACTGCTGATGTGATGCGGGCAGGCAGGGCGCAGGGGGCGCGGCTTGTCTTTCCTAGTGCCCGCATAGTGTGTGGCACGGCTCCGCTGCACGGGCGATGACACGCTAATTAATTCATACGAGAACCTATCTGGACCACTGCTGATTGATAACCAGCCGTCTTATCAAAGCCAGAGCTATCATCCAGCTGTGTAAATCTACACCAGCTTGTACAGTTAGGTTTTTATACAACACTTTTGTTTGAGGCGGCTCTTAAATAGACTTTACTACTTCAGTACAGCAGTGAATATGAACCAGGCAGATTTACTGAAAGTGTTTGCCGGAACGACATTGATTCCAAAGAATGAATATTGATATTCTTTCCTTCTTCCCCTGCTTTTCAGAGCTTTTTTGTCCATGAGAAACTGCTCGTTTCCCTCACAGACATTCATCCACCTTGCCGAGGAGCGCTGCGGTTATTGAGTGCAAATCACAAACGTTTCTTTATTAGTCATTGATTCAAAATTAGCCTTTGTGCCTCCATTCGATTCGGTCCTGTGCATACACCGTTCCTCCAGTCTCCACGGTAACGGCGCACTGTCCAGGGGTGGGGGGTTGTGGGGGTGTGAGGGGGATGTGGGTGGGTGGGGGTTGTATGGGGCGAGGGTGGGGGGCGACTCCCCCAATGGGTGTGGCCTTAGTGGGCGCTCTGGCATATCTCCCATAATGCTCTCTGAGACATGAATGATTGGATTATTTGATGACATCTTATTTCTTAAATTTGTTTCGGCACCATATGTCTCTAATGCGCATCTGTCCAGGGCTCCGTAGTCGTGCCCTGGGGTCTGGTAGGACCCAGGCAGCCTCTGTACCTGGAGGGTAGGAATGGCTAGTGAGCCCTCCACCCCGCCCTCCACCCCCAAACCCAACACACACACGGCACTGGGGGAGGAAGTGCAACAGACCGCATTCTAGCGCATGTTGAAGAAACATCTTTTTTATTGCTTTACCCTCTCTCTCTCTCTCGCTCTCACTCACTCACTCCCTCCCTCTCTCGCTCTCCTCTTCACATGGTGAATTAATAACAGCGCTGCAGGCAACGCTGCAGTTTGTGAACATCTAGCAAGCCAAGCAGAAGAGGAGGAGGAGGAAGAGGAAGATTCCTTCGCTTCTTTAGCTATTTTCCGCTTCTTCCAATAGAAGTGTCCTTGTTATCATAATTGGTTCCCTGGGCCTGTTGGTTCCCTACATTCCCCAACACTCCCCCCTCCCACCCCCTCAACTCCAGGAGCAGCCCCCTAAGATACAGACGGTGCAGGGAAACCAAAGTAACTTTAACCAGCCTCAGTAACCTGTGTCTCAGCTCTCCAACTAGTTCTTTAATTGTTTTGGCAGCATGACAACCAACATGACCTACGTGTAACCCAGATACACAGGCTGTGCCCGGGGTTTAGAAAATGTTCCTAGTATGAGACGATGGAGATCTGCTGAGTAGACCGAGAAACTGCTTAGATCAGATACATATATAACACAACCGGAGGAGGAGCTGGTGATTTACCAGCAGTTGAGAATGGACACTCAACTGTATAACGCAAAAGAATTTACCCAAGCCAAGTGAAGAGCTTATTCTGTCCTTGTTGTGTACCTATAGGCATCTTTCACGCGTGTAGGTTTTCTTCCTCCAGCCTTTCTTCCAATGAAAGTAGTCCTTGTTATAATATGGTTCCCATGGGGCCTGTTGGTTTCCCTACATTCCCAAATCCCCCTCCCACCCCCTCAACTCCAGGAGCAGCCCCCTAAGATACAGACGGTGCAGGGAAACCAAAGTAACTTTAACCAGCCTCAGTAACCTGTGTCTCAGCTCTCCAACTAGTTCTTTAATTGTTTTGGCAGCATGACAACCAACATGACCTAACCCCGCATTACAACACCCGGGGTGTAGACCCAGATAGACAGGCAATCGTGCCGGGGGGGGGTTCGGCGGGAGGGGGGGGGGGGGTAGGGGGTGTGAGTGGGGGTCGTGGTGGGGGTCATTTGCAGTCACGACCCCGGGGGTCATGGTGGTGTACTCGGGGATGAGCTGGGGTCTCGCAGATTGTGGGCTCACTAATGAGGCTGCTGCATTCACGCCTCCCGTGTGCAGGCAGCGCCCTGCCGCCTCTGCGGCCGTGCGCTCCGGGAGCAGGCGTGTCAGCGGGCGTGTCACGAGCGGGGAGCGATCTGTACACTTCTCAGACGCTCCGGTCAGTCGCCCGGAAGGAGGAGGACCAACACCCTCCTCCTCCACCTTCACCTGCCACATACACCGCACACCCAACCACCCCCCGACACCAACGACCCACACATCCACTAATACCCCCCCCCCCCACCACACACAAAATGTTTAGTAATTAATATTTAAATAAATATAAAATAACATTCTTACTAAACCTGCAGTCAGACAACAGAATGAAGTTGACCTTGCTCAATCTAAATTTCAAAAACAGCTCAGCCTTTTTTAATGGACGTCTTAGAGCTCTCAATCGCTTTGAGGTTTGAAATAAACAATACTATTGAGAAGAAATATTCAGACAGGCAAACAGAGAGGCAAAATACTCAAATTAATTAAAGAGGTTGGGAATTAAATAAAGACCTCCCGCTCTCTGTAAATACAAGTGTCAGAAGTCATTACATTTGCACATTTCTAAATTTACAGCAAGTCAATCATTATTTGCTTCATATAGACACATATCAACACACACACGTGTGTGTGTGTGTGTGTGTGTGTGTGTGTTGAGTGTGTCTGTGCGCCAGCTTGGTGACTGTGGTCTTGTTGTTCTATGAGTAACCCTGTCTGGTCCAGATTCTTCCTGGCCATTTAGCTTGGCTAATGGCCCCTGCATGTGTGTGCGTCTGTGTGTGTGTGCGTCTGTGTGTGTGTCTGTGTGTGTGTGTGTGCCTGTGTGTGCGTGTGTCTGTGTTTGTGTGTGTGTGTCTGTGTGTGTGTGTCTGTGTGTGTGTGTGTGTGTGTGAGCCTGCTTGGCCCTATTCTTCGCTCCACTAGTCACACGTCAGCATGATCCTTCTAATGTCAATATTGGGACCTTGGCCCCGCCCCCTAGGGTACCTAAACAAGCTCCTTAATAGATATACTGTGCTCCTTTTAAGGCCCCGCTACCCCCTGGTTTGGGGGGACAAAAGACTATAGGAGAGAGAGAGAGACAGAGACAGAGAGAGAGAGAGACAGAGAGAGAGACAGAGAGAGAGAATTATTCTCTAGAAAGATGACTTCAAACTATTTCTAAAATAGACCGAACAAGATTGGGGGACATGTTCCTTTGGTCATATCTCTTTTTCATCACCGACCTGTCATTTCCGTCTCCTTTCCCCCGCACCCTGGCTACCTTGAACCTTTATGCACCTTACAGAGCATGTGGTCATAGTTTCTTACATGCACTAGACCTCCTCAAGATCTTCTAAGATGTATTTCAACATAGAACTGGCCCAATGCACTGGAACAGCAGGTTTATGGCAGCAGGAATTACTGTGACCCCTTCCCATCCCTACTTTTATGGAGAAGCCCAGCCCCCACACTCGCAACGTGATGCTAATCCCACCCTGAGGGCTTAAATAGGCCACAGCGCCAAGGGCGTCATGTTGGTCATGTGACCTGTGATAACTTCTCACCTCCCTAGGGCTGGTTAATTGGCTTTAATTGCCTGTAAATGCCTAATTAGCTGGTTGGTCATTTACTCAGCTTTTTTCTACTACCTCCTTTGTCCGACGGGGCAGGGTTTTGCACTGGTGTCACGTCCAATCACGCCACTCTGGATGGGACCCAATTAGCATTACAAGCTGAACCATCAAAAAGAAAACCTAACCAAGAATTTGTCCAGGAGGAGGATGTGATTGTAGATGACAACAGCTTTAATGGAAAAGTGTGCAGCCTGAGGCCAGGCTGTGAAGTTTGTTCTTCTTCAAGGTGCTGGGCGCAGAACAGTATAGTTCTACTTACGGTGTACCATAGGGCAGAGAGATATTTACAGCACAGAACTAACATCAGTACCAGTTGTGAGAGTCGGCTACTGACTGAGGCCTGTGCCCTGACCGTGACCGTTACCGGAAAGAGGTGACAATGCGACATTTAGGGACCCGGTTCTCTCAGGGAAGAAATGTGGCCTGGGGATAGTCAGGGAGGCCTGCATGAACACCAGAGACCTGTGATGCACTGTCAGACCTTGTAAGCTGCAAACTGGGCCACCTCCTCTCTACCCGTCTCCTCTCTTCCCTCCGCCAAACCCTCCTCTCCGCTTCCTCTCCCTCTCATCCTCGTTTTCCCATGGTTATCTCCTCTCCTGTCTTCTCTCCATCTCTCTGGTGGTGGCAGGTCCATTCAGGGCTCATTACCTCAGACTCATCCTAAGCGTCTGAACTTGTAACCTTATGATCTTCCAGGACAGGCTTAATGGGTCACCAGAGTTCCAACCCGCCTCGACCAGCCCGGCACATTAGAACCACTCAGGTCCCATAACTCTCAGACCAATCAAAAAAGTCCCACACAGCAACCAGCCAATCAAGCAGACCCCTCACATTGACCGGCCCTAAATGCGATGAGGCACCACTGCCTACAGACCTGCTTGGTTCCCCATGTCCCCAGGTCAAGTGTCTGTGACGTCACGGGGCAGCCGTGTCCCCTGGGGATACATAGGAGAAGCCGACCTAGAATCATCCGAGTAGCCGGAGTCACATGACCTCTCTTCAGGTCAGAACAGCTGGCGGGTGTCGCCACAGGCAAGAAGGGTTGGGGAGAAAGAGAAAAGAGAAAATAGCAAGCATAGACAAACATTTGGGGTAGGGGAATGCCAGCAACTGGTGACAGTGGTCAACAGGTCTAAAATTACAAAAGTGAAAGTAGACAAATAGTGTTCCTTTACAACTGCATGTGTGGAAAGTCTGTCGGAGAGAATGGGGAGTGTGTCTGAGGGAGAGTGGGAAGTGTGTGTGAGAGGGGAAAGGAGGCGTGTCTGTGAGCCTAATCGCTGAGCCACTTAGGCAACAGCAGTCAGAGGAATTAGGGCCTAAACATCCCGGCCCAGTGTCATGGAAGACAGCAAGCTGACAGGAACTAGCGAGTGTGGGGCTCGCGTTCAGCGACTGGAATATCAAGCCGAACTTGTAGGCCGACTAGTGCTTTATCTGATAGGGTTAGCGTTACTTAGACCACACCCACTGGAGCGTTCATAACCCTGGACGCTTTTTATAGATCTCTCTCTCCATCTCCTTGTGTCTCTTTCTCCCTAGCTCTGTCTCTGCCAGTAGAGCAGTGAAAGGAGTCGGGCTGACGCTCAGTGACCTGTGTGAAGGCTGCTATCGAACGGATGGTCAGCATCAGAGGGAGCTTGTGTATCCATGGGTCATCTGGTCAGGAGAACACAACAACCAGCAGCAGGCTGGAGGAGACGCTGGTGTTTGGATAACGGCCTGGACGTCATCCGGGCCAACTTCCCTGCTTGTATTTTTTACATTAAATGACTCTCTGCCCTGACCGGATGGAACTTAACTCCCCCCCCCCACACGCACACACACTTGAACACACATACACACAACTTCTGACAAACCTCTGGATGACCTTCTGGTTCAAACTCATTGACCGCGACATCTACCAAGTGAAACCCAAGGGCCATGTGCGGTTGGTCGGTCTGTCGCTTAAGCAGGGACTAAAGTGTAGGTGGGCGCGTGGGTGGGCAAGTGTGCTGACTCACCTCATTGTCAGTGTGTGTGTGTGTGTGTGTGTGAGAGTGTGTTAGCTGTCTCATGTAGACCCTTGAGCAGGTAAGGAGATAAAGTGGCCGGCATATTTACATGCCAGTAGAGCAACAGAGAAAGAGCCACCTAGCCGCTCCCGCTACATCAAAGAGAAGCAGGTTATTAACGGGACATGGAGAGCCCTGCAGTCTGCGTTAGCATCACACACACTCCTACGCTCGCCTGGAATCAACAACACACACGCTCGCACACGCAGTCTGCTGCGCACACAGCCACAAGCATATAAACACACGCAGGACCAGGAACGGCTTCCATACAAAACTACTTTCAATATCCAATCCACCTAGGGCTAGTCCATTGTCAGTGGCTCTCACAATTAATTAGGCAACTTATTGAGCTCGAGATGCAATATGCATGTTAATTTAATGGGTTCTCTCTGGCTTGAAAAAAAAAGGAAGAAAAGGCTTTGATGTCCACCAAACTTGGCAGTGGATTGGCCGCGGCACACAATGGCAGAATTAATGAGGACAAGGAAACAATGGACCAGGTATTGTTTCACAAACGTGCATACAAAATGGTGCAGAGATACATGCATGCTAATGCGGCCTGAACCCAGACCCTGCGAAACGGGCCCCGGTGTAGCTTTGTCATCATGTCTCTCTGCTGGTACCTATTCAGCGTCTCTTTCAGCGAGCTGAGCCTCATGTAGCTTCGCCGATCCTCCTGGATGGTCTGGGTGACAGTCTGACCGTGTGGGCACAATCACCAGCATCAGCCTCATGTTTGGGCACTCTCCTCTCTCTTCTTTATCTCCACGTTCAACGGTCAGATATCATTTTGTTTTCGAAAAATGTATTGTGTCTTGTCGGGACTTAACTAACCCGGGTTCAACATGAACGAACAGGCTATCCGACCCATTCAAATGGGGGTAAACCATGCAGCACATCAGAACAGCAGAACCTTGTCCCTTCTATAACCTGTGCCAGCGACATCCAGGAACTGGCATCTGCATTTGTCATAAACCAGAAAGTATTACTTCACATGGGCTGAAAAAAAGTCACAGGTCGGCTCCATACAGGATCCAATCTGATCTTGTTTGATGGATACAAAGATCTTGGAATTCCATGCAGTGATTATACCAAAGCTATGTGATGTTGCAGGGCTGACAGTGAACTGGAGAAGATGCTTTTTCAGTGTTTCGTCTAGACCTTACAGTTATTATGATCAGAATTGACATACTCACAAGCAGCATTTGTTTATTTAACATTATTAGAAAGAAAGAAAAACCTTAACCTGTACAAATATACTAGAAGTATTTTAATTAACATATTTCTAGGTGACCTAGCCTTACTGCTATCCATTATGACAAATGTTTCATTGACAAATGGAACCATTTCCTGGCAAGGTGAAAAAAACCGAATTGTGAATGCTATTGATTTACCATAGAAATACACAGTAAAACACAATTCAGCAACAGGCCACATTTATGAAATAACACACATAGCTAATGTTTCAAGGTCAAAAAGAGAACTGCGGCAGAGCCATGTTTGTAAGGTGGAGCAGAAGTGAAGCATTGAGGTCAGATGTAGTTGCAGGGAGCTCCTGTCTGACAGTCAGTGCCTCAGCATGTGTTGCTCCATCTGGAGCAGGAGGACTAGAAGCAGCACAAGCAGAGCGAGCATGTGCCAAGATTTGAAAGGCGGGAAAATGCTCTGCTTACCACGCGCTCGGACCATCAGAGCAAGGCTAAAGGCTATACAACATGCTGCATTTAGATTATTAACTAGAATAACAACCACGTAGCTCTGGTGTACAAATGCTATTCAGTAAAACCATTTACAACACTATGTCAAATGGAGTACAATATTACAAACCAGTGGACGGATGCAAATCCACTTCCCAGTTGTAAATGGATATTTTCAGAACATTACTATATGAAGACGTTATCATGCAGCAAAATGAATCAATCAAGGATGTTTATAAAAATCTGTGTTTGCCGAATAATTGCTTCTATGTAGGCCATTCTTGCAGTGTGAACTGCAGGAGGGAGTCTCGGTCTGTTTTTACAACGATAAAATAATTAAACTTGACTTTAGGTTGTAATCACACTTGTCATGTTGCATTCCTGACAGAGTCAAACGCAGCGAAAGGCTCCTTCTAATTATGGAAAAGTTGTCAAGCCTCTCGCGCCTGCTTGGTATCTGCGCGTGGTACCCGCCCGTGCAACAACAGGCGGTGGGAAACCTGTGCTACGCTCTGCCTCGCGGGGGAAAACCTGTGCGACGTGCAGGACGCACGATCTGTCTGCTGAAGCAAGACGTCTCGATGCATTATTCACAGATTCAGTCAAGGAAAACACAAAACAGCTAGGGACATACAGCCAACTGAGCGTGGCATTAAATACAAAGTTTGAATAGGCCTACTGGTTAACATTTTACAGGCTAACTTAATGTGACGAAAAAGGTCATTCCAAAAGAGCTTTAACCGCACATTTGTGTTGTTTCACATAAAAGACAACAAAAATCGTAATTATTAAGCTACATTACTAAAGTCACTCTGACAAGTTCCACATTCAAAAGCTTTGTGCATTTGTCCAGCTGGTCAGCCGAGTCAGCAGACCAGGTCAGACAAGAGAATTATGGAGCGGTCCAGACACAAATTCCACCTCCACCGCCTCCAACTCCACTCTCAATTCGTAGTTTTGATTTACAGATATCGATGAAAGGATTTTGCTTTAGAAACGACTGAGTTTAAACATTTGGAGAGTTGAAGTAAAGCAGATGAAGTAAGGGATAGTATTTGTAAAAAGAAAAAACAACAACTTATAACGTTATAAAGCCAAGCACACCAGTGCCCTGCTCAGTCGAAAGAGAACGTTGAGATCTCGGGAGTTTTAAAGCTTGTTGACACTAGACACGATGAGGCCCTCTGCTGGTGTAGAAAGAAATGTAATTGACTTTTTTGGTGTCATATTTGCCGTCCATTCTCAGAACCTCGCAAAACAGAAAAAACACACCAAGGTCACATCTTGTATTTGTACATGATCACAAAAGTATGTTTTTATACAAATAGGAATGCTGCTTCTGTTCAAAGCCCGAAACACATCACCACTGGCGTTTGGACAAAGATAACTGAGCGTTTTGTCTGAGCTGAATGAGTCGGTGCAATTGCTTTGGTTGTTTTTGTCTGTTTATTGATAAAAGAAGGCTTTTGGCTAGAAGGACATCCGTACAGGGTCAAGTATATTCCTTTCAAATACTTTAGGTGTTTATCTGCCTTGATTCATGTGGGTGAAGAGAACCTTAAATGTGTTGGTCTACTATTTTGATAACTACTCATCTGGACTGAGGCCCTTCGATGGGTCTGCAAGTGCTGTGATGGGACAGCAATCCTGGGGGTGCTGGAGGGAACGATGCAGGGTTGTGTGAGCGGGTCGCATTAGGGTGGATGGCTGGATAAGTGTGGGGTTAGCTTAGGGGAGGGGTTAGCATTCTGCTGTTGAAAACAAGGTCAAACAATGTCAGATGATAGCTCGGCCTGCTTGCTTGCCCATCTGGCCGTCTGTCTGTCTGTCTGTCTGTCTGTCTGTCTGTCTGTCTGTCTGTCTGTCTGCCACCCGTCCTTCCACCCAGTATCCAGTGAACCTGCCTGTGTCTCTACAGGTCTGGAGGACAGAGGCAGAGTATTACAGGATGTGCAAGACCAAGTGGACGTCAGAGACTAAGAGATCCACATTCCAACCTGTTACCAAGTAGAGGATCACTAATACGAATAGTATGGTTAAACTCAGGGCCCTCCTGGGAAACAGTCAACAGTTTTACACTAATGTGGTGAACGCTAATCAATAAGATGGCCGTTGACTGGACAGACAGGACAGTGGGACAATGTTGACATTGAGACATATTGATGAACCTGTCAGAGCACCAATGGCCTGGGGTTGGCTGAAGGGCATAGCGAGACAATAGGCCATTATCCAGCAGGGGCACGGAGTTTGGCGGGAGAAGCCTGGGGGCGAGGCCTTGGGTGAGACGCTGAGACTGTCTGGTCTGGTCTGGTCGCCTCTTTATCGATCGCATGGGGATGGCTGCGGTGGTAGGAGTGGATGCGTGGGTGGGGGGATGGTTGGGGGTGAGGGTGGGCCGCACCCTGTGGAAGCGTGGTCGTCCGGCCAGTGGTGGGAGTCACTGGTGAGCCACCCTGAAGCTGGCCGCCTGCTCTTGTTGCACCAGACAGTCCCAGAATGCCAACGGGCTCGTCTGACATAATCAATGTTTACTAACTCGGTGAATGATTTACAGAGCGGTAGCCATGACGGATATTAGCCCCAAGGATACCACTGTCTCATTCAATTACACAAGCACTTAATGTGATTTAATGCAATAGTTGTAGTTTAGATTATAAATGCCTTTATTTAGTTTTCATGACAAATGCAGACACATTTAATAACGTATATTTTTCAAATATATAACAAAATGTACATAGAAAGTGGAACCACACTGTACGTCTATGCTCTTGTAATACCACAGTGTTCCTGTGGGGAGCGCTTGGACACCACGAGAAACATCTGAGCTTCATGTGAAGCTAAATATAAGAAAAACCTGACAATTGAGTCTCTGACAACATGCTGCTCAATATATAGGTAGCTGTAGGTCCTACGACATGCTAGTCAACCTGTGTAGGGGTAAGTAGACAGGCATCGGTTAGACAGGCGACCAGGTGACAAACCGATGAACAGACAGCTAGACAGGTGAACAGGTAAACAGACAGATAAACAAACAAACCGATGAACAGACAGCTAGACAGGTGAACAGGTAAACAGACAGATAAACAAACCGATGAACAGGCAAGTAAACAAGCCAACAGGTAAACAGACAGATAAACAAACAGATAGACAGGCAGACATTGACAGACAGGAGACTTGAGCAGGTCACAGTGTATATCTCAATGCCTCAATGGTTGTACTCTCACAGGCTGGCAGATGTTGGGATATTGTATGTGTGTGTGTGTGTGTGTGTGTGTGTGTGTGTCTGTGTGTGTGTATGTATGTATGTATGTATGTATGTATGTATGTATGTATGTATGTATGTATGTATGTATGTATGTATGTATGTATGTATGTGACAGAATTAGTTATGCGTTTTGTGTTAGTCAGTATTAGTTATGTGTTCTGCGTGACAGTGTGTGAGAGTTGGCTTTGGCGGGAGTCTCGCTGTCTCCCTCTGGGTCGCTGGGTGCTGGGCGTCGGGTCAGACGTTTCCGGAAGTGTCTGCTGAGCAGGATGTAGATGAAGGGGTTGATGGAGCTGGGGGCGTAGCTCAGGCAGACAGACAGGTAGTAGCAGGTGTGGTAGGCCAATGAGGGCCGGCGCACCCTCAGATTCACTAGCTGGAGAACGTGATAGGGCGCCACGCTCACCATGAACACGCCCACTAGAACCAGCACCATCCGGGTGAGGCGGATGGCACGCTGTCTGGGTAGGCTCATGTTGCAGCTGGAAGGAGAGGGGACATGGGTGGAGGAGGGGCAGGAGGAGGGGGGGGCAGGGAGGAGACATGTGCAGGGAGGATGGGGCGTTAGAGATATTGTTTTATGATCTTGATGTTCAGCTGAACTTTCAGAAAGGTCTCTGTTTAAAATCACTGGCGACAATAACAGACTAGTCTGTGTCTAGCAGCAGTCCCATGGTGTGGGTTGGCCACAGGCAGATTCTCTCAGAATCCTGTTTTCCTGATTCACTCTGACTTATAGGCAAAAATATCCTTCACAGTCTGTCAGAACAGTCAAGACATGTTGTGTAAAGAATCTTTTATCAGCTGACCACATCTGACCACAGTTTTCCAAAGCTGAACACAGCTGACCACAGTTAACATCAACTAACCACTGTTAACCGCCCTCTGTGCCTGCTGTGCCACCATAGATAACATCTCCCTACCAAGGACTGATGTCACCTGCTGCTGGTAATGCATACCCATGTTTGTCTGTGCCCATCCATCAAGCACACACATACACACACACACACCGGCTTGCCTGCTTGATCTTCAGGTACTTCCTCCAGGTGGAGGTGAGGATGAGGAAGTAGCATGTCAGGATAAGGGGCAGCGGCAGGAAGAACGAGGTGATGGTCTGATACAGGGTGTACCTGAGATAGAGAGCAAGAGAAGGGGGGGGGGGAGTCATGAGCAAACCGAGGTACAGTATGTCCAAGTCTCAACCCACATATGGATAACCTTCTGAGAACATGATGGATTCAAGGAAGTAATTCCACTCTCTATAGAATGCATGGCTGTATAGAGAGGGCCGTGGAGCTGCTGTGGTTTCATCATGGCACTAACTCGGCCCTCACCGGCAGGTTCAGGGTGAGTTTAGAGAGCTGTGTCGACCCTCGTGACTTCCTTACCCCTGAGCAGCATGCAGAGCTTCATGCTTAATGATGCTCAGCCAGACTCATCTGCAGCCAAGACCCACCTCTGAAGTCAAACACCACATGTGTTGCTTCTCATCTGCGTCAGTGTTAATCAGAGACGTTAGTTAGATGGGATGATATTCGCGTCCACGGAGGGCAAGACGTCGTTTTGTTATTCTGTCAGCAGCCTGCTGCGCTATTTAACTACACTATGCTATCACACTAGACCTTGGGAGAGACCAGGTTCTGATCTTACCAGAGAATGGCGATGACAGAAATACCGAGAGTTCTGATCTTACAAAAGCACGGCGCTGGGAGAGACGAGGTTCACGGTGCAGCTCTCCAGGCCGTCAGGGAAGCGCAGCACCTCTGAGTAGAGCCAGGCGGGCAGCACCAGGATGAAGGACACCACCCACACACACAGGTTGATCCGGATGGTTCTGGAGCGGGTCCTCAGGGTCATCAGACGGAGCGGGTGGACCACGGCCAGGTACCTGGGGGGTTAGAGGGAGAGAAGAGACGGAGCGTCTGATCGGGAAAGAGAGATAAGGAGAAGACAAACGTGCTTCTTAACTGCATCGCCCCCATGCCCCGGAGTGGTAGCAAACAGCTACCAAGGTCCCCTGAGTGTAAAAACATTTGTGAAATAGTGTGTGTGGCTGGAGTCTATATCTGCACTCAACCAACAGACAGACATGGTTAAATGCACACGTATACATACGCACACACGCATACACAGACACACACATTTAGGTTGGGTACACCAAATGCAGCATGGGTGCACTCCCCAGTCTGTTGGAAACTGGCTGTTGCTTTGAGATAACCGTTGATAGTAATGTACCATGTCTGGTGGCTGTGGATGAAGGTAATCTTTGATCAAGAGAACCACTGCATCAAACTGCTCTCTGGTGAGTGAGTTTAACGACATACAATTTCCTATGCATTCAATATTATACCTCGAAGCTAATGCATCCATTAGGCTTATTGATGCCCAAGAGCAAAATTGCCCTTGGGCATGGCCGCCACACTTGTCATAAATTGAGCAGCTGTGGGATTGAAACTACATCCGCTCAATATAACTGTCAAAAGTACATCTGGAGACTGAAATGCAATTTATATCTGTACATCATTTATATAATGTCATTCAGGGACGTCCAAGAGATTCCGACTGTATGTTAAGTTAATATATAGGTCTGATGTGGGTAACCAGAAGAGAGTATCGGATGTGGGTTCTGTTCTAGAGCATCTAATAGATCCACTAGATGTCTGCTCACTTGGACAGTCAGTGACTGGCAAGCCAGTTATAGGAACCACTGATTAACAGGAAGATATGAAACCACAGAACAAATGGTTATTTGTGTTCATTGGTGTCCAGGCTGTGTCTAAGATGAACGTTTGAAACTAATACAAACTGATGCAAATTTTTCAGTGACCTGTCCAGTCAGCTGTGCATGCGACTCTGTCTTAACCAGATGAGCTTTTAGTGAAAACTTGTACTGTCAATTGGAATCTTGTCCCTGATGATCAATCAGTGACCAATCCCACACCAACCTGACCAGGCTAACCAATCACACACCAACCTGTCCAGGCTGACGGCAGTCATGACGGCTGCGCAGGCCACCTGGTTGCAGTTGTCGATGGAGGTGATGATGGTGCATAGGGTGCTGCCGAACACCCAGTGACCCCCGCGCGCCCACTGGTGGATGAGAAAGGGCATGACGATCACATGCACCACGTCTGCCACTGCCAGGTTACACACGTACACGTCAGGAACAGTCTTCTTGGTGGTCCTGAGGGAGCAGAAACACACACACATATATAAATATATATATATATATATATATATTCATATACAGACACACACTAATACTGAGTCCATATAAACCCAGCAGATGACAGAGGATCACTGAGGATGTGGGGCTCAGTGGCTGAGGGTTGTCCCTTGCTGGGCTGTTTGCTTATATGTGACATGTGTTGTTTTTGTTGTTGCCTCCCTGATCTATATTTGATCTACATCCTGTATGATCACCAGAACGTCTAGTCTCTGCCTCGGTCTCCCTTGGGAACCTCCCATATCCTGCCATGCGTGCTCCAATCCCAGCATCTGATACTGATCGTCTCCAATCCATGCGCCTGATATTGATCTCTCCCAATCCCTGCACCCGATGCTGATCGTCTCCATTCTTGGCTTCTAAGATCAGACATGGCTAAATGATGTCCTTCCTTCAGAATGTACGAAGCAGGAAGGGTCAGAGAGCTCGAACATGGCTTGAGGCAGAACAAGGTATCCATCAATACAAAGCAGTCATGTTTTGTTTTTGAATGTCCATTGATTCAGACATGCAGTACTCTGATCCATATGTGAATCTATCATGATGATCCACAGGGATCTTCCCTCCACATGGTCAACCATTCTAGATCCGCAGCCAAGCTCCATCTCTCCACACGTGCTGACTGGCTCCAACATGAGAACCAGAGCCAGCATGCTGACGCTACTGCTCCGTGAGCCTGGTCTACAATCCAGCCATCCTGTATTCACCTGCCTGGGTTCAGCTGTGAAGGTTCACTTGTTGAGATGGGATGTGGGGGGTGGCGGAGTGGGGGAGTGGGTGGGGGGTAATAGGGGAAGGGGCAGCTACAGCAGAGTGCCCAAATGGCCATGTGACATTGTCTGGTGGAAACATTGCTGTAATGACAGAACCTCAATTTAAGGACCTCGTCTTTAAACATGGGGATTAACTACTGTATATGTATAAACATGGAGAGTCACCAGATTTGTATGAACACATATCTGGGAATAACAATAAAACTGGCAAACCTCTGCATCGTGGAGGAATTTGGTAAACATACAAGAACAGTATTTTCTTCAGTTGACAAATAGAGATAATAAGTTGAACCTTATTTTTTTGCTGCCTAATTAACAAATGACTGGTAGAGTATATTCAGTACAGTAATAGCAATAAGAATTTCAATCTTAATCATTTTATTTCCAGCTTCAGTAACTGCAGTTTCCCCACTTCTACATGGTCCTTTGCGTAATATAATAGGTTTATGACTGACAACTTTCTGCCTGCTAATATTATGTACAACCTTTTACATTTCTAACATTGTGGGTTTGACCTGTTGCAAAAATACCGACAACGTTAGCGCCTACCTCAAGATAGTCACCAGTACGAGGATGTTTCCCACGAGTCCCGTGGAACACAAGAAGCCTATTAAAGAAGGTAGTATCGTTGTCTCCGTAACGTGCACAAAGTTGGAATAGTCATCCAGGTGGCTCCCATCATCACTGCCCGACTCGTTCCGACGATACGTTGTTTGATTCCAGATAAATGTGTCGATATCATCCATGGTGATATTTGCAAACGAATGAATCTTTTTTTATCACTGCAAGTTTACACCATTTGTGGAAACGTAGGATGGAGTCGACTTTCCTTTACTGTTCATCTTGACATGAGGAGAACGCTGTGGTGGCGCGGGACTGTTGACTCTCTGTGGCACGATAGCGCATTACGCACGCACATGAATAAGCGGTAGGTGTCTGCCTTTAACTTCTCGAAGCAGCCAGATATAAACCTTTTCTTTACCCTCACACTTTGAAAACCACCTTCATATAAAAATCATAAAACCCATACCACGGCGGAAGCTTTGAAGTAAAGCTTGTCGATTTATTAAGCTTGACAAATCTGAGATGCTGACCTGCAAGCAGACTTGACACAACCATCCATAATTAATGAAGGAGATGAGACGCTTGGGAAATCGTATAATCTGTAAGATATCGTGACTCGCTTCATAGATCCGATGAAACAAGTTTTATGTTCAAATTTATTTTCTTTGAACTTTGCAAGCTAGGCTAACCTATAAATAAATAGTCAACAACATTTTGAAGAAATCCTCTAGAACTAGCTACATCTAGTGGGACACAGCATCTGGTTCCCAGTGACTACCAAGCATCACCAGAGGTCATAAACAATACAGCCTACCAGTGTTCCAACAGCGAAAGGCAGAGATAACATGGGTCTGTGTAAACAAGGCTTGTCATAAACATCTTCTTGTGTCTCCGGAATGAGATCCATGAGCACCACTATTAGCCTATATTGTGTCCTACATAGACATCTCAATTCAGGTGCATCTCTGACTGTGCCTCTGTAAACATCATCGTGCGAGGCTACAAACTGTGCTGCTAAAGGGCAGCAAGGACTCACTCGCTCTCCCTAAGTTGTGGGAATGTCTCCCCATGCATTGCATGATTTGAGTACAGAACACTTCTCTCCCCTCAGGCCAGATGGACCCTGAGTACCTCTACATGCCGTATCTGTCATCGTAGCTCAACGAATAGAGATGAAATATTAATGTCCGTGATGAAGTATAGCAACCATGTATGTGATGGGCATGCTTGTTGAGGGAAACGCAGAAAACCGTGGAAAGAGGAAATCAGAAGGGAGGAGGATGACAGGTAAGGGGGGTTTGTGGGTGCAGAGGCAAACTCTTCCTGGGTTCCCCACGGAGAGCCAGGAGCCTGCAGGGGCCGATAAAGAGATGCAAACAGGCGACTGGAGTTCTTCAAAGGCTGCTGTAAAAGGACGGGAGGGAGGTGGTGGGACAGATGGAGAGATCTCCATGACAAACTGATAAAAGGGAACAGAGAGACTCGCATCACGAGGACCATCGCTATCACAAGTGAAGCAGATGAACGATGCCTCAGATCAGGTCTTGGCCAGCCTCTTTCGGACCCAGGCTTAGCCAGAGTGTTGGCAGAGACACACCATTTGTGTTTTTAATGTCACACATATGATCTCAGAACGGTAGTTTGTTTCCTGATGCAGCTCTGTAGAAGCATAGCCAGGGAGCAACATGTAGCTTTTACACAGTTGTGGTCTGTTCATATACATCTCAAACTATATAAGAGACAACAAAGACTACTGGATATTGATCTTATACATAGCTTCATCCGCAGGTACAGACGTGTGTCTGTCTGTTGCTAATGTCAACCCTGTTCAGCTCCAGTGGGGAGGGTCCGCATCATGTGACATCAAACACCGCCTCTCCAACTACAATCCCAGCATGCCATGCCCTCCCACTGGCCTTTCCTGGTTGGTTGGTTCTGTCAAAACACTGTCTGTTGTCTTTGAAGATTACATTCCTGGTCAGGTCTGACCTGAGCAATCACCAGGCAGGTTATGGGCACACATGATAGCACAGGAAGACCCACGGTGAAACAAATGGACTAATACCAGACAGAACTTTACTTCACTTGAAAGCCTTTATTTTTCGACCATGTTGGTACTCTTGGTGTGTAGCTAGAACATTTATAACGATTTTTACAACAACATTGTCTTCCTGTGCTTGAACATTAGAAGCTGTCTTTCAGCATCTGCCTGTCAGTGTTTGTCACCTTGTCACTGTCTGTCTGCGTCACTGTCTCTAATAAGTCCCCTAATGCCCTGCGCTTGTCCCCTTTCAGTCCCCTCCCCTTTTCTGCCCTCCTCCGCGTCACAGTTTGCAGGACTGGACGGCCATGGAGTCTTCGGGCCAGCGGTAGGAGTCTACGGCGAACTGGTCGTAGTCCGTGCTGTAGACCAGCGAGCGCACGAACGCCAATTTGTCCTTGGGCTCCGGGCGCAGGGATGCCATGTTGTGCTCATAGGCATATTCCACAATCTGGCAGACACAAACACAAACGGTTTACACACATCGTCACAAGATGCACGTGCAACAAATCATCCCACAAAGTTTTGCTGCTTAGTTCATTGAGACATGGAGAAATAGAGTGTACCTTGACGGCGAGCTTGAGGGAAACATCTCTGATGGTATTGAGAGGAGGGTACAGTCTACCCTCAGCCAGATCCTGCTCGGTTACAAGCTCTGCGATGGTCTGTCACACACGCACAAACGCCTCGGTCGGTTTTCACAAAGCAAATAAATAAATAAACATGTCCCCTGGGAAATCACTAAACCAAACATACCCTATTGTCATGCTCTAAAATTGTATGTGTGTGTGCATGTATATTAGAGCTTGGAGTTGTACAGTATATTGTACCTCCAACACCTTTAATAACCAACATCATATGATCAAAGGTATATTCTGCTGCTCAACGGCCAGCCTCTCTTTAACAGATTCAGAGGAGCTCCAGCTCTGGACCAGATCTAATCCGTGTAGGTATGGGAGACTAAACGGACGGTCAGGAGGGCACACTGGGCTGGGGGTTACAGCATCCAGCATCAACACCCAGCTGGGATCCACTATGACCCATGTCTTGCTAAGATACGTGTGCTTGTTCGCAGGTGTGTTTTTTTTTTGCATGTGTGCACACAACCATGGACAGTGTGTGCCCAGGCTCATGTGACAACATTAGAGACAGCTCTGGTAGAGATGGGTGGGCTTTGTACACTTCTGCGTGACTTGTGTTCCTTCACACACAGACGACACACACACACACACACATGAACACATGATCCACAGGATTAAAAAGGTTTATTACACAGTCCTGATCTAAGGGAGTTGGGGGAAGGGGAGTGAAGGCAATCAGGAAGGTTAGAGGGAAGGAGGAATGCTCAGGGGGACATTTTGAAATGGATGAAAGGGGAAATGAGAAAATAAGAGCATGTGAATACAGATGGGGGGGATTGGGAAAGCAACTGGGGTAGAAGGATGGAGGAATTAGGGAAGGTACTGGAGTGGGAGGTTGGAGGAATCGAAAAATGTAGAGAGGTAAAAATGATATAGGGAATGAGAAAGATACAGGGATGGAAGGATTGAGAAAGGTATTGGTGCTGATAGACGGAGGGACTGAGTCAGTGTAGGAGAGGAGACATGGGGAGATGGGACAAAGGTGGGAGGTGAATAGTGTGTATTTACGTTTGTGTCTGTGTGAGAGACACAGAGAGAAAGAGAGAGGGAGAGAGAGAGAGAGAGAGAGAGAGAGACACACACAGAGAGAAGGAGAGAGAGAGAGAGAGAGACTTACCTCTGCAGTGGTGAGGAAGATCTCATCTGTTATGTGTCTTATGGCGCAGGCTGTGACCCCCAGACCAACTCCAGGGAACACATAGGAGTTGTTGCCCTGGCCAGGGTAGAACTTCCTGCCATCAGGCAAAGTCACAGGATCAAACGGACTCCCACTGGCAAAAATGCCCCGGCCCTGAAACACGATCACCCAATGTCAGCACAGCATGGCTAGGATACAGTGGCTGCTAAGCTACTCAATAACCTCAGTAATGGTGTAGCCTAGCCAGCTAAGCTAACTGAGAGCCTCAATAAGTGTATAGCATAGGCTGCTAAGCTAACACGGTACCTCTGTGAGGGTGTAGCACTGTTCAGCGGTGCACTCTGCCTTGCTGGTGGGATTGCTGAGAGCGAAGATGATTGGGCGTTCGTTGAAAGAGGCCATGTCCTTGATGATCTGCTCTGTGAAGGCTCCAGCGATGGCCGCCACACCTAAGAGACCAACGTACTTGTCAGCCTCCACGTCCCACAGCCGTGTGACCTGCCTGTGGTGTGATATGTGTGTGTACATCCTATAAAGCGTCAAGAGTAGTTGCTACTAATAAGATGGAACCCAGAGACCTATGATGGCTGTGGGCTTGAGTTCCTTCACCACGTCTTCTAATCTCCTCATCTCTTTGTGCTCGTGTGCAAACTTCTCCTTCTCATGAGTCAAGTGGTCCCTGCCCTGGAGAGAGAGAGAGAATAAGACAGAGTAAGATATTTAATACAAGCGCAGGACCTTCACTTTCATTGTTTACAGGTACTAAGCATAGAGACGTGCATCTTCCTCTGCAGGTAGCCAAGGAACCATCCTTTCAAATCTTTGCTTGTGGTTAATGCATTTTGTATTGCGTCAAGCAAACGATATTACCTTGACAATGAGGCCCTTGGAATCAACCATCCAGATCTTCTTCAGGCATTTCTCAATTGGAAGTCCCTCCTTCTCCATTGACATGGCGATGAGGTCAGCTATCCCCATGGCAGCCTGGGTACAAAAAAAGTGAGGAAGGAGACACCAGTAGAGAGGTTATGCCTTCGGTTACAGGGCCCGTTTGGGTACCTTGTTCATCCAGAACAAACAACACAAAATAATGGGTAGACATAAGGTGCACGCACCTCCCCCGCCCCTTGGAACACAATGGTATGGTCTGACATCTTGCTCTTGGTGATGCGGAGGGCAGCGAGGAGACCAGCCACTGCCACGGCAGCCGTACCTGGAGGGAGGGGGAGGAGAACCACAGGGTTGAACGAGGGACGAAGACATGGGTGCGAAAGAAGGGAGTGTGGGATATGTAAGCAATGAGATACCTTGGATGTCGTCGTTGAAGGTGCAGTACTTGTTGCGATACTTGGTCAGCAGGCGAAAGGCGTTGGTGTTCGCAAAGTCCTCAAACTGGATGAGGCAGTCCATCCCATACCTAAGAACACACAGCAGGTTGTAGGTAAGGTAACTAGATATGGTGGCTGTGCTGTATAACATGTCCGGTGGCCAGAGACAAAGAAGTTCAACACAGCAACCCACCACAGCAATTCCATTGTTTGTTTGTGTAATTCACTTGGCAATAATGCTGATTAGCACAACTGTAGCGCACTAGGGTAGTTGTGCGTGTGTGTGAGTGTATAGCTGAGTCCCCTAGAGGGCAGTGTTTCACTGTGTTCAGGAGCACAGGTCTTGACATACAGACTGGATGAGAAGAATGAGATGCGGAGAAAAGGGTTCTTTCCTCACACATTGCTTTGCCCTCTTTTCCTTTCCTCGTCTGTCTCTTTTTCTCTCGCTCTCTCTCTCTCTCTCCCTCTCTCGCTCCCTGTACAGCCCCACCTAGTATGGCATATGGAAAAGATTGCTCTAGAGTATTTTAACAGCTTATTGTACAAATCACTAAAGCTGTTTCCCAGTTGGATGGCAGCTGCAAAACTGCTCTCGTCTCTGGGGGAAGATGAAAAGAGAGGGAGGAAAGGACGGATGTACGAATATTGGGTTGACAGACACTCGTTTAATTGGTCAGTGTCTGTGCTGAGAGACCGACATCAAAAACTGCATCTCCATCCAAACTCCCCCCCCCCCATCTTTTCCCTCCTCCACTGTACACTCACAAAGGAAGAGCAACTGAAACTCTCTACATCGGACACTAGGATGAGAAGTCCAGAGAGGGAGAAGAATGGGGGCGCGGTGGTGAAGAGGGGAGAGGAGATCAAGAGAGAGGAAGAGAGGAGAGACGAAGAGGCTTTGCGTGAACTAGGAGTAGGAGTCAGAGTCAGACTGTTAAACCATCTGCAGGATGTCACCGGTCTAACACACTGCTCCTTTGTTCCTCTCAGATGCTACTGTGCTGCTGCGGGGATGAGGAGACACCGTCTCACCAGAGGTCACCTGCCTCAGGGAGGCTCTTCTGCTTTTCCCTCCCAGAAGGAGCAGCCTCTCCACTGTCCCCCCTGCTCCTCTAAGAGACGCCCTGCTGTCCACTACAGTAGCGGCTGGTCACCGACTTTAGAAATATTCAGTTACCCAGCATGCACCACACTCCGACAGCAGCCTCTGCCCAGAAGGTCACACATGAGGGCGTTCTCTCCAAACACAGCTGGCCGAGCAGGAGAGCGTGCACACACACACACACACACACACACACACACACACTGAACAATTCACACAAACGCACACACGCACACGCACACACACACACGCACACACACACTGTACAATTCACACAAACGCACACACGCACACACACTCCCCAGGTCAGTCACCGCTCCATGGTTGTTTGCATATCTGTCTGTATATTCTCCCACACGCGGTTCCTAATCACAACCCCCCCTCCTTCCCCTGCATCTCAGTCACCAGCAGCCCCCCTGCATTCATTAATAACAACAGAAACTCTGTCTGCCTTCTGTCTCCTACTGCATCCTTCCATCCGTTTGTCTACCCCCGCCGCACACTAGCGAAAGGACGATTGTGCCCTCAGGGTTTTAGTAGAATGCATTGTGGGAGATGTTAACTGACCTGGCTAGTTAGAGTTAAGACTTAGGTCCAGGACCAGATCAGTGACTGACTCAGAGAAGGGAAACGCTTGCTCAGTTTCCTCAGAAAGGAGATGATTAAAAGATCCAAGACTGTAATCATTCATTCATTCTCCAACCCCATAATCATCCTTTTTCCACTGCTCCGTCTGTTTCTGAGAAAAACCCTGTCGTTCCTGTAGCTCCAGGAGTTGTTACTCTGGTATTAGGAAGCCACACTGGAGCCTTGCTTCGAAGCTCCTCTCAGTGACCAACATCGTAATTGTGTGTGTGTTTGTGTGTGTGTGTGTTTAGAGACAGCAGCTCCTACCGGTCTGTGACGGCCTTCATAAACTCATCCAGCAGCTCGTCGTAGGCCACGCCCCTCACCCTCTTCTGCCTCAGGCCGATGTATAGAGGGTCCTTGAGCAGTTCCTGAGAGACAGACAGAGAGACAGACAGATAGAAAGAGAGTCAGAGAGACAGACAGAGACAGAGAGAAACCAAACGAGTGTAGTGGTCTAAAATAAACACTCGTCAAGTGTTGAGCGTGTTTGTGTGTGTACACAGTAGGTATACTAGTGTGCTTATTTATGTTGTGGTCTTAGGATCCTCCAACACCCTGCTCCTCATGTCAAGCTGTGATTACTTACTTATGGCTTTAATAATGCCTGTCTCAACTTCGACCCGGACTCCCACAGAGGTGACACAGCGTTAGATGCAGACGGCAAAATATTCCTCCCCCCCCCCTCCCCTACCGCCCCCACCCACTGTAACGTGAGGCAGGTGTGACCAGGGGCCCCTGCAGATATGTCACTGTCAACCCCTGTAACCTTAACCCCCAGACAGCTTCTATAAATGTTAGAGACCTGCAGTAACAGTCCCTGTAAACCTGAGCTCATCCAGACCAGGCTTTGGAGTCGTTCACCAACCACACTCCTAGTAGACTCCTGCTGGTTGAACAGGGTTTCAAATGCCGCTCGCCGGACCTGATCAGGTGATACTCAGAGATCCAGGAGAAAGAGAGTATAAACGTGGGAGATGTGGCTCCTGGTTGGCCTACCTTTTAGATGGCGCCATCCTCCACCTCTCTCCACCTCTCATCTTACAGGTCCAGACTAACGTCTGGCTTCTGCCTGGAGACAGTTCAATTCAGCAGTCTAAGTGGCTCTGTAGTGTGTGAGTAGTTAGTCTGGGACGAGTCTGTGTTCTGTCAGCAGTTGGCGTGTGGCGCACACCGCTGTGCTGCCCTGACTCTCCTCTCTCAGTCAGGTGCCTGGCATATGAGGAGCCAAAGGTCACCTTTGACCCCAGCGCCCCCGACGATGGGGAGATGAGAGGGATGTGGAGGAGAGGGCACGACAGGGATCATGAGCACAGGTCACTGCCCAAGTGTGTGTGAGTGTGTGTGTGAGGGGGGGGGGGTTAATCCATCATCTGAACACTTTGAAGTGGTCTCTTCGGTCACTCAGTCACACACTCAATCTCAAAGCTCAGATCATCTGCATCGACTCAGGGCCCTGTTCTGTCGTCTCCTCTCCGTGTACACAGAAACCTTTATGAGGGAACTCCACTACGCTGGCCATGCAGAGCCCATCCAACAGGCAGACAAACAGCACATTGTCTAAAGTGACATCATCGCCTTTTATTCCTGCATGTGTGTGTGTCTCTGTGTGTGTGTCTGTGTCACTAAGGTAACTCCAGGTGAGATCAAAACACAGGAGAGAGATAACATCCACAGTTGTGAGTGAGTGAGTGAATGAGTGAGTGAGTGAGTGAGTTGGGAGATTCAGAGTGAGATGTGCAGGTCCCACAACTCTGTGGGACTAGCTCTGGTTTCCTAATCCACATCCATAATCAAGAAGAGATTATTACAGATCACTACTACTGCTCATCAGACCCTTTAACTTCCCAAAAGATAAACTTCTCTCAGCAAGGAAATAAATGCCAGTGGGTAAAAAGGGGAGGGGTGAACATGGAGGGGCTTGCAGGAAGTGAAGGTTGGAGCTGGGTGAGGAGGAGGTCTCCATGGTGCCAACCCCATAGTCAGCATGACCCAGATCAGAGTCTCCTGGCTGGTCCCAAGGACACAACTAATCCCATAATAACCCTCATTTCAGATATTAGTTACTGCTGGCTAGGGACCCCAATCCTCCTTCTGTCTCCACCAGCTCTGACACCCTGCATTTTCTTCTCTCCAAAACACACACACTCACTCATCCCTCCTCCAGCCTTCATTCATCCGGTCATATCTTATTGGTTCTGTCAACTCTTCAGAATAAACCCACACATGGAAAACTGCTGTAGCCAAGCTTTTAGTCTGCACTATCAAGCGCTGCCACTGTGTTCGTGTGACGACTGAAGGCATCCTGAAGGTGGTGACTGATTTGTATCTGTCAGAGGACCGTGTTGGGGGAGTTAAGGGGATTTCTGAGGTGAATGTGCTTCACTTTGTGTAAACACTTGTCAATCCGGAGTGTTTGTGTGTGTTTGTGTAATTTCTTCTCTCCGAGCTCCTGCTGCTCCACATCTGCTATTAGTTTACAGGTTTGGAAAACAACAGGGCTGCACCTCCCCAGACAGGGAGAGAGAAACTTAACGCACCTCTGTGTCTGCCAAGGCTCAGGTCCGGTACCACTACAGCACAGTACAATCATAATGACTCCCCAGGTCAATAGGTAAGAAACAGCTTGGTTTCTCACACACACACACACACACACACACACACACACACACACACACACACACACACACACACACACACGGCTACTTCCCCTCTTGGCAGAAGGTAGAGAGTGTAGGCTGAGGACAAAGACACAGCAGATCAAACCATGCCAGAGGCAGCTTGTTAAACCTGGGTTCAAATGTTCTGGTGCCAGTTAACGACCAGAACCAGGACACCCTGAAGCTGTCTTCATCCTCTCTGGACCCAGAGCCTCTCTAAAACATCCCGCTGTGGCTCACCTGGTCCTGGACTAGAACTGGTAACCAGGACCAGAAGCATGCAGAGTTTATGTAAGCATACATGGCCAATGACACCGTTTAGATGCGCACACACACACTAAATGTCCAAATATAGATGGCATGTCTATACACCGATGTGTACACATCCAGTCTATTCTTAGGCCATGTCTGTTTAAGACTGTGAACACATATACACATGCACACACGTGACACCATGCCACATTCTGGCCTCTATGCTCAAATAGTCTGGGGAGGTCTATAGCAGTGGTGGGGAGACAGGAAGACCCATCAAGTGTGACCGGACAGCAACGAAGCAGTGCTGGGTGGCAGTTCCCTGCTGGCTGGCAGCTGGCGGGGTGCTTTCCTAGCTGGCAGGGCGGAGGTAGCTGACCTCACCCTGCCATCACGCCTCGTCCTGGAGGTAGTGAGTGTGAGAACCTCTGGGAGTTTGGCTCAGTGTTGTGGATGCGTGTGGGGGTAGGCAGGGGGGGGAAGTTGGCCGGTTTAAAACCTGGTGATAAAGTTTGTTCCAGCTGGCACTTCCCAACACTCCTGTCACCTGTGTGTGTTAGTGTGTAAGTCTCTGTGTGTGTGTTACCTCGTTGTCTGTGCCCACGTCCAGCATGACAGGCAGACACTGCTGGGGTGGCATGCCTCCACAGGCGGTGTACAGGGCCAACTTGCCCACAGGGATGCCCATTCCATAGCAGCCCAGGTCACCCAGACCCAGGATGCGCTCCCCGTCTGTCACACATATTGCCTGGAACACACACACACACACACACACTCAGGTAAATCAACAAAACAAATACATTGGGAGCTGTGGAGCTAGAGATTGTGTAACATCCTGGCCACTGGGGGCCAGTCCTGATTGGCCAACGCAGTCCACTCTACCACGGCCCTTTTAACAAGCATGTACCACAACACACTGTCCCCGCCCCAGGGAATGATGTCATCGGCTTAACAAGCCTATTAATACTCCTCTGTTGTCACTGGGGAACTTTCTTATTATGGGATATATGACATAAAACATGCCAAAGCAAATTAAGCTCATCTGTGTGTGTATATGTGTGTGTGTGTGTGTGTGTGTGTGTGTGTGTTGGCTCTGCTCTGGAACAAGACACAGGGAGAGCAGCAGGGAGGGGGAGAGACAGCGCCACCTGGTGGATGGAGCTCATACCCGTATGTCGAGCTCGGGCCAGCTCTGCAGCATGGTGGAAATGTGATGGCGGTCATGGATGGTGATGAAGAGACCCCTGGAACAGACAGAGAGAGAGGGAGGGAGGGAGGGACGGAGGGAGGGGGAAGACAGACAGACAGAGAGAGAGAGAGAGAGAGAGAGAGAGGGAGGGAGGTGGTCAGATGGACAGACAGGCAGAGGGAGAAAGAGACAGTTATTAAAGAGAGTCTGTTTGACAAAGAGATGGTCAGATGGACAGAGACAAACTGGGAGATGGACACACAAACTTTAGCTCCCTCCATACACAGCTACAATGAAGCCTGTGTTTTCCTTGCTGAATCCTGACTTTAGCATCAGACTGCTACCTGAGTTGGCCCAAGGAGGCCGCTAGACTTAACAGGCTGTTTGATGTCTGGGTTTTTGTTTCAGTCAACATTATTCTAATCCGTAACACACAGCGTATCTGGACCTAGGAAACTCCCTCTTGTGTTTGGACTAGACCCCTCTGTACTCTGTCCATCCATCCATCCCATCCCTTCATCCCCCCTCCCTCCCTCTCCCTCCCCAGCAAGGCAGATGTGCCAGGGGCCGCAGGAGTGAACCCACAGTGCCATGGACAGTCTCCAGGCCATCAAGGCCCATGGTGTGTGTGGGGGGGTGGGGTCCTGGGGAAAGAGAGAGATGGGGTCCTTAGGGAGGAGACGGATGGCGGGCAGGGAGCAGGGGGAGGGGACATCCAGGGGTCATCCCATCTGGTCCTGAAGGGGAGAGCCCAGCTCTAATAGCCCAGTGCGTGTCAGAGAGACAATAAAAACATGTCTATATGTAGAGTGACCAAATAAAGTCCCGATGAGCAGTAACAGGTCGACCTGTCCTCCTCTCCTCCCTGCACTCACACACTCTTCCTCTGGCAGCGATGCCAGAGCAGAACGCAGGCGGCCGCGTAAAAGTGTCATATAAACCATCCTCTCTCGTAGCTCTGAGGGTCTTATAAGTCAGATAAGCATGCTCCAACTCAAACGTGGTGCCAAAATGACTACGATTCACCAGTTCAGGTTCCTCTGCACCGCCCGGCTCCCAAGCAGAGCTGACGTTTACCTTGGGAGAAACCCCACGGTTAAGCTATGGTCGTTTCCATCGCATGGCAACGTGTGCGTGCGTCCGCTGACTAAAGAGTAGTGTGGTCCACATGTCTCCAGTAAAGAGACAGCACATTTAGGCCACATGGTGGCCCGCGTCAGGGGCCCCTGGGCATCCTCCGAGCAGGTCAACACACCCCAGGCCTCCGCAGCCAGCGGAGGTTCTGCTGCAGGCCTGCCGTCATTGGAACATTGACATAGTCTGTGTGGCATTTGCACAGCTGTTTGGATCCATGTATGAGAAATGGGATGACCTGCAGCAAGTGCATATCTCGAGACAGGCAGAGGAAGATCATCGGGACATAAAGGCATGTCCTACTGAGACCAATGCTGTAAGGGGATTGGGCCACTGACCCCAACACGTTGAAGCTGAGCAAATAAAGCAGGAGATGTCCCTCAGAGAGACAAGGGAGACGAGAGGGACAGAGAGACGTAGAGGGAAGTGGGACGGGAGAATTCAAGGGAGATGGGCTTCTGGCAGGTTCTGATGACTAGACATCTGCACTCCTGGCACTGGACCCACAGCCCACCAGAAGCCCTTGGAGTAGGGAAGGCCAGAGGCAGAGAAGCCAAACGCCCCCCAGGGAGGTGGTCCGGTCCTGAGGAAGTCTGGGTTGCTCCCTCCCCTGACCTGGAACAGCAGCCAGCCCCCGGGGAGAGCTTAGTTCCAGCCAACTCATTGACCCGCAGCCTCAACAACACACTCTGCCCAGGAGAAACACAGTCGCTCAGCCAGAACACATCCGGTTGCTGGATGCCACGCGACCCTCACCAAGACTCCGGGGCTGTTACATAAGCTGCTGATGACAGGGCTGTCACCCTGCCACACCTGGCCTGCAGCCTTGGGAGGTCAAAGGTTTTAGGATACAAGTCAAACCAAACAAGCTTGTGTGTGGAACATTCCGGAATGTCCCCCGGAGGAAGGAGTGTGAGGTGATTCTACAAGGCAGGAAGCAGGTAGTCACACACATACGAGTTACATAAAAACCTCACACACATTGGTTCCTCATTCTGGTATTGATTGTAGAAAAGGAACATTTGATATTTTCCTAGCCCAGGGAGGGCTTTACTGACAAGGCCAGTTCTAGAGGAAGGCGTGTCCATTCTCCACATCTGGACCTTGAAGTGTTAACAGTTAGAGCAGTCAACTGCTGCTGTTATGGTTGCCTCCTAGATGCCTGGCTTTGAGACATTACTTTCTTATCACCTTCATGTGCTCTGTCACTGCTGCAGTCCTGAAGGGGGGGGGGGGTTATATAACACACACATACACACAGAGACAGACACACACACCCTAGTGTGGTGGTAACCCTACACTGAGAAGCTGTCAAGAGATAAGAGAGACATTGATACAATCCACAGTGATGTAATATAATCTTTCTTCATGTGCAGAACTGGGCCAAACGTTTACACACATCAAATGTGTGTGTGTGTGTGTGTTTATACAGAGTGTGCAAATGCCAGTAAATCTGTGGAAAAAGAATAGAAGCTTTTCACTCCAAAATTACTGCTGTAGAGAGAGGCATAAGAAAGACCTGGACCCCAGTACGCTGTATTAGACAAGGTTGTAAACCCAGACTCCCTTTACCCTTGGTCAACTTTGTGATTAAGCACAGTTGTTGATTTAGCGGAACCCTGTTGAGAATCATGAATAAAATTAGACAGTAGCCTGGTTCCAACATGAACATAGTCATTAAACAGGGGCCTGGTTCCAATATGAACATAAGCGTTCTAAAATGGAGGCCTGGTTCCAATATGAACAAAGTCATTCAAAGCGTGGCCTAGTTCCAACATGAACGAAAACGCCTTGTAGTGGGCCTTGTTGAGCGCCTGTACAATTAACTGCAGAATCAGAACTTGACATTAACATAAACAAGATGAGACATCTCTGGTTCTCATCAGACATGTCTGGAACGATCTAAACCACAGATGAGTCTTGGACAAGTCACTGGTCTCCAGGGTACTGAATGTCATTCCATTAAGTTTCAGGGTGTTTCTGGGGTAACGATAATAATAACAATAGAGATTGAAGGGAGTAAACAGAAAAACACAGAGGAACAGGAAGAAAGTAATTGAGTTTGTGACTGAGCAGATGTGACATGACGAATCCAAACCGAGCGTTCATGTCTGCTACAGACCTTATGACCCGGTCCAGGCTGGGACCAAACCCATCTTCCAGCCACACGGCCTGCGACTTACCGGGGCCAGAGACTCCCTGGGGCCCGCCTGTGGCTTCTGGACGGCTCCAAGTTTGTTTTGAATATCAATCAGCTATTTGCTTCGACCAATAGAGTGGAAAGAGAGCAGCGTGGAGTCTAGCAAGGCTAAGGCTCACGCTGACCAGCCTGAAAGACTTACAGTCTGCCTGACAGCCTGCACGCCCGCCTGAGAAGACCTGATAATCAGACCGAGAGATGGTCAGAGAGAGAGAGAGAGAGAGAGAGAGAGAGAGAGACTAATGCGCACTGCAGGATGTGGTATCTGACCGCACGCTGCAGAAAAAGGACCAACAGGACAATATTTGTGCCATGAGGTCGCTGGTTTCAGCTCGCTGCCTCTTCTCTCTCAGAGTGGTATTTCATGAGCTAATAGCGTCAGAGAGGGACAAGAGGTTCAACCATCTGGAGAAGTTAGCTCACTCTGTTCTCTCAGCGCTAAGCAGGCAGCTAGCTAACGCTAATTCAGACTTGCCAGACCAGCGTGGCTGTGCAGTGGATCAACTGGGCTGGAGGAGAGAGGCGAGTGGCAGAGAGAGGGAGGGAAGGAGGGAGGGAGAAGCGGGTAAAGCCAGAAAAAGGCAAGATATTGGCACTGCCACAGCCATGGCACTGCCAGGCCAGTTCTGACGCACATATGCCTGTTTAAAAAAAGTTCTAACAACGGAACAGAGCGACATCAAAAGAGTCTAAATGTGCAACACGGCCCTGAGGGAAGGAAAAGGGGATGGACAAGGAGAGGAGTTGGATGAGCCCTTGTCTCTGAGTCTGCAGAGGTTGTGCACCCCACTACTGTATATATACACACACACACACACACGCACATCTCCCTCCCACACACACATACACACACACATCCACTCATACTGCGCATAGTCCTAGCGTCAGACAGGATTCCATTGCATGAGAAGGATTCCCAGCGGCCTTTCCCATAAAACCTACCAAGAGAGACCATTCCAATTCAAGACCTCGGAAAACTGCAACCCATAACCCCACACCCCTGGGAAGGGAAGAGGCGAGAAGAGGCGAGGAAAGGAGCGGAGGAGAAACGAGGTGGAGGGGCGAGTTGGCATGGAGATTGTTGCATCAAATCATGCGTGCAATCATCACCTCGGCTGACAAGACACCTGCAGGAAAGAAAGCGTGCTCTGACTGTTGAGGGTGATTCATGCGTGCAAACCAACATGCGAAGAGGCAAGAGGGAGAGCAGGTTCTGTGAGCTCCAGCCAACTGCCATACCGTAGGAGTCAGTGAGTCACCCAGCCAGCCAGCCAGCCGGACTGTGAGACAGTTCAGGTTGTCCACTTTCTCAGACACAAAGAAGGAGAGGAAGATGGGTGGGGATGGGATGTGAGAAGGCAGAGTGACATGGTGATGGAGAAAAGCCAGGTAGGAGTGAGAGAGGTAGAGGCAGAGTGAGTATTGGATCACCATCCCTGTGCAAGTAACTGTGATTTACTCTGGCACTCTGATTTCTCTGACACCTCTGCAGACAGATCTGGGATCAGGTTTAGAGCAGAGCTGGGTGTCCACTGAGAGACAGCTGGACAAAAGCTCGCCATTTATTTTCCAGACAGAAAATGAGACAGTTTGACTATACGACACCCAGAGATGGAGACAAACATCTTTCTAGGACTCCACACCCAGACATCTCATGTACATACCAGACTGTGCCTCTCCAAGACGGATACTAGAACTTAGCAGGAGAGTCTGGGTTCAGGCCCAGGCGATCACTCAGCGCTTGAGAAGGGTCACAGGGAGTCAGAGATCAGGGTCAAAGGTAATGGGGCTCTCTAAAAGGGTGGGGCCACTAACACTGACATGTCCAAGCTAAATCACAGTCATGAAGATGTCAGGGCAGCTATGGGAGCTAATTAAACACACTCCTGCCTGAGGTGTTGATGGAGCAAGGACATGAAACAGCCACACAAACATCCGTGTGAGATGCTTCAGCAAGGAAACCACACATCTGTGTCCATGCCACAGTTAAGATCACGGAGTAACACAAGCCTGCAACGGCTGAACTGGCGCTGTACCATAAACAGCACTCCTTAACCTAAACCTACTCACCGCTCCTCACTTTACATCTTTATGCTTGTCTTCTAACTCCTCATCTCCTGTGTCCTTATCTCCTGACTTCACATTCAGGAGGCTCGCCAGATGGGAGCGTGCAACAGACAACCCTCTTCACGTCTTCTCACTCACTCATACTTTCCTAACTCTTCACTCCGTGTCCTCTCTCATCATCCAAAACGCATCTCCTCATCTCCTCATTATTCTTTCCCACAGTGTGAGGGATTGTGGGAACCAGGATCCGACTGCCCACACAGAACATATTATTACAACTGGCTGAAGAAACAGCATTTGGCTGCAGTACAGTTTCTGCAGAGACACGGAGGACCTCTTGCTGTTAGTATTACAGATATGGGGATGTAGTCCACTGAGGTGAGTGTGGTTTGGATTGGGTACATTGGAGGTACGAGCTAGCTGTGCTGGGCCTGGCCACCAGAGGACTGGGCAACACCTGGTTTCCAGTGGAGGAAGTGATTCTAACCATAATGGTATGGATATGGAGGTTTTTACAGGCTCTTAGTGAGCTAACCCTGGCATCGTTAATATGTTCCTAAACTAATGAGGCTGTTGTCTAATCAGACTCCAGACACGCCTCGCCTCTGATTGTTCATGTGGGCTGGCATCACATGATTGGCACACTCGGATGACACGCCAGGAAACCCATGTTGGAACCGGGAACAACACGCAAGTCCTTTCCCTGTGTGCTACACACGCCAGCAGTATGTAGAATGAGGCCGCCAATGCTGCTTTTACCACGGCCAAAAGGTCAGCTCTGGTGTGAGTATGCACTAGATAGATAGACACGCACGCAGACAGTGTGCCATGATGCTTGCAAGGGAGTGTTTGTTTTGAGTGCCCCCCCCCCTCCCCCCTGCAAACTCACCCAAGGGGAAGCACAGCTGGATGGATCCAAGCAGCCCGGCCTTGTGCGTTTGCGACCTGTTCACAGCCACTACCGTTCAGATGCGCAGCTCGCGTGCGGTCGTGTGTTAAATCAAACCCAGAACGATCCACACCTGGCCTTTACAAGGCACACAGGGACAGAGAGGGCACAGCAGGTCGCTGGTTTAACCTGACTCTACTGCCTGCATAAGAGCTGGCTGGAGTCCCATCCAAACACTGCTTATACACACTCCCACATCTGTCCTGGCTTCACGGTACACACACACACACACACACAGATGTGCATGCATATAAAAAGACGCACTCGCATACCAACATCCACTACGAGAGAAATAAAACTTGTTACCAACTTTAAAATAGGACTTTATATTAATGTACACTGTTCTGGAAATATAACCGCCTTGTGCCCTTCCGCCACTGAAATAACTCTACAAAAAAAGTCACATCATTAAAACTTAAAACTTTGGAAGTACCTGACACTTGCCAACATGGGGCGTTCCATAAAGCACCATATTTAACTCAGCAACCAGTTCGTAGGTCCCCTTTCCTCTTCCAGGAAGAGAGGGGGATTTTCTGAGCGAGTCTGTGAGGCTCACCGTTGAGAGAGGAGAGAGAAAGAGGCAACAGATAGAGAGACGGAGAGAGAAAAGTACCACAAGAGAAAGAGAGAGAGAGAGATTTAGAAAGACAGTGAGAAGGACAGAGAGAGAGAGAGAGAGAGAGACTTAGAGACAGAGAGGGAGCGCCAGAGAAAAAGAGGTGTGCCTGGAGCAGGTCCTGTACAGTCTGGACAGTGCAGAGCCACACTGACTGTACTGAGCTCACTGCTGGCCTCAGCAGTCACCACTAATTGAATCCAGCAGCAGGAGAGTCCTGCAGACGCTGAAGCACTCGTAGCCTCGGAGAAAGGCTGCGGTCTGGGGACAGGGCAGTCTGGAGCTGGCCTCTACAGCGAGGTACCCTCCAAGGTCTCCGGACAGACAGTCCATGATCGGGCATCATACTGTGATTGACCATGGCCTCGGCAGGGGTCAGAGAGGACAGGAGAACGTTTGTCCCCACCTCCAACACCCCAAACCTTGCCCTCAGACATGAGCTCCTAATTGTTTTACAAGGTCCTAAAAGTCAGGGTAGGGAATTAATCCCAAATGTTTTGCCACGTTCATTTTCAGGTTGGTTTCATTCCAAACCATTCCTCTAATTTCTCTTCCTCTTCCCCCTCTCCTCCTCCTCCTCCCATCCCTGTTTCATGCACTCCTCGCCCCGCTGTAGCCACGGTAACTTGACTCAGCTGAGATACCCGAGCCGAACCTTTCATTCACCATGGGATGGTTACGCAATCACCTAGAGAGGATGAGGGAGGTAAACAAGGGAGCTGGATAGAAGAAGAGATCAGTCGCCTTAGACTCTTGTAATGTGTGTGTGTGTGTGTGTGTGCGCGGGGGGGAGGGGGGATTAAAGATCTAGAGGGGCTGGAAGGTTGCCAGGGGATTTACTAATACTGAACGGACGATCTCCTCTTCTGTCTCACCCAATGTGTGTGGGCCCTGTGATCTGCCGGTGATCACCACTATAAATCTATTTATCCCCTACCACACACACACACACACACACACACACACACACAAACACCCACACCCACACCCACTTGGGTGGCTGGGGCAGCTTCCTGTCTTATCTGTCATTAGGCCAATAGGAACATTCACGTTGCACTGATCACAGAAAGAACCGGTTGCTGTAATTAAGCCGCTCACCCTGGTAAAGGGGACCGTCTCTGTGCTGTGTTATGGGATGGATCTCAGGCTCAGGAGACCTCCCACACTGCCAAGGCTGCCATGGCTACCGGAGCAGAGTACATGACTGGGCTGATCTGATGGACTGTTGAATCTCCTCAGTAAAAGGACACGCTTCACTTCTTGTAAATAATGCATCTGGACAACACAGCACTATGCCCAGCAGAGCTGGAACTCAACATTATCAGTCACGCTGATAACAATACTAGGCCACACACACACACACACCCTGTCTAAAGAGATAGGAAATGTCTGAGTTTCCTGATAGTAAACAATGTTAGCAGCCTAAATGAACCCTGTCTCAGATTAAATTAGGGGTTAACGGTGGTCAAAAGTGTCTATCAGTTGCTAGGTAGCCTACTTTGTCCCAGGCACAGCTTCTATACTGTAAAAAAAAAACACAGTTTCAACTCACAGGGAAGCCTGCTAGGTCTTGCCCTATCAAAGATCAGATAAGAGACTGTTTGGTTTTAGCCTAATAGAGAGTAGATAGGAGGCTGTGTATGGGCAACTAATAGGGTGTGACCTGTGACCTCAGCTGATACTGAACTGTTTAGTCTAGAGAGAAGATTTGAGTAGGGAGCCAGGCCGGTCACACACACATACAAACACACAAAGCTCATTAGACCTAAGAGCAGTGATGATTTAACTCATCTCAGTCTATTTAACTTTAGCCTCAGCCTAAGTCCACCCCAGGTCTAGATCCAGCCCCTAGCTCCAACCTCAGCTTCAGTCCCAAGGTCCAGTAAGGCCACGGTTCTGGCAAGCTCTCCTGGCCCAGCGTATGGTGGGGCTAGGGGGAAGTGTAAACGACTCCCCCGGCCCTGGGTCATGGCTAGAGAGGTGGCTAGACAGATTCCCCACATAGTTCTGGAGGACTGTGGAGAGGGATTGCATAACACCACATATATGAGCGTGCACTCTGGGTTTCCCACTCTGATAAATGGCACTTAGGTGAGCTCTTCACAGTAAACGACTGACAGCGAGGAGATTTAGGGGCCGATCAAAAAACATCTAGGCTTGTAAACAGTTGCACTCTCTCAGAGAAAGATTGATATGGAGAGAAAAACGACCATAAAATAATCAACGGCAGAGACTGACTGGCTTCCTAGAAAATCAAATCCAGAACTTGCGGAGGAATGCCAAGTCAAACACGCCTGATCACAGCAAAGGATGTGATAAGCGAATAGCGACTCTATAACAGACTCCTAGAGTGAGACAGACAGAGATATATACGTGGTAGCTGTCATGGCCTTCCCTGAATCAGATAGAGCTTATCAGTCTGGGTCTTGGGTTATGCATCTACTGCTTATCCTGGTCAACCTTAAAACAGACCAAGGTCCAAGGAGACCCACTTAGTGAGACGGGTCCCACCCTAATGCTGGATCAATCACTGTGTGTATTGTGCGTGTGTGTGTGTGTGTGGGGGGGGGGGGGGGTCTTACCTGGGTCTCCTGAAGGCAAGGCCATACTGCTGGCATGCCAGTCCCACCGTGGGGGTGTAGACGATGGGCATGAACCTCTCTGTGTCGGAAGTGAGCACGCGGTAGAACAGCTTCTCATTCCGATCCTGCAGCCCCATCAGGAACACATACCTGCAGGACAGGGAGAACAGGGTGTCCATACCCAGCGTACCCAGACACATTGTGCCCCTGACCGCGGAGGGCGGGAAAGGGGGTTCATACTTAACATACAGTTCAGGGGAGGGAAGGGAGGACTGGCGGGTTATATCTCGGACAGAGAAGGGAGGACAGGGAATTGATATCTTGTTTCCACTCAAATTTCTAGGACAAATCAGGGAGGACAGGGGGTTCAAATCACTGTGAATGTGAGGGAGGGCATTGTCTGGGAGAGAGAAAAAGAGAGGGTCAAAGAGAGCAAGAGAGGTAGAGAGAGCGAGAGCGAGAGACACTGCAAATATGCCACACACTCAAATGTCTATGTGAGTGTTGAGTGCTGACAGTGTTACTTTTGTGTTGTACAGTAATTGCAGGGTGTTGTTTTTATTGCTGCTCCTATTACACATTAGTAACAACATGCCAGGCGAAGCCATGAGAAATCCCTATTGCACATGGGAGCCAGATCTACCAGCTCACCGCAGCATGTCTAGGACGAGCTTTGGATGTGTGGAAGAAGAGCAGCATTGCAGAGCAGCCAGTGAGCTGAACGCTGCCTGTGTGTTGGGCTGTCTGTGGGGCTGTCTGTTACACAGTCTATGGGGATGTCTGCAGGGCTGTCTGTGGGGCTGCCTGCAGGGCTGTCTGTGGGGCTGTTTGTTACACAGTCTGTGGGGATGTTGCAGGGCTGCCTGTGGAGCTGTCTGCAGGGCTGCCTGTGGGGAAGTCTGCAGGGCTGTCTGCAGCGCTGTCTGCAGGGCTGTCTGTGGTGCTATTCTTGTTCTTGCAGTATGCTGGTTAGAATGTCTCAGAGAACATTCCCAGAGCGTCCATCTGAAGTGGCTGTCTGGAAGGGAGGGCAGTGGTCCTAAATAGCCTGTGATAGCGATGGAAAGGCATGCAGCGTTTAGCGAGAGATTGGGGCTGGGGTCACTGAGAAAGGGACAGGGTCTGGATAAGCACACCACAGAAGGCCTGGAAGAGGGAGAGATGAGGGGAGGGAGGGAGAGAGGGACGAAGCAGTAAACAACCAAAATGAAAAACGGTGGATCAGGGAGGAAAGGCGGAGGGAACAGGCTGCGTGTAAATACAAGAGAGATGAGGAGTGAGGCATGTAGGGGGGTGGGAGGGACGGATGGAGGGGGAGGAGGGGGGGTGGAGTGGAGACTGGAGCAGAGCCGATCTGGACCCGGACCAGAGCAATGAGCCAGGGCCAAAAAGTCCAGGCCTCTGAAGAGCCCTGGGAAAGGGAACAGGAGTCATAAGGCTGTGACTGGGCCTGGAAACACTGACAGGGTCAGGAACTCTAATCAGCTATCCCAACCACTACACAGCTTGGGGGGTCAGTGTGGAGGGACCTTAGCAGCTTATTGCAGTTAGGACAGAGATAATAATGTCAACATGTTAGAACAGATTGAGGAAAAGAGACAGAGAGACAGACAGACAGACAGACAGACAGAGAGAGAGAGAGAGAGAGAGAGAGAGAGGGAGAGAGAGAGAGTCAGAGAGAGAGCGGGCGAGGGTTCCAGACACTTCGCTCATCATTCCAAACATTGAGTCCAGCGGTTGCAACTCCAGGTCAGACCTGACCAGAAACGTGGGCTGCTGATCAAAGGAACAAAGTAAACGTTAGCATGTGGCACGTCTTTTGACATAATGAACACACATTCACCGCACGCCACACACAAGCCGACATACACACCCAGTCAATCTGTCATTACATCAGGTCAGGGTAATCAGCTGTTTCCCATAGAGCAGCTATGGCTGAAAAGAGCTGCTAAAGAGAGAAAAGAAACTGTGAGAGAGCAGCCTGGAGAGGAAAAAGGGAGAGGCGGAGAGAAGGTGGTCAAGGGGGAGATGGAGAAATCGAGAGGGAGGGAGGGAGGAACAAGCAGAGAGGCGATTAGAAGGGTAAACAGAAGAGTTTGGTGGGTGTGTGAAGCAGTCTCTCCTCTACGCCTCTGAAAACCTCCTCCGGAACCTTCCAGATGATACACAGCCCTGGCTGGAAGCTGGGGCTGGGCTCCCCCACCAGCACGCTGTAATGTGTGCAGGGATTCCCCTCTTGCTGAATGTGTACAGTGCGTGTATGCTTCCATGTTTACGTGTGTGTGTGTGTATTTTTCCCTGACCTGTCAAGGTCATCCTTCTTCAAGTCAAAGTTGCGCAGCACGCGGAGGAGCTGGACGTCCTGGGACAGGAAGCAGGGGGGCAGCAGGCCGTGGATGCCCAGCTGAAGGCGTTCCTCCAGGGAGAACGCCATGCCCTGTACACACAAAGATCAAGAAACCAGACTCAACAACATAAAGCCTTCAGCCTCAGACCCTATAGAGAAACAGTCCTGTCCTCTGTCCAAACATGCCTGGGTAGTGACAAGAGCCTACTGTCAATCAACCTCTGTTGGTTCTCACAGTCTCACGTGAGGAAGGTAACTGCATCCACAGGCTAACCCTATTGGTCGATCTGTCTCCCGAGAGTCCAATGTGTGCTCACGCTCTGGTGTGATGCGTGCTAACATGTAAAACATCATGAGGGAGATCTGCTCCGCCGAGGACCCTGACCCCAATCGGAGAACCCTGACTCCGATCGGAGAACCCCCCTGACCCGGATCGGAGAACCCCCCTGACCCCGATCGGAGAAACGTGACTCCGATCGGAAACTCACATGTGTGCGATGTCATGGTTGTGACCGGGAACACCAAGCCTATCTACTTGTTGACGTCACCACCACGCTCCCACAGAGAGAGGGCTGGAAAGACAAGGAAGTCCAGCCACAGGGGAGAAAAACTGAGAAGAAACTGAGACAGAACGAGGACGAGAGAGAACGAGGAGCTAAGTGGAGACAGAGAGAAAGAGAAGCGCGGTTGCAAGAAACTCAGTAGAAAGGATGTTGTACTGTGTGTATATACGTGTGTGTGTGTGAGTGTGTGTGTGAGTGTGAGTGTGTGTGAGTGTGTGTGTCAGACAGCAGAGCTAGGGAGTCTTAGAGTTGTAGTTGCAGGCCCGCCTTTGTGTTTAACCATGCGACCACCACAGCCCGGTCACCACACTTTACAGCTTTCTCTGCGAGACGATCTGGTTATGTTACACTGGGTTTCGAATGTAAAAACATGACTGGTCACATGAGTGCAGCGCAGTGAAGAACCATACAGCACACACAGCAATAAAATATGGTCATCTTGACGTGCTTCAAACCATCAGAACTGACCACAAGCTCTACAGATTTATGCATTTTCTTCATGGCAGAGTAATTCATGGACGTTCCCAATGGAATTCAGCTCCCGGCTTCCTGGGTCTAACGTCAGTCAGACTGGCAGCCACTTATTGCAATCTACAGAACTCCAAAGCATGATCATTGACCTACGCACTTTTTTAAAGCTCCTTTTAAAGTCTTTGGACAAAAGCCGCGACCAAATGAATAAATGTAAATCTCTCTCTGGCTGGTGGTCGAAGCAAGAGTTTTTGCCTGTTCCCTTCCACGTGGAGATGGGGATGACAGGAGGGGAGAGGAAGGGTGGAAGGGAGGGTAGGAAAGGTAGCAAGGTAAGAAGGCAGGAAAGGATGTTGCAACGGACAAGCCAGTGGCTACTGTGGTTCCTCAGGAGCCACAAGTTCATTCCAGGATCCTCAGTATAGTCCTGATTGATCTTAACAAGGTTTGTTATTCCAGTGTGAAAGGTTAGAGGCCAGAATCTATTTCAGTTAACTGTCCTTCACCAAGGGCCTGTAATTAGCGGAGCTCTCAAATGGACGGTAGCAGACAGGCAGGAGAGCCAGCACTCAATGACTGCAAGGCTAACAAGCCATTGGAGGATGGCTGACATTATGCACAGTTCTCTATCCTCAGAGAGCTGGGCCTGCACTGGACCGTCACACAGCTCTCCTCCAAGTCTGTCCTGCCAGCCAGCCTTCTTCTCCTGTCCTGCCCTGCCCTCTCCTCCTGCCCTGTCCTGCAGATCTCTCCTCTTGCAATGCCCTGCCCTGCCCTCTCCTCCTGCCCTGTTCTGCCCTGTCCTGTAGATCTCTCCTCTCGCAATGCCCTCCCCTGCCCTCTCCTCCTGCCCTTCCCTGTCCTGTAGATCTCTCCTCTTGCAATGCCCTGCCCTACCCTCTCCTCCTGCCCTGTCCTGTCCTGCAGATCTCTCCTCTTGCAATGCCCTGCCCTACCCTCTCCTCCTGCCCTGTCCTGCAGATCTCTCCTCTTGCAATGCGCTGTCCTGCAGATCTCTCCTCTTGCAATGCCCTCCCCTGCCCTCTCCTCCTGCCCTGCCCTGCCCTGCAGATCTCTCCTCTTGCAATGCCCTGCCTTACCCTCTCCTCCTGCCCTGCCCTGTCCTGCAGATCTCTCCTCTTGCAATGCGCTGCCCTGCAGATATCTCCTCTTGCAATGCCCTACACTCTCCTCCTGCCCTGCCCTGCCCTGCAAATCTCTCCTCCTGCAATGCCCTGCCCACTCCTCCTGCCCTGCCCTGCAGATCTCTACTCCAGCCCTGCCCTGCCCTGCAGATCTCTCCTCCAGCTCTGCCCTGCCCTGCCCTGCCCTGCAGATCTCTCCTCCAGCTCTGCCCTGCCCTGCAGATCTCTCCTCCAGCTCTGCCCTGCCCTGCCCTGCCCTGCAGATCACTCATCCAGCTCTATTGCTATGTGCCAAGCATATCCTTTATCCCAACCCTCTCTACCAGCCCTTCAAGCCAGCCATTTCCTCCAACCCTGCCACACACACACAAACTGACCAGCGACACTGGAGACAAGAGGCCATGAAAGCTAGTTTTAAGTGCCTTAAAATACATGAGGCGGACAAAGTTTAATATGAGGCTATAAAATGAGATCAAGACGGAACACACACACCCACACTCCCCTATATTAACTCTCGCTCTCTCCAACTCTCTCACCCTCCCACACGTACTCAGTGTGTGTGTGTGCGGAAACCTGATCTCGAAACAGTCTACAGTGGTTGGCTTGTGAAAGTGGTCGAACTGTCCCAGTAGCATTGGGCGGAGACATCAGGGCTCTGAGTGTCTGTGTCTCATTAAGGATAATGAGCCGTCCTGCTCTGTGCAGCCTCAAAAGGCTCCCAGTCAGAGACGTGAAACAGAGCTCATCCATGGAAGCCTGCCCAAATGCCGCAATTAACGTGTCCGACAAAAAGGAGCAAGCAGCCTGGCTGGAGGAGAGTAGACCAAGGTCTGTAACAGGCCTCCAAACATGGACAGATGAGGCTGGGCAGGGGGAGCAGACAGGCTGTCTGGGGGGAGGGGTGGTAAAGGGGGGGGGTCTGGTTGGTGGGTGGTACTTGGATGGAGAGTTAAAAAGATTTGTTCTACATGGTCTGCATCATCTGCCACCGGAAACTTTGGAGCTGGTTTGTCAAATTTGTGGCATGTGACTTACTTGGCACCTTTCAGCCAAGGGCCTCATCTCAGGTCTATTATGCCTTGGGCCTCATCACAGGTCTTCCAGCCTGGGACCTCGTCTCAGGTCCTCCAGCCTTGGGCCTGGTTTCAGATCCTCTAGCCTTGGGCCTGGTCTCAGATCCTCCAGCCTTGGGCCTCGTCTCAGGTCCTCCAGCCGTGGGTTCTGACAGTCCTCGGTCATTCAGTCAGACAAACTATTGAATGTGCATCTCTGTTTATTTGGCTTTAGGTTCTGATGTTTTGCTTTTCTCTGTGTCTCTTGAGAGAGAAAAGGACCAGGCCATATAAGGGAGGGTTGGGCAAGCCGAGCCAGAACGCTTCCACATGCTTCTCACCACATCTGAGGTGCCCATCGCCGTGCCAACACGTGTGGTGCCCGCAGCGCCTTGTTCCAGAAGCAGCGTTAACCAACCAAACCTGTAATCTCCTCACTGGGCTGTGCCACCCTGCAGTAAAGCCTTGCCTTGTGCACACGTACACACACATGTACACACACAAAACTCTTCATTAGTTGACCAGATGGGGACCAGTGAAGATGAAAGTCCATAAGTTTCTATCTGGGACCTGATAAAAGGCCTTCTGCGAGTTCCTTAGAACTCAATGGCAGGGTTTGTTCGGTTTACAGTCTGCAGGCAAAGTTCAGAAACATGAAAAGTCTGTGTGCTGTCCTTGCCTTGTAATCTCATAACCACACACCGCCTAGGAGAGAGGAGAGCAGGAGACGGAGGGAGGAGAGGAGAGTGGCTGTATCTTGGTGGCTAGTGTGTCCTAGAATATCCATGGCTGGAGTGTTCAGGTTAAGGCTGATCTGCTCTGGAGTGTTCAGGGCTGGGCTGGCGTTTTATGGGGCTGGTGCCACGGGGCAGAACCGAGACCAGAACCTCCAGCTGAGCAAACAGAACAAGTCAGTTCCAGTAAAGCCTGCCGAGCTCCAGCTATCCTTCCATTACTACCCCTACGGTCAAACAGAGACAAGCAACAGGAGACGCTCGTCAGCGGGGAGAGACCGGCACCGGGTCCCAGGTCTCCAGCTGTCCCAAGGGTCTCTCTGGTGGAGAAACAAACAGTTCATCACGATGAGGAATCTGTCTGAGAGCACGTCGGATAGACCACCTGGGTCTAATAGAACCCGACTCCCAGAGCACACAGGATTATGCTGAAAAGATGTAAAGTCATTCTGCTGAAAACATGCAAAGTCGGCATATTTTGAACACAAAAGACTGTCCTGCAGACTGCTGACATTGAAAGTCAGCAGAAAGTTAAGTAGAATCATGCTGTTTTGGGAAGTTCTCTCTCGCTCTCATTCTCCCCCTCTCTGTATTTGTCACCCCCCCCCCCTAGTCCACAACAGCTGGGGAGAGACTGAGTCATACCTCTCTCAAACAAAACATGCCTGCTGTTTATAAACACACGCACACACACGCATACATACACACACACACACACACACATTCCTCACCCTGAAAAGAGCAGATTCAGAGGGAGGAAAATAAGACCCCATCCAGGAGGACACGAGGATAACAGGATGAGGGGGGGGAGGAGGAGGAGGAAAGGATGAGGAGAAAAGGACTCCATAACCATGTCCAGCAGCGCTCAACATCATTATTTATATCATCAATTGTGGCATGCGAGTCTAGACCCTGTGAAAACAGAAGGGCTGGAGCTAAGCCTGGGAGTGGGACCGTGGCTGGAGACAGGAGGCTGCCACTGGGACTGGTGCTGACTGGCACCAGTACAAGTCAAGTCACCGGGCAGGCTGGCTGGCTATCTGGGTCAAGATGGGGTCCAAAAAAGGCCAAGGCCAAGCAGGTGTGAGCCCTGTTTAGGGTTGTGTTTTATATTCCCACAGTACAGCAGTGCCTGGCTGATGAGTCACTGGCGTGTGACGTGTCACAACAGTCCTGGTCCTAAAAGAACCCCAGCTCTGGGGCCCCAGTACATTCTGCTTAGGGGAGGGGGAGGGGGAGAGAGAGCGCTTGAGAGAGTGTGTGTGTGTGTGTGTGTGTGCGGAGTAAGAATGTGTGCATTCATTCATACTAATGTGTGTGCATGCATGTGTGTTTGTTTGGACCCACTTAGTCTGGGCTTCTGATCCCTAAAAACACACACTGCCCCCCTCCTCCCCTCCCCCATCCCCCTCCTGCCCCATCCTCCAGAGCAGCAGGGGTGTGGGTACACTCCACTAATCGGCCATCCCTTCCCCGGTAGGGTGCAGCAGTAGGCAGGGGAGGAGAGCCATCTCTGTGGGGCTCTCAGGATCACTGGGTCAAATGCATCAGCCAGAAACTCAGTGGAGCGTTTCTGTGGGTCCTCCCCCCCATATCCACACACACACACACACACACACACACACACACACACACACACACACACACACACACACACACACACACAAGCATCACTGCTCCTATTGTGCTTGCAAGGTCGTTGGGGACATCCAACACCACATCCTTCAAACAGATACCCGATACATCCAACAGCATATCCATCCAACCCTGTATGGTTCCTACAGTGCTACTACAGGGCCTGGGGCTACTCATCCGTACACCGGCCCCCCCTGTGGCAGGCCTGCTGGAGCCTGGAGCTGGAGGGAGACCCCTGCTCTGACGTGAACCTTAGGTAACCTTTAGAGAAACCATTCTGGAAGGCTTCGTAGTTATCTGTAGCCTAGATTAAGAAATGGAGGAGGTCTGTGGCTTCAGACAGCAGGGGGGCACAGTGTCGTCGTGGAAAAACCTGAGCATGTTTAAATATGCATACACACACAAACACACACACACACACACAAACACACAAACTCCACTCTACAGACCATAACAATTCTACATAACCACCATGGTTCCCTAACAAGGTCACGCTCCTCTTTATTCCTCCCTCATCTGTCCTTCCGTCAACCTCTGTCCTCCTTTCTTTCTGCTGGAAACTTCAGATGGCTATAATGAGTCTCCTGTAACAACGTCATGGTTACGACAGTCTTTACAGAAGTGGCAGCTATAGAGGCCTTCACGTGAAAGAGACACAGGGGAAGGAGAGAGAGAGCTTTTGCAATGGGTTTGTGTTGGAAGACCTGGGCAGTGAGTTTGAGTACGGATTGCCACAAACCCAGATCACATTCAGATTCTGTTCTGTCCTCATGGTAAGTGTGCTGGTGCAAGACTGCAGCATACCAGCTCAGAGGAGTAGACTGGTCATGGGCCTGGTCTACTGGAAGCTAATGCTCTCCCACTCTTTTCCTGTCAATCACTGTCCCTCCTCTCGTTCTGATACAGAATGCATTCCTCTCAAATTGCCATCACTCTTTCTGTCATGAGGAAGTAGAGAGACGGATCCAGCTAAAGGCCAGGAGGTAGTTCTCTCCAGAGATGGAATATGTCAACATCCACGTGGCCTGGGAAAGAAATACACATTCCTCTACTCCAGCTCTCTGATCCAGACGAACGCTACACAGAGGAAAGGGAGCCCATAAACAAACAGAGGCTCTCTCCTCCAAATGCACGTCTGCAGCATAAACCAGCTCATCCTTGTTGAAAACCGGACTGTTGAAGGCCACCATGTGTGCGCAGCGAGGAGCCCACCATCCCCCCTTCCACCTGTCCCCTTGCCCCCCCCCCCGACCACCGCCACCCCATCCTTGATCATACCCCAGCTCCCATCCCTCTCACCCCTCCTCCTTCGCCCCAAAACAGTGACACGTACAATAAATATGAAAGTCTACCCGTTCCTTTTCAACGGTCGTCAAACGTAAAGACTTCACAGTGGAGTGAGCTGAATGGTTGCTTGTTTACTTAGCACACTAGCAGCCAAACTGTGCGGTCCAAGTCACAAACTGACAGGACCTCCGCCAGTTACCTTCATACAGTCCCGTTGCTCACATATGTCAAGTCTTGGGAAATGCGCTGAGAGAGGCATGTGTGATAGGTCAGGCTTGGATGACGTTAATCATTTGTGGAGAGCAGAAAGGAGGCTGTAAAACAAATGTACCCTCTGACTCCCACTGAGTCACACCACGTCCCCACGGACAGATCTTAGCGTCAAGCTTGCAGCTAAAGTCAGACAAATTAATAAGCATTTAGTGTAAATGTGATTTTTTTCCCCCGATGTGTAGCCCTGGGGAAAAAGAACATTACCGCAGATCCCCTGAGCACCAACATTTATGAGCACTAGGTCGAGGGTTCCTGTGATGAATACCTCAGACTAAATGTGCCGCGTTCCTCTAGACTAATCACGTCGTTAGGGAGAACGAATGGCCATCCCATGATAAGTCTGTTTGGAGAATAGCCTCCGTCTATCAGACTGATACCAGTGTTTATCCCATCAGGACTCGGGGAAGCGGACAGCAGGACTGACCTAGAGAATTCCTCCCTCTGGGTAAATATGCCAGCTCTGTAAATCAGGAGGTGTCAACTTGTGAATGTATAGACGCTTGTTGGTTAAACAGCCTTGAAAAGCAAGCTCCTGTTGACTAAAGGGGGGGGGGGCAACCTCAGCCCGAGGGTGGGATGAGGAGCGTTTCAAACGCACCCTCCCAGGCCGCCTCCTCAGAAAGCCTTTTCATGCTCTATGTTCTCCAGTCCCTCAGGAACCTGACCTGGTTGCCGGGCAGACGTCCAAGTCTCTAAACAAATCAGCGACTCTAAAGCCTTGGGGTAAATATGGCCATACCTCAGCCCCCCCAGAGGGTTTTCAGTCCTGGTTAACCTGGCGCTGAGACCAGGCAGCCCTGACACAGCACATCTGATCAGCACCTGTACTGAGCATGTCAAACCTACAGCTCTGTCAACACCGGTTAGCATCAGCTCCATCACTACCTCAGGTGACCTATAAGAGGCAGCCTAACCAGCAAAACCATATACATAACCCTGGTTCCTGATGCAGGAAACAGGCCCTGACTCGTCCCATCACACTCGCAAAGCTCCTAATGTGAGACTCTAGAGGCAGGCCAACTCTGAAGGATCTTGTCCGAGCCTGCTGACCACTTGCTGGGGATACATACTTCATTTATTTAGACGTTGTTCTCTCTGCTAAGTAAACATGGCTGAAGTAAATCCTTGCTGAGCCCGTTTCTCAACAGAACAACAAGGTTACGATCAAAGTCAAAACGTTCAGACTGTCCAACTAGCCTTCCACAGTCTGTGGAACCTAACCTGGCCAAGCCATTTTATCACTGAACGCGCCTAGTAACCGTATGTCAATTCAAAAGGTCTCGAAAATGTGAACTATGAAAGCGACAGTAAAAAGCGTCCCCTTGTCCCCTCCGACCTTCAGCCCTTGCGAGCTGTCTTGTCCCCAAGGCCACCTACATAGAGCCCAAGGCTCTGAATGCAGCCTCTTAAAAACAGAAAGAGGGAAGAAGGGGAAAAAAGATGTTTCTCTCAACAGACAAACACCTGCTCGATCACAATGGAAGAGGGCCATAAGGCTGTCAGTGGCAGAGCTATGGGGGTCACGGGTGAAGAGGCTCGCTCGCTGAAGGCTTGGACCTGGTCTCTGTCTACCCGGCCTTGTGACCTGCGACCTTTGACCCAGGACAGGGAGTTACGCGGGTGAAATAACATACCAGCACGGCCTCAGATCTCCACTAGGTTACGTTATTAGAAAGGTTGATGCTGAGCCCAGTGTTCCCATGTTTGCTGCTGTGTTGAAGGCTCTGCTCAGTGTCAGGGGGTTCGGTCGATAAGGCAGGAAGGCAGGTCAAGAAAAAACCCATTAATCAGGTTAGCGATCTCTACAGGGTATTGTTTCCAAACAACCTACTTTACATGGTGACTGCAGTAGACGGAGCAGCATGCAAAACATGCCCCTACCCTGTTCACCAGCGTGTTCCCGTGGGCCGATCGGGCAACTCTATTGGCTGGGCATTTTGACCAGAAGATCGGTTTACAGGGTTCAGTTGCAGGCAGTGTCAAAGTCCTCCTAGAACTGCAACTGAGAGGAAAGGGCAGCAGTGCGGCTATTCTATCAGGCCTGTCCTCATGCTACCTCCTGGAGTCGACACGGCAGGTCCACCCACAGCCAAGGTCAAGGACCGCACACATCAGTCCATTACCTTGGGAAATGATTGCCTCAAAAGGCAGGTCAATGGACCTGCATCTCAGTAATGTAACTCTTTAGGCAAATTACATACTTGGGAGTTGTAAAAGAGTGAAGGGGATGGTGGGGGGGGGGAGGGGGGGCCTCTAAGGAGGAATTGCTGGATGTCACCATTGTGTTCAACATGTAGTGGGGAATACTCCATGAAGAAAACAAGCCAGGGCAGGAGATACGACCGCCCGCATGTCCTATTTGACATGGTCTACGTAATGACAGCTAAAGTACCCCGAGCTGACAGAAGTCAGGCATGCTGAACCAACGTCTCTGATACACACTCACCAAGCCCCTGAGTGGATGTGTTTCTGTAGGCTATAGCACGTGTCAAAGTTGGGGGGGATGAGCATGTTACGAAATGCCCCTCTTCCATTCCTGATACGTTTTGAAAATTTTGTGAAAGCAACTTAAACAATCTCCCGAATGGCGGCGTCATTCTACGGCACGGCGTCCTAGAAGCACTTCATTACAAAATCCCCGAATCTCCACCGTCTCGCAATTTACCGCAAATCGCACATCTATTACAATATTTTGCATTTTACAGCAGTAATTTGCCGGTCTTGAAAATGATTTTAAATTCATCGAAACTTTCATCTGCCTCAAATTAACGATTTAATAACGTTGACAGCAGCTGTCAAACTTTCATTAGCTCGTTTACTAGGCTGGAAAGAATGCAATATTGAATTACATTTACCGCTTGTGGTATTTGACTTATACCAAATTACCTTCCTGTTCATGCTATACATTAAAGTCTTCGCCATCCTTCTGCCAGCATTGTTAGTTAGTAAAGGAACGCACGTACGTGACCTCTGAACTGAGCCCTTTGTTCAATGTAGACACAGACGGTTTGATTTCAACCCTTCAAAACACTTTGAACACATCAAAATGTTATTTATATCCAGCATTTTCAGGCAGAAAATGATGACATTGAATATTATTGGGTGTGGTGGATAGTAGTCCAGCTCTAATATTTTAATATCCCAATCTCCTCCTCACAGTACAACAGGTGAGTTATTGGAGAGGAATGCGCGGGGGCATTTTCATAGGGATGGAGGTTGGGGTTGGAGGCTCCTCTCACTTTCCGTCTGGCCGCTCCACCTCAGTCCATTAGAGGAATGTCTGTCTGGCAGGCAGTGAAGCGTGTGGTTGCACAGACACACCTGGAGACGCCTGACCACACCTGGGACACCTGTGACATCATCACCCAGAACTGCAGCCCACCTAGAGAGGGTCACCTGACCTGGCGAGGGACAGACAGAGGAGCACTTGTCCCCCTGTCAGTCCTCAGGTTGACTCAGCCCTGTAATCGGACTGTTCACAGCCACCTGCCTCTCACACACACTCTTACCGAAACCCAGTCTATACACACACACACACACACACACACACCATGTTCACAGACACACAAAGTCCCGTGAAGAAGAGCCAGAGCAAGGTTAGAAAAGTTTCCATAAATAAAGAGTCTTCTTCTTGGTTTCTGTGCGTTTGTCTGTTTCACAAGATGTGCTGACATCAAAATTATAGTAGAAAATGGTTCCAATAGACTTTGGGGGGATAGGACCCTCAATAAAAAACAGAGCAAAGACAGAGAGAGTCAGAGTGATGAGAGCCAAGTTCCAATGGTTACAACACACATAACCCACCCCAATTACAAGGGCAGCCAGCCGGCATACCAGCACAAACTCAAAGACCAATCAGATATTGGTTTTCTGTGCACCAGCCAAAACACAAGGATCATTGGATGTTGGGTATCATAAGGGCCATCTGCACTTTGTTGTATGTTGCACATCAGCAACACCAGGTTACAATGCCAAAACCAAACCTCTCATCACTATTCAACATGGGTTGTATGATGTCATTTTTGTGCACGCTAGCCTAAAGACACACCAACCAATCTGTTGTGCAATCTGAAGTGTGTTAGTGTACCAGTAGGGGGCAGAGTAGCTGTCCAGTAATGAGGACCTGACACCCCCCCTCTCCCCACTCCTAAAAAACTCCTAATATCCAGTATGGAAGCAGTATAGGGAGGGGGTTGATGGAGCATAAGGGCCATAGGTACTGTCCTGTTGGAGTAGGTTTGGGCTAGATGACTGGGATTGAGATGACTGGGGACAGGGTTGTGAGGCAGGGAGACCTTGGGGGCAAGTGGACTTGGTGTTGGGGGTTGGGAGGGAGGTGACTGGGGACAGGGGGTTTGGGGCCCAGAGGGGGAGTGGAGACAAGGGCTGAAAGAAGGTGAAGCAGTTGGGGTGAGGCGGGGAAGGATATGGGGGAGGAAGGGAGGGGGTGCAGGTGATGAGGGGACTGAGGGTGAGGGGGGTTCAAATGAAATGGGCAAGTGCAGACGTGAGGACAAGCAGCTTTCAGCAGCCCTTTCTATCAGCATCAATTAGCGTGTTGTTCTGTGACTGGTGTGACCGGTTCTGGGCCAGGACTGATGGCGGGCTAGGGAAGAGGGAGGGGTTCAGGAGAGGAGAGGGGGGGGGGGTCCAGGTAGGGGGGGGGGGGGTAAACACAGGCCCCCAGGGACCTCAGGGCTCAGGACAGGACAACACTGGCCCACTGCTGGCCCACAGAGGCTTGTCTGTCCTTGGTACTAGAACATGCTAGGGCTCATTTCCTACCTTCTCCTCCAATTTCCTTCAGCCGGGCCGTGTATGGGCATGGCAAAGGACGCTTCACTGCAACGCACAGAACCTCCTTCTCTCTCACATCAGTCAAATGTTACCTGTGTATGTGTACTATTTTACGCCTATTCATGTGTGTGTGTGTGATTGTATGTGTGTACACGCACGTGTGTGTGTGTGTTTGGTAAGGGTCTCTGGTAGATCCCACAGCAAGGGTTCCTATTAGGCTGGCTAGCTCCATGTGAACAGTAATGCTATCGCTAACGGCTGTGGATAAGCAAGGCCTCCTTCTTTAAACACAATCTCAGAGCACTTGACCAGAGAACCAAGGGGAAACTTAGTGGACCATGGGGAGCTTTCAGAGGCAGGACAAAGGTATGACTATACCACCTGACAAGGAGCCTGAGTAAAAGCCTTGAGTGAAACTCATAATGAACAGCGTTTTGACCGTTTCAATTTCAGCTCCTCGCTATGGATTTTCCAGGCTCTTGCTTGCAAGAGGGGATTACTATCCAGGTCCAAAGAGAGCGGTTTCTCTTAATGAATCTCGTGAAATTGCCAGTCTTTCTCAAAAACAAAGCAATAACACGCACACACGTGGAAGGCACATTAGAAGAAGGGGGGGGGGGGGGAGAGAAAAGAAGCTGTAAAAACATGAAAGAGACGCGTCGTCTTGTGACGTTCTACCATCACACATCAGGCGTCGCGGAGGGGGCCAGATGGGCCACGACTTCCAGAGGCTGCTGTCCCTTCAGCCTCTAGGCTACTCCTGTTTTCTACCATGCCGGGAAGAAAAGTAGCTTGTCTTGCCAATTCAAGTCGAGGGCCATTTTCCTCCCCCCTCCCCCCCCCCTCCCCCCGACTTCTGGGGTGCAAAAACAAACAGGCAAAGCTAGACAAAGCATGTTGTGGCGTTAGCAGCAGTCAACCAATCAGGATGCTGTCTCTGAGTGGCTCTGAGTGGTGTGGTGTACAGACGCATGATTCAGAACGGGAGGTGTCAGCTGGCAGGTAAATAAACAACTCGGCTTGCCAGCAACAGCGTAGAGAGGTGCAGAGAGAGAGGGGGAAGAGAGAGAGAGGTGCAGAGAGAGGGGGGGGGGAAGAGAGAGAGAGAGGTGCAGAGAGAGTGGGGGGAAGGGAGAGAGAGGTGCAGAGAGAGTGGGGGGGAAGAGAGTGAGAGAGAGGAGGGGCAGAGAAAGAGAGGGAGGAGGGGCAGAGAGCAGAAAGGTACATGAGGAGGTTAAGCAGTGAAAGGTCATAGCCTGTGTGAGAGAGGGCTTTACAAGAATAGAATACCAGAACCTCTCAGCCACTGGATCCGATTGGAGAATCATCTGATTCTAGGCAGGAATTTGGATGTGTTACGTTGTTTTCACAACCTGACAGTATGTTATCAGTCTACTGCCATTTCTGTTTCTACAGGAAGATGGTAAAGTGTGATGTTACCGCTTACAGACACACAGGCCTGTCTGTCCCCAGTGACGAAAAGCATCCAGTGAGGCTAGAAAACAGGCATCAGTCATCTACACCGCTAGTAGGACACACCTGGACTCAGAAATGTGACCCAATTTCTGTCTTGTCCCTTGCCATATTGTACAGAAAACACACACACATGTGATGTGTGTTTGTGTCTGTCTGTCTGTATGTATGTGTGTGTGTGTGTGTATGTATGTATGTATGTGAGCCAGCCTCAGAAGAGTGCAGTCATTAGCTGGCTGACAAACAAGGCTCTGTGTACCAGCAGTGTGTGCGTGTGTGTGCACTTTGGGGCAGGGCGGGGGAGGTTCTTGCCTCAGGACGCACCAGGAGGAGGGTGGAAATGGGGGGATCCAGGCCTTTGACTGCCTAGCGTATCAGGCGGGGCCGGCCCTGGCAGCCATCCCAGGACTGAGCGCCAGCAGGCTGGATCAGATAGGGAGAGCTCTCTGTACAGACCCAACAAGGCTGAATGGATCCAGGCTGGAACAACATGCTAATGTTCCTATGGGAGATGTCACTAGAACAGCATGCTAACCTTCTTCTGAGACAACCCTCACTAGAGCAACATGCTAACCTTCTTCTGAGACAACCCTCACTAGAGCAACATGCTAACCTTCTGAAAGAAACTTCACTAGAGCAGCATGCTAACCTTCTTCTGAGAGAACCCTCACTAGAGCAGCATGCTAACCTTCTGAAAGAAACTTCACTAGAGCAGCATGCTAACCTTCTGAGAGAACCTTCACTGCAGCAGCATGCTAACCTTCTTCAGAGACAACCCTCACTAGAGCAGCATGCTAACCTTCCGAGAGAAACTTCACTAGAGCAGTAGGTTAACCTTCTTCTGAGAGAAGTCACTATGCCTGACAGCAATCATGCAAAAATCACTACTAAACTTACAGAACACATCACTAACACAATGGCCAAAAAACAGACAAGATAGCTTTAGTTTGTTGTTGTTGTTGTTGTTGTGTTGAGGTTTTAAGGGTTTCTCCAAATAGTTAAAAGTGAGAGTTGATGGATGATAAGATATCGAGATAGACGTCTTTGTGTGTGCACTGGACGCATGTGGGGGAGGGGGATTGACACAGGTGACCTAGTCAACCTATTCCTTTCGTGATCAGCACCATGGACAGAGGATAAAACGCCCTACTGTCTTGTGACCACTTCACGTAATGAGATCCATTGAGAACATAGAAAACCCAACCCAAGCATCTAAACCTAAAGCAGACTGTATTTTAGAAGCTGCAGCCCGTGCAGCCCGTGCACCGGACACGATCATCCACTCAAGACAGGATTAACCTCTAGAGACAGCTGACAGCTGAGGCTATCCTTGGGCATTTCCGCTTGCCTCACTCATTCCAACTGTTCGCTAAACTGACGAACGAAAACACGGAAGTAAAACCTATGAATTTACAATCCGACTCCAAACGCTGCCAAGATATACAATCTTGGCAACAATATCCCCATGAATATCCCCATTCATAATTCGGCTCTGGGCTGACAAATGAAGGCGCTTCCGTCATATAGTAGGACGGGCTTGTCTCGCTTTTCCCCACGGTTGGCTAGGCAACCGAGCAAAAGAAAGCGACTCACTGACAGCAAAATCGGAGATAAGTAGTGGTTGTACAAGCAACATCAAACTCTGTCAAAGTAGTGTAGTCGAGTTTGGCTCCTTTAAATCTAATTATAGAGCGCTGTGAAGCTGAAATGCCGACCAACTGTTGGGTAGCTCCGTTTATAAGCGCAACGTTTCAAACTGTAGACTAAACTGTTTTACTTGCCTACCTTGTTCAGGTGAGGGTTTCGTGTAACGTCATACCCCCTCTTCTTTGTGTAAACAAAGGTCTTGCTTTGGTCTTCAGATTTATGCATTTCCGTCTCGACGGGTTCCCGCTTGACTTGCCCGTGAGCCATGTTGCCTTCCTCTTTAAATAGCGTACCGGTGAACTGTTGTGAACTTAACAAGTGGATGCGACAGTGGCTGACTGGTCCTGCTTGGTCACGGTGACAGCTTGCAATGGCTGTTCAAGAACACTGGAGATGGGCACTAGCGCGACGTGTTGCCTTGCTGTCTAACCAGTAGGCGTGAAATCTTATCAACTACCTCATTTATTACTTTCAGAAGATTTCGAAAGATCAAAGAACTGTATAATTTGTGACGAAACAGCCCGTCTGAACCCAATGATGATGTAAACTGTCAGGGAACAGGGAACCAATCTTTTTTAACTTTTCTTAAAAATAAAAAAAAGTGGAACCATTTTGATGAGAGGTATAACGTGCAACAGCAGCATGACTATACTGTCAACCTATGAAAGACAACCTGTCTGATCATGTGTGTGTGTGCATGTGCTTACTGGTGTGTTAAAACAAGGTCAGACCATAATGTTTCCTGCTAGAGTTCTGGTTGGGAGTTGTGATCGTGAATCATTAGGTAATGGGGCAGCCCTGGGTGTCACTGACCTCAACGCTGTCCAGAAATATCCTAACCTCGTATAACTCTAGCAGACCTTGAACATGAAGACGGCACCAGATAAGCTCCAAAACACCATATTTCTTGTCAGCAAAGTCCTCGGTTATATCTTAGGGCTATGTACTTTATGTATGTGTGTACATGTCAACTGTCTTAGCCTGGTCTTCTATTAAACCAACAGAGAAGCCAACTGTTGTGTCTGTTCCATGGAGATAAGGTGTCCTGTTTGCATGGGCCTGACACAGCAAGAAGTCTGGACCTTGATCTGGGTAGCTCATGTCTGGCGTGTGAGGAGCGGGTGGGAAGGAGAGTGATAGACCGGGAAGGTTCAAGAGAGTGTGGTGGTGAACTTCCTCTTAGTGCAGCTGTCAGGCCATGCTGACTCACAGATCAAGCAGCCATCTTGGATCTGTTTCAAATTCACTGCGGCTGGAATTTGACTCTGTCCTCCAGGCCCAGAGACAAACAACAATCTGCTTACCTGCCTCAGCCCCAGAACCTGCCAAGATTGAGGTGTCTATGCTGGGCAGAACCTAGGCCCAGGGATCCTTAAGGTTGGGTACTTCTCGCAAACGTACTCAATAACAGGTTTTTAAGGGTAGCCAGCTGTTTGATTACAGTCTACATCCCGTTTGATGACAGCATGATCATGCACGTCCGTCCAGACACACACATACACATACATATACACACACACAAACACCCATACACACCCTCACACAACCATAGAACTCCATCCTATGAGTAGCCTGCTTATGATGGCTTTTATCAAATAGGGGAGGAGGGGGGACTTTGGAGGGGGAGGGGGTGGAAATTCTCTGTCTGTCCCCCTCTCTCTCTCTCTCTCTCTCTCTCTCTCTTTTGCTCTCTCACACACACAGACAGGAATGAAATTACAGAGGATCACATCATCCACAAACACAGGATTACTGGCCTTCCTTGGGCTTCTGTCTTCCCCAGCAGCAGCACCTGGCCTGCTTCCTGCTTCAGAAGGGTATAGGGGGAGCGGAGGGGGGGGAGGGGACTGGCTGCTTACCTTAGCCCTGCCAGATGTCTGGAACGAGAGAAGCAGGCCTCCCATTCACACCTGCCAATAGAAACGACTATCAGCGCACCGACACGCACAGCAGGAGCTTACTGTGTGGAAGGGGATCTGTTTCAGCTCTGCTCAGTTTGACAGGCTTGATGTGTTCACGGAGCAGAATGAGAGGAATTGTTTCCCGGGAAGAATGGGAAACAAACGAGATGGAACGCGAGAACACGTCCTGTGGATTAGGAGGAGAAGAAAGCAAGGGAGGAAGGAGGGTGGCTATTATATCCAACCTATCCTAGAAGGAATGAGTAGTTAGAAAGCTGGGAGTCATGGTAAAGGGTCAGTGTGTGAGGAGTTTAAAAGGGTCAGAAAACACACACAGCAGAGCAGTTTAAATTAGTACATGGTCATCCTGAACAATGGCCAGAGGCCCATCTCAGACACACAAGATGGGTGGACAACAGGGGACAACAGCACACCTGTTGATGTTGCTGTTTGGACCCTGAGTGGAACACACACCCGGGCCCAGCAAGGTCCGGATGTTTATGGAGAAAATCCTGAGGGACCGTATGATTCCAAGTCCGCTGGCAGCTCTCCCTCTCTACCTCGCCACCACTCTCTCTCTCTCTCTCTCTTTCTCTCTCTCTCTCTTTCATTCTGTCTCTCTCCCTGCCCTCTCTCTTTCTCTGCCTCTCTGTATGTGCGTGTGAGGAGGGGTAACAGAAAGATTGTAGGAACACTTGTGAGAAAAATGTGCGTAAATCATTGTAACTAATCCAATATTCCTTTGTACAAATACACAGAAGTGGAGGGGATGCAGGATGTTTCAGCGTTCAGGAGCTTTTTAAGGGCAGGTCTAGAATGTGGGGGAATAAGTTTAACATCAGGGAGGAATCTTTCAAAATGCCAGATTTACGATCATCCCCCGTTTTCCTGCATACCTCCCTCCTACTATGTGTGTGGGTTGTGACTGCAGCACTGGAACACACTGAAATATGCATCAAGTTCAATGACAGCAGAGCTGGTTGGTGGTTCAAAGTCCCTTTGAGGTCTTGTTCAGCTAACTACAGATCATGGCTTGTATGGTATAAGGAGCGGGGCAGGAAGAGAGGAAATGGGGATATAGGGAGGTGAGGGGTTGGAGGGAAGGGAGGTAAAGGGGGCCGGAGGAGAGCAGGAGAGGGGGGTGGAGGGAGAGGAGAAGATTGGGAGCTGAGGAGGATAAAGGGACAAGGAGGCTGATGAGAGGGGAAGCTTGTGTGATTCACATTTGTGGAGAAGGAGGCGTCAAGATTTTGCTTTCAACAGAACTCTCTTTCTTCTCCGGCGACAGTGATCAGTGTGTTCACTTAGTTTGAGTACTGTGTTTATATAACCTTTCTGACTCAAAGGAACCTCTCCTAGTCCTTCTCTCTCTCTGTTTCTCTCTCTGTTTCCCCCTCACTCTCTCCCTCACCCTTGGTCTCCGTCTCTCTCCGTCTCTCTTTCTCCCTCACTCTCTCCCTCCGTCTCCCTCTTTCCTTCTTGTTGCTCAACATGAATCTTTCAGCTGGATCAACTTGTTTGTCACAGCTAGTGTGCCGATCTCACTTAAGACATTCCTCACAACCCGGCGATGGACCTGCCAGCTACCGTGGTCTGTGTTTAGAGAGTCACACTGCCCCGTGGACAGGAGATAATCCTTCCTTTGAATCCACAGGATTTGCCTGAAGCCTTCCCTGCTCCTCTCCCCACCATCTATGTCCCGGGACTGCGACCGTCTGCCGTTGCTTGCGCATATTCTTGCTTCAGAAATATTGACTTTTCCTCCAGTCTCTGTTTGCATTGAATGACTGACTGTTCCTGTGTTTGACTGCAAAGGCCTGTTCTTACACGGGCCCCACGAGGTGGGGCCACGCTTTTGTGCGGATTGATACAGCATCCACTCATACGGTACAGTGTACAGTGGGTCCGACCTGCTGTGTGCTTTGTATTGAGGTGTGAAGAAAGAGGGATGTGCCCTGTCAATACTGGACCATAGGACAGAAGGTTAAGCTGAGATCATGTTTGGTGTTTCAGTGTGTGTGCGCACGTGTGCCTTGACAACAGAGAGTGGAGGGAGCGAACTGCCACTTCAAACATCTGCGATTCCAGCAAGTGCCTTGCTCAAAGGCAAATAGGCAAGGCCTGATCTGGTACGGACCATGCCAGGCGGGTCCACAGTGTGCTGTTGACATCAGACAGCCTTTTCAGGATAGGACTTCAAAGCTTCTGGGTGTGATATCTGGACTTAAGAACTGATGACCATATCATCAATCACAGCAGAAACACTTTCAGATGAGGGAACAGGGTTCCAGTCATGACTGTGTGGCCAGCTCTCCGCTTACACAGAGCACAGCTCAAAAGCTATATTCATGCATGCTTTCTTTGAGGTCCGTAGGATGTTTAAAGTGTGTGTGGCTTCGTCCGTTCGGGTGTGTCTGTGTATGAGCAGGCGTGTGATGTAAAACGTACATATTTCTGTCTTTATTCCAAGTGTGTGTGTCCGTGTGTGTGTGTGTGGGGGGGGGGTGAATATGGAAAGTCCATAAAATTTAGGCCACACACCTACATGTGTATAAACACACTCATATAACCATTGAAACACATGCTGACCTTGGAGGGTCACCGCAAGGCCAAAGGTTGCTCGTGTGTGCTTTTGTGCGCTTGCGTGTGTGCGTGTGAGCACATCTAGGTACGTGTGCACGTGCGAAAGTCTGCTTATTCATTCTTTTGTCAATATTGCTACAGTTTCTAAGGCCTACTTGGCGTGCTAACCTTTTGCATAAATATTTACTGTTAATAAAGTTACATACAACATTTGGACCTAAGTGGAACCTTTCACCACTGTCACATAACTCTGTGAGTGTGTGTGTGTGTGTGTTTGTGAATGCCTGTGTGCTCGTAAGTGCCTGGGAATGTGTGTTTGTACTTTCTCATTTGCTTGTTTGTGCGTCTATAGAGCAAGAGAAGGAGAGGTAGAGAGACAGAGAGAGAGAGAGAGGGCGAGAGAGAGAGATGGGAAGACTGAAAATAAGAACATAAGTAGGAGAGAGAGAGAAAGAGAGAGCGAGATGCCTGTCTGATCAATGGGTGCCTGTTTGGTGTGACGCTCAGCTCAAGGAGAGTGTGGTTGTTTAAATAAAGCATGTGGAAATGAAGCCAGGGTCATTAGGACTACTGAGATGCTTTAGCAGTGTGGCCAGTGCCAGAGGAGACAGGCTTTCATAGAAACACACAGCGCCACAGCTGCTCACAGGCTTTACACACACACACACACATACACACACACACGCACACACACACACACACACACACACACACACACACAGACACACACCTCTGCACAGGACACCCCAGAGCAGACACACACAGCTACACACAGGACTCATCCATGTCGATCTCCCTTGCTCTCTGAGCTATAGAGCTGGGTCCTTGTTCTGATCTCAGGTCCTTGGTCCCTGCTTCAGACAGCCTGAAGCAGGGCCTGGGTTGCGGTCGTATGGAACAGGGTGGAAACGGACTGCTGTTCTGTGTGTATGAGGCCCTGGAGGATAGATACCGTAGCTGGGTGAGTGAACCTCAGGTGGGAATGCGAGGGCAGTAGAAGATGTCGGTCACTGAGGAAAAGATCATCTCCCCTATGGTGAGGATTTCCAAGCAACCCACGGCACCACCACGGCACCCTGAGACGATTAACCCCAATTCCAACCCAAACCCCCTGAGCAGCAGGAAGCTGGGAGGACTGCTTCCTGTGGGGTGTGGCTGGGTACAAAAGGTCCTCTATTCAGACTGCATATCCCAATCTCCAGCCGAGCGCAAAGCCACCCCGCCTTGCCTTGCTCTGCCCCACTCAGGCCCTCTCCCCTGGGGCATGAAGGCAGATCTCTCTGGCCTCTCACACTCCAGTCATGACCCCTGACCGGGAACCATGCAGACTCAAAACAAGAAGCGTAACTGTGTTTCTTTTACCTTTTTGAGGGTTACTAGAACAAAAGTCCAAAGCTGTTGTGTCCTACGGGTGGACTGATCGATCACCACGGTGATATGTTCTGCTCCCTAGGCGACCGACACAACGTTCTGAGGACCTAAGAGAGACGCACACGCGTGGACACACAATCGTCCGTGCACGCAGGCGCACATACACACACGTTGACACAAGAAGACACACCCTGATCTTAGGGTGACTTCATTCGGCTCAGTGTGAGTAGGTGTCAGTAGGTTAGCCAGCGAGGCGTCTGTGTGCATACCTGTCACACTGGCAGGAGGCTCTCAAGGGATCTGTTTCTGACAAAAACACCTCATAATCTACTCTGTCATCTGGGGTCAGAGGTGCATTATGGCTTTCAATCCAACCATCATCTCTCTCTCTCTCTCCCTCTGTCCCTCTCTCTCTCTTTCTCCTTCTCTCCTCTTCCTTTCCCTTTGTTTCCTTCTCTCACCCTCCCTTCATTGCTCACACATTCTTTCCGTATTTTTTTGGCCATCCACTTTCTTGGCTCATTAGGTCCTCTCCGTTCTCCATTGCATTTCAGTATGGTAGAGGTCTCTCTCGCACGTACACACACTCACACCAAAACCAACACAATCACACACGCAAACACACTGTCCTACCCGATCAAACATACATTTCCTTGGCACTAGTGTCTTATTGCTCTGTCATTCATGTATTTTAGATCCTCAGTTTAGACATGCTCACGCCATAAACACACAGTCAAACATTTGCCAAAGATTTGCCATTGCCAGTGGATTACAGCCACCTGTATTTATTTTGGATTTAAGACTCAACAGTGTAAATGGAATGGATTTATGCGACCTCGCATCCAAATTACGCACAGGCACAGTATCGCCGTCAGACGGATAATAAAGGGAACATTCCAATCCATGCATTTACTTTGCTGTCTACAATTCGCTTCGATTAATTCCCTCTGTGTATTGTGTGTATGGCCTGGACCCCGTCCCGTGCGTATTAACCACTTGAACGAGCACGAGGACTCAAGACTGTGGCAGCAGCTGTGGAAGTTCAGATGTTCACAATGAACGTCTACCCATGCGGGTTTTTTGTTTTTTTTGTGAGTTCAGTGGAACGAATTCTGTCACCGGTCCACTGAAAGCTCCTTTGAACGGAGAGCGCAAACGACAGACATGTTATAAATGTATGGCAATAGCTGCCAGCAGTAGCATCATGCGCGCAGCGCTTTGCAGACTGCCGCGTTGAACAGTGTTCAGACTCCACTCTATTCAGGCTTGGGTGAGATTGGTTGGTCCCTCCCCTGTGTGAACAGCCTTTGTCGCAAGTAAAAAAAATAAATAAAAAAAACTTCTCAAAGTTCTGTGTCCTCCCACCCCCCACCCCCC
>BROE01000014.1:9841409-9865146 GCA_036571765.1 Plecoglossus altivelis | reverse complement strand
TCTCTCTCTCTCTCTCTCTCTCTCTCTCTCTCTCTCTCTCATGCAGGAATTCCAGTTCCATCATCTTGCTAATTTATGATTGGATGGTTGCCTTTAAGCCACTCCTCAAAGCCCTGGCCCTATCAGAGTAGTCAGACAGCCAATCCCAGGCTTTGATCAGTTTAGCTAATCACAGGGTCGGATCTGTGGATTTACTCACATCAGTGGTCACAGGCTATTTAGACTGGGAAAACAGGCAACATGGACTCAATCAACTCTTGCTTTCATTGTGCGCTCTCTGCTCCCTCTCTCCCTTTTATCCTGAGAACTCGTTGAACTGGCTCCTGAATTTGAACCACTTCTCCGTCCCTCAATGACACGGGTACACGCCTCTCCCTGCATCCTCCCAGCGTTAAGACGTAGGAGTACTGTGTTCAGCGGAGCTCTCTTTTGTGGTTAGGTTTGAGCCGCGTGGCGGAAGCCCAACGTCGGCGTTCAGGTATGCACGTGTGACTCCTCCACCGTGTTTGAGAACAGCCCCCGTCATCGGCGGTAGTGTTAGTGGGGAAATGATGGTGTGGTGAGTGGGTGACACTGCCCTGCAGTCTGGTTCCTGCTACAGGGCTGATGTTCAGCCTGCTTCTGAACCTCTATGCTCAGCAAGGATACAGCCTGCCACCTCTGCAGGCTGATGTGAGTTGTGTCCCTGCACAATGGAGGGATGGAAACCCCTTATCTGGCCTGCTGGGGACTAACCTCAGACGCCGGTCTCCTGCCCTCGCCCCTCACCCCTAACCCCAAACTACAGCCTCCAGACCACAGACCTACAGCCTGGAGGCTCCAGCCTTAACCTGTGTGGATGAAGGGGGAGCTCTGCTGGGATATAGTGCCAAGTGCTCTATGCTTCCCCCTTGTGGAGAAGGAGGGGCAGTGGCACTGTAACACACCTCATGGAGGGCTGCCAGGATCCACTCCCTGTGGATTCAATGGTTTCCCAAGTGAACCTTTAAAGGTTTTGCAGCATGTAGAAGTGTAAATGACCAAAGGATACACACCATAAACACCACCACTCATCCTGTGTATTTTCTCTCCCCTTCACACCCTCTTTCTTGCCTTTCTCTCTTCCTCCACCCATCACTGTTTCTCTCCTCCAGAGTCAGAGCGATCAGTGCAATGGGCCCTGTTCCCCTGTGTCTGCTGCTTCCTGTGACCCTCCTATTGGCTGTGACAGCGGGACAGGAGGATGACCTCACCTGGCCGCAGTGGCCAGTTCCGGTGGTGAGGAGCAAGCGCACCGTTCCCCTTACCGCCCCCGGCTTCACCGCCAGGCCACACTCCAGACAGAGCCCCGCCTGCGGCATCGAGTGCCAGCGGAACCTCCCTGACCCCTCCCTCGACCAGCTGGAGGAGCTGCTGTCCTACGAGACCGTGTACGAGAACGGCACGCGCACCCTGACCTCCGTCTCCCTGCAGGGTCTCAACGACATCACTTCCTGGCCAGGGAACGCTTCCTCCTCCTCCTCTTCCAGGTCGCGGCAGAGGCGTGAGGTGTACGGCACGGACACGCGCTTCACCATCGCTGACAAACACTTCTCCACTAAGTACCCTTTCTCCACAACCGTCAAGATTTCCACCGGCTGCTCCGGGGTGCTGGTGTCCCCTAAACATGTGCTGACTGCCGCCCACTGCATCCACGATGGGCGGGACTACCTGGCAGGGGCGCAGAAGCTCCGCGTGGGGGTGCTGGAGGAGAAGAGCCGCCGGGGAAAAGGAAGGAAGGGGAGAGGAGGACGAGGAAAAGGGAAGAAGAGAAAAGGAGACGAGGAAAAAGAGAGAGAAGAGAAAGAAGAGAAAGAAGGGAAAGGAGAGAAGCGCAGGAAAGGGAAGGGGAGGAAGGGTCGTAGCCGCCGCAGCACCGAGGCCGTCAAGCCGTCGTTCCGCTGGACGCGCGTGAAGCAGACGCAGGTCCCCAAGGGCTGGTTCAGGGGTGTGGCCGACAGCGTGGCGGCGGACTACGACTACGCCGTCCTGGAGCTGAAGAAGGGTCAGAAACTCCGCCCTATGGACCTCGGTGTGGTCCCCTCGGTTCGCAAGCTGCCCGCTGGACGTATCCATTTCTCAGGCTTCGATGACGACCGGACCGAGAACCTGGTGTATCGCTTCTGCTCGGTGTCAGAGGAGTCTAACGACCTGCTGTACCAGCACTGCGACGCCAAGCCAGGCTCCAGTGGTTCGGGGGTGTACGTCCGGCTGAAGGAGCCTGGGAAGAAGGCGTGGAAGCGGAAGGTGATTGGGGTGTTCTCCGGGCACCAGTGGGTGAATGTTAACGGGAACGGAGCTCAGCAGGACTTCAACGTGGCGGTCAGGATCACGCCCCTGAAGTACGCCCAGATCTGCCACTGGGTCCACGGAGACACGGGCCCGTGTGGTCGCGTCTAAAAAAGGCAACGCTCTCTCCTCTCCTCCCTGACTCTCTTGTCCTCCTCTCTTCTCCTTCTCTCCTCTCTTTCTATCTTCTCTCCACCGATCTCTCTTTACGTCTCCTCCTCCCTCCTTTTCCTCTCTTCTCTCCATTTCTCTGTTCTCGATCCTTCCCTTCTCCTCTTAACCCCCGCCTATTCCTTTGGTTCTGTTTCCTCCTCATCTCTGATGGCCTGGTGGTCACACAGGTCATACTTTCCATTTCCCCCATTTTCGATTCGCCCACCCTACCAACCCCCCCACACAACCATATGCCAAACAAAACACACAGACTAGCGTGTTGAGACTAACAGGAACTTTGGCTGTTCAGCTCTTTTAACTTATTTGATGATCAAAAATCGAGCAGTCTGACGCAAAACCATCCTGTATACGTTTGTTGATGTTGAAAGCTTTCTGTTTGACAGATTCTGACACACTGTTGAACATGTTCTGTATATGCCGCTGTCTCTTGTGATGTCCACGATTCCCTGTTATCCGTCTTGGTTTTTCACGAGGGCAAAACGTCACATCTGGACTCTCTCTCCTTTGTACAAAGAGGCTGTTAGCATCCGCATCTTGTGGAAGACCCAGAAAAAGTTGTTGTTTTTTCCTGAGAAATTATCATTAAATATATTGAGATTTTGATAACAGTTTTTATAAGTATTTCATAAATGAAATTGCCGGTGGTTGAAATGGTGTATATCTAGATCTTTGAGTGTAATGTCCCTTTTTTTTTTACAAGTATTTTTTATTAAATATTTCTGTCATGCTTTGTTTGAGGAAACCCTTGCAGGTCGTCTGTAGATCCCAAACCAACTCTGGACAAACACCCACTAACTCCACCCCTAATCTTTCAGCTGTGCAAGGGTGTCTTGTTAGTAGAACAGTTAGTTAAACCATGTAGTTGAGTTTCTGAAGACTATGGATAGACCACCTCCGAGGGAGGTCAGGAAGATGGTTCTAAGACCAGCAGCTTGGAGTCTAACAGTCCAACAGAACCCCTCAGAAAAGGAACCCAGTTAACCATTGTGATGCATGAACAAATCCTGATGCTTATCTGAATCGTGGTGCTATGCTAATTCCAGCAGATCCATCAGAATACAGTTCTGATGGCTTGTTACTGTAACGATGTACTGTATTGAAGGTGAGGTTACGCTGTGGCTTAGACATGCAGACCAGGCTAAACCTGTACAGAGTCTTTGTCATTAAATCTATGGTTGATGGACACATTCTTACCTGAAGGGTATTTGAACAATCCTCTCAAGCTTGAACGTCAAATCTTCTTGTGTTGCCATGGGCATAATCTTTTGTATGGATTTCCTATTGATGACCAAAGACATGAAATGAGATGTCACATTCAATGAAAACAAATTAAACTTAGATGTCTACCTGCACGTGTGTGTTTGTGAGCCGGTGAAGGAGTATGCATTAAGAGTTACTGCTCTAAACTACTCAGTGAGTCCGTTGATTCTATTCCATGGAGACCATTGCAGGTCTGGATCGAGACTGCGGGGCCCTCAAAGCCACACAAGTGTAACTTCCTAACCAGAATCCATTTAGAATAGCAGCTGGTCTGTTTGCAACTGCAAAGGAGGATGGTCCGTTTACCACAGAAGAAGAAACCAGACTAACCTTCAGTAGTCTTCTTTCCATCATTGAGTTTATTGCATCTCAAAGGGCTTACATGCACTGGGAGAGGGCCATCGTAAACAAAAATAACATGAAATAAAAAAAACATACCAATCTAAAAATAAAAATACATTTTGAGCTCAATCATGAGAAAGTATTTTTTCCCCTTTATTGTTTTCTGCCATCTTTTTTTCACAACAATGTCTGATACGGTCACTTTCATAGACATTAAAACAGAGTGTCCTCTATATCTGGGGCTGGGGGAGGAAGGGGTCGTAGGTCGTGGGTTTGGGGGGTGGGGTCTCACTGTTCAACAGCGCCCTCCTGTGTACACACAAACACACGCACACAGGCTGCCGGCCCGCGTCCACTCACGATACCACAGGTTCAACCACAGGGGAGGGTGCCACGACCGAAACAGGATATGACAACAGAGCAAGAGGATGGGAAAGGAATGGACCATCTCCTCTAAAATACAAAAATAACCTACTTCTACCGTAACTGGGCGTGGCCATGACAACAATCCGTACAGGTTGATTTCACAAACGGCTCCGTGATTTTCGAGACAGCTGATTGGCTGATATGGGTGAGTGAGCCTTGTCTGATTGGTTGATATGACAGCATAGCTCAGGAGGGACCCACTGACTGTGACCAACATATGACCTTGGAGTAACTCAAATCGTATCCTCTTCAAACAAGCAGAAATATGGGACCAGTCCACTCCAGACACAGTGCACACACACAAACAGAGGAGGAGAGAATGATGCCACCAAAGGTACCCGACACCCAAAGAAATCGAACAAATAGAAAAATATTCAATAAATAAAAAAATACAAATACATAAATACAGAGAACTGAACATATCCTTAAATATCACCAGACACTCTTGTTGGAATCAGCCCATACACATCGATTCTTAATATGTATTAATTATACAGTATAGTCACTATTAGTCTCCAAGTACGTTTGAAATGATGACGGGAGATAATGATCACATGACTTCATAGAGCTTGATATCAGATTCACATCAATATTCTCTTCCACAGACGTACAGAATATAGACAGCCTCTGTGTCTATCTGCCAGGTTTATGTACATCACGACAACGCTCTGCAGACCACACGAGACACGCTTCTTTACAGCTGACCAGGGTCAGGGGGTGAAGCTACGGCCACACCCCCTCGAGAAAGGGGTGGAACCCAGTGCAGAGAGCAAGGGGCGGGGCCAGGGGCATAAACACACGTCATCCAATTGAAACGCAGACACTGAGAAAAAGAGCCTAAACACTCACTCCTCCACTCTCCAGCTCGTTTATGTCCGCTTCATTTTTTGTTCTTTTTTTCCGTGTAGATTTGTTTAGACAAAGGACATCTACACAAGCACACACCAACGTACACTGTCACAGTCTGTGCTACAACATTACACAAAAGTGGGCGGGGCGGGGCAGAGGGTGAGGCGGGGCAGAGGGTAGGGCAGGGCAGAGGGTAGGGGCGGGGCAGAGGGTAGGGGCGGGGCAGAGGGCGGGGCAGGATGGGGGCTGACAAACGACTCTGGAATCCTGGGACGTAGTAAAACAGCAGACAGATCAGAGGGCCCTGCTCCAGAAAAACAAGCAGCTGGGTGAGGGAAAGAAAAAAAGAAAGAGGCCAGTCAGTCACAGGCTGTGCATTCTACACTTCATCTAAAGAAACCGTTCGCTTCAGCAGGACTACTGCTGGTTCTGACCGGGCCTCACCAGGCCTGACTGAAGAGATGTACCCACCTAGAGGGGAGGGGGAGGAGGGCGATGTTTATATGAAGTCCTTGAGGTCGAGGTCTGCCAGGGGATCCTTGGGCTTTTTAGGACTCTGACTGGCAGGCCCAGGAGAGATCTGGCAGATAGACAGGGGACAGACACGAAGATAGACAGACAGACAGACAGACAGATAGACAGATAGACAGACAGACAGACAGGCAGACAGGCAGGCAGGCAGGCAGGCAGGCAGGCAGGCAGGCAGGTAGGTAGTTAGGTAGGTAGGTAGGTAGGTAGGTAGGTAGGTAGGTAGGTAGGTAGGTAGGTAGATAGATAGATAGATAGGTAGGTAGGTAGGTAGGTAGGTAGGTAAAGACACAGACAGGACAGGGCAGTCAGATGGGATACTACATATTGTACTCTCCTGTTAACTTTGTGTTGTGTGTAGAAACAGTACACAGTGTGTTGACTTACCGGGGCTCCAGGTGCAGCAGCCCCAGTGAAAGCTGGTCTCATCATGGGGGTCTGTCCCATCATCATAGGAGGAATCATGGGGGCCCCGGGTCCACCTGTGGGGGCCTGGTGGGGGAGGGAGAGGAGATAAGGAGCACCAGAGGTTAGACATGTATACAAGGTGGGCATCATCAGGTAGTACGGTGTCCTATAGTTGTCTGTGCGTGCATGCCGCAGGTCTCACCATGCCAAAGCCAGACTGGGCTCCCATTGGTGGAGCCATAGCCCCTCCAGAGGGAGGGGCTCCCGGGGCTCCAGGGGCAGAGCCAGCCTAGGAGATAGGAAGTAAGTAACATAGGTCAACATAGGGAAAGGTAAAGGGAGCTGTTCTGGGAGTGGGTCTGGGTAGTTAGCGGGAGAGTGAGGCCGGTGTAATGATCTGAACTCTTACCATTGGAGGTCCAGGTGTGCCCCAGCTGGTGGGGGCCACCTGAGGGGTCCAATTAGCCCCTCCTGTCAGCTTCTTCTCATTCCACTGCTGGTCCCTAGTACAACACACACAAGTTGTCAGAAACTAAACACACAAACAAGAGATCAGAGACTGAACACATAAACCAATGGTTCAAGTCTAGACACACACAGACACATACACAAACACAAACACCAGAAATACTAAACATACACACATGCACAAACACACCTAATACCAGAGACTAGACCCGAGTACTCATACAGCACATATAATTACATACAGACAGACGCATACTTACTTTTTCTGGCTAGTCACACCCAAGTCTACATAAGAGGAAAAAGGAATCATGATTACTTCGGCTAATGAATACTACTTCAGCTGCTAAATAAGTGTGTGACCAGGCGTGACCATATACGTACTTCCCACCAAGTTAGCCAATGACGAGTCCAGGTCTCCCCCAATGGTCTTGGCAGGGGGTGTGGCTGGCGGTGGCCCCGCGACGGCGGGGGTGCCAGTGCTTCCTGTGGTACTTCCTGCTGTGCTGCCCCCAGTGCTCTGGGGCGTAATAGCAGGCATGAGCAGCTCCCCTAGACCCCCCAGAACTGAGAGAAGAGGGGCAGGTTAGATCCTAAACCACCCATCCAACACACACCTAGCATGGTGTGACCATCACCACATTCAGGCATGACAACACTACATGGAGATGTGACATCCCCTCATTCAGAGGAGACATCCCCTCATTCAGAGGTGACATCCCCTCATTCAGAGGTGACACCTCCTCATTCAGAGGTGACAGCCCCTCATTCAGAGGTGACAGCCCCTCATTCAGAGGTGACATCCCCTCATTCAGAGGAGACATCCCCTCATTTAGAGGTGACATCCCCTCATTTAGAGGTGACATCCCCACACACATATGTGACATTCTGCAAACACACACACACACACACACTCAGTGTGTTGTGTACCGCATGCACCATTACATGCACAATTACTACCATGACTAACATGCATCAAAGGGCATTAGAGCTGAGAAGCGCTCAGTTTTGGCACCATTCACTGTTGATGTATAATTAACTGCCTCAGGTGTCCAGAACAAACCAGATGCCCAGAACAGTGGCTGAAGGGACACCAGCCTGCACAAATATCTACAGGATACAATCCATGATGGGAAATACAGCTGGACGTCAGTAATGTCCCACAACCATGCAAACAAGGCGGACGCTCTACGACGGTTACTGTATCCAAGCAGCTGCAAAGCATTGTGGGGGGGAAAAGGCTTGTGAACTCACCAATGACACAGTAGCAGCAAGCCATGAGCAGTGAGAGAAGGGGAGGGGGTAGAGGAAGGACAAGAAAAGGATGGGAGAGATGGGGGGGGAGAGAGAGAGAGGGAGACAGAGAGAGAGAGAGAGAGAGAGAGAGAGAGAGGGAGAGAGAGAGAGAGAGGATCAGCGAGGAAGGCCAACATGTAGAGGGCAAGGGAGGGGGTGAGGAGGAGTAAAGCTGTTAGCAGTGGCGACTGTCAGAGTTACATAAGAGGGAGAGCAGCAGTGAAGCGTAACACAGCCAGTCTAGTGGAAGATGCACACATACACACACACACACACACACATCTACACAACAGCAGCAGTATAGAACATCCCATAGCTGTAGAGAGGACAGAGATTTGACCACAGCAGCCATCGCATTGAAAGAGCACCCAGCTAGCTCAACCTCAAACATCCAAGACAAACACCACAGATAAATGATAGGCTGCATAAAACTGTGACAATTATTCTGTCTAACCCATTTCTAGTGAATAGCTTACTGGGGCTATAATTTTAAATACATGTTGAGACACGATGTATGTCATTTTTTTCCTGCGCTGTATTCTCTCCATTTCCGAGGTCGTACTACCTGAGGTGTCGAAGCCACCAGATGGTGCTGTTGCAGCAGCTGCATCCTCCGTTGAAGGGGCCATGGGCATGGCTGGCATGGTGGGCATGGCTGGCATGGTGGGCATGATTGGCATGGTGGGCATGACTGGCATGGTGGGCATGACTGGCACAGGGGGGGTCGGTGATGGCAGGGATCCCAGGACGTCAAAGCCAGACTCCAGCAGATCGTTCTGGACCGGGAGTGTGGCCGGGGCTGGGGCCGGGGCTGGGGCCAGGGCCGGGGTGAGCGCTGGAGCGGGCGCGAGGGCCGGGGCAGCTGTGGGGGCCAGGCTGGGTGAGATGAGCCCTGCCGGAGGTGCACCGTGGGAGACAGGAGAGAGACGTTAATGAGAGACCGCGGGTCACCGGAGGAGAGACCCTGGTGCTTGGCTGCCACAGAGAAGCTCCGCTACGGAGGAGGAATTTGTCGATGAGGGGGACAAACATTGAGTCATGTTGAGATTGACTCAGAACCTGTTGCTGTGAGGACATGCAGGGAGAAATGGGAACGTGCGTGTGCGCGTGTGAGAGATCAAGAGAGGAGGTGTGTGTGAGTGTTTTGGGTGGTGGCGGTGTATGGGTGGGGGTGGGGGTGGGGGTGAAAGGGGGCTGTACCTCCCAGCAAGTCGTCTGCAGGTCCCCCAGGGGCGGCAGGCTGAATCTCCGCAGGACTGCTGAAGGTGTCTGCAAGGCCATCCAGAAGAGGAGGGGAGGAGGCACAAACAGACAGTATGGAGGGAAAATAAGAAGGGTTGATAAATAATGTGGCTGTCGCTCCATTGAGGAGGCAGTGGGGTGTGAGGAGTGTGAGGAGTGTGAGGGGTGTGAGGGGTGTGAGGGGTGTGAGGGGTGGGTGTTAGAGTGCAAGCACACACCCACGCAAACAACACAACCAGTGGAGCGAACTCGAAGATACTGTTGAAGAAGTGATGCCGTAAATGGAGGAGTAGGAAGAGTAAGGAGATGGGAGCAGAAAGGAGCATGAGAAGGAAGTGAGTGGCAAAGGGAGGAAGGAAGGGGAGGAGGGAGGAGGAGGAAGGAGCAGGAGGAGAAGTGGTGTAAAGCAAGAGGAGGAGGTGACTCAGTACCTAGCAGGTCCATGACTGCTTCAGGCTCAGGTTTGGGAGGAGAAGAGGCTTCTGGAACTGGAGCTGGAGCAGAGAACGTATCTAGAAATAGACAATAGAGAGACAGACAAAGAGAGAGAGAGAGAGACAGACAGACAGACAGACAGACAGACAAAGAGAGAGACAGAGAGAGACAGACAGACAGACAAAGAGAGAGACAGACAAAGAGAGAGAGAGAGAGACAGACAGACAGACAAAGAGAGAGACAGAGAGAGACAGAGAGAGACAGACAGACAAAGAGGGAGAGAAAGAAAAAAAGCAATTTACTTAACTAACCGCTGAGTTTTGTCCTGGAACGATAAACAAAGTTGGGGTCACAGGTCACGATGAAAGAGGGAGCAGAAGAGCGTCAGAGGGAGAGAGATGGAGAGCGACACTGGTGTGATACATTCAGCTGGGTCACAGATTCGGAGACCATTCCGAATCGCGCCACAGGGCACTGGGGCGGTGGGGGGGTCACGTGACCAAGGAGTGCGCGCTCACCCGTTACCAAGATGTCTCCGGCCACGTTGCCTTCAGGCAGGGGGGAGGGCCCACGGGAGACGGCAGGGAGGTCTGCCCGGGCGGCCGGAGAAGAAGGGGGAGGAAGAGGAGGAGGAGGAGGAGAAGAAGGAGCAGAGAAAAAGCATTAGCAGAACCCGAGAGTGCGAGAGAGCGGAGGAAGGATAGACCAAGTAGCAAGTGGGGAGACATGCACTGCACAAGTGGCATACCACTATGGGGACAAACCAAGACGCGTGGAATAACAGATGAGAAGAGGAGGAGGAGGAGGAAGAGGGTAACCGGTACACATGAAGAGAGGAAACAAGGCCTGTACCTGACCCAAACAGGTCTACGCTAGGAGTGACTGCCTTGGTCTCTGTTGTGGGGCTGTGCTCAGGCATAGAATCATACACATCTACAAACAAGGACAAACGGTTAGCTCGGCGGCAGCTGATGAGTTTGGGGGAGAGAGAGGGAACAATAGAGAGAGGGGGTGGGGGAGGGAGGGAGAGTGGGAAGGAGAGAGGAGCGGAGAGAGAGGGTGGGAGAAAGAGAGAGCGGGCGAGAGAGTGTCAGAGCGGAAAAGCAGACTTTTGGTTCAGACAAGTCATCAACATGTTTCTCAAAATGCAAGCTGAAGAGCAGCAGAAGAAGGAAGTGGTCATCAGAAGGAGGAAGTGATCAGAGATGATGTGAGAGGAAGCAAACTGCACAGGATCATTAGTAAAGGGAACCATCAACACAAGCTGACCAACCTCTGGATATATCAAGAAACTAGGTTTAGCTCACCTCAGGCCATGGTATATTACTGTTATATAATATTTAAGGGATACTAAATACATTATATATAATACAAAGTAGAAACAGTAAAAATACAATAGATTTTATCTACATGTTAATCAATGTGATTGCTGATAATCCCTGTCGATGCGCAATAATATATTAAATAGAACGATGCCAAGGTTTTTTCGCCATGGAATATAAGTTCTATATACCACGACTGTCAACCAATCAGATTTCAAGGTTGGAACTACCCATTGTGTAATGTTCTGTAAGTGGTTCAATATTCCACACAGGTTAAACATCAATGCTCAAATTCAAACGTATACATTATTTACAGAGGTGGTCAAAATGTTTGAATGAATCAGTGGCTAAAATGTTCCAAATCAAAGAGGTGAAATATGGAAGGCAACAAGAATGATAACGATAGAACTCTGAAATGTAGGAGGGACGTCTTATCATCTTCATCATCATCACAATCGACATCACCATCATCATCATCACCATCAAAATGCAGATGGATGCAGTGCAGGAGAGTAGTGAGAGAGGGGACTTTACCACCAAAGAGGTCGAGGGTAGGTGGAGCCGTAGCCTCTGTGGTGGGGGCAGGGGCCCTAGGGGGGGCGATGGGTGCGATCGGAGCGATGGGAGCGATGGGGGCGATGGGCGGAGCCTCGCTGCTGGTGGGCGTGATGGTGACGGCCTCCGTGTCAGTCGGCATCATGGCAAACAGGTCCATCTCTGGAGCCATGGCTGCACTCCCCTCAGAGGGGGCGAACGGGTCTGTGGGAGGGAGAGATGAGAAAAGAGAGGAGGAGGGGGAGGGGGAGGGGGAGGGGGAGAAAGGATGTGGGAAGGTTTGTTCAACAACAAACATGGTTAAAGCAGACAAGAGAGAACATAAAGCAGTTGATCATCGGGGCATCTGAACACAGAGACACCATGCAACTTACAAAACACACCTGAACACACACTGAAAAAACACTACCTGGTTACAGAAGCTCTGTGTTTTACAGTACGGACAGCCGGCTGTAATTGAATCCCTAAGCATCAGTACATCTCTATATTGCTCCGGAGCGGTCCGGCTCTGGGCAAGGGGTGGGCAAGACCAGAGCTGAGGTCCACTTGTGTGCCCGCAGACAGAAACAGGCTGAGCAGATCCAGAGGGCTGAGGTCTGGTGGGTGGCAGCCAATTAATGATCATCATGAAGAAGTTGAGTATTCAGCGGGTCGTACCAAAGCATGACTAGGTGGCGGGGCAGTGAGACACTAGCCTGGGAGGGGGAGTGAGGCAGAGGATGGGTGAGTGTGGGGTGGGGGGCGGGGGGGCAGGGAACAATAGACTCATCAAGGTGATGCCAGGTTACTTGATTCCTAACTGTCCCATGTAGACGTGGAAGCAGCCTGTACTCAAACCCCCCCCCCCAGGGGCGAGTGAGGCTCACGGGGGATTCTGGAGTGAGTGTAGGGGGTGGCGGGGGCAGGGGGGGCAGCGGAAAATCACGCACTCATCAAGGTGATGCACAACGGTTACTTGATTCCTAACTGTCCCATGTAGACGTGGAAGCAGCCTGTACTCAAACCCCCTTCAACTCTACTCCACACACAACAAGACACACCACAGGAGCACCGCACAAGCACACACACACAAGCACACACACACAAGCACACACGCCCACATGCATGCGCACACAGAGGCTTAGCGGTGCTGTCTCATTGTCACCCACCAGATCCACCAAATGCATCAGCAGCAGGTGCTCGTACTGCAGTAGCTGGGCCGTCACCTGGAGAGGGAGCGAACGCATCTATGGGGGGCGGAAGGGGGGGTGGAGGGGGGGTGGAGCATAGTGATAATGCACAGACACACAGATGGGGGTGATAAGGAGGGTGATTGACAGATGAATCAGGAATAGAGATGAGGACGCAGCACGGCAGAAGAGAGGTGAAGAGATGAGGTGGATGAGGACGATGGAGGGATGACATGGGAGGAGAGGTCAGCATTAGGGGAGAGCAGTATACCACAGCAGAGTATACCAGAGTATACCATAGTATACCATAGTACAGCAGAGGAAAGCAGAGTATACTAGAGTATAGCAGAGGACAGCAAAGTATACTAGAGTATAGCAGAGGACAGCAAAGTATACTAGAGTATACCAGAGGACAGCAAAGTATACTAGAGTATAGTAGAGGACAGCAGAGTATACTAGAGTATAGCTGAGTAAAGCGGAGTATACTAGTATACTAGAGTGAAGCAGAGCCAGTAGGGTAGGTGGTTGATCTCACAGTAACATCAGAGGGATGTTATCTCCTAGGCAACAAGGCTGGAGCATGGTGATGTCACCCAGACCAGGCCAGGCTGTGTGGTGTGTGTGGTTATCTTTCTTAATGACAGTACAGCTACACTAGATAGGTACACACCTGTTTTGAATGTTTATTGTATTTAAATGGATGTATACTGATTGATTTTGATCTCTTTAAATATCAGTAGATGTTTATAGTTGCATTTCGGATGTTACTGTAATCAATCACTGAATATCCATCAATCATGTTGCAAGTAGCAGATTCAGAGGCTGTGTAGACCCCCCCTCCCTCTCCCCCTCCCCCTCCTCTCCCTGTGCTCTTCAGCAATCATTCACATCTTCAACCCCTCTCTCCCCGCACCCTCCCCTCCCCACTGACCTCCGAACAGGTCCATGTCAGAGGCGGTGGAGGCGGGGGCGGGGACAGGCAGCGAGGCGGGGGCGGGGCCAGCGATGCCGGTGGGCGTGGCAGCTGCAGGCGCAGCGGTAGCAGGTTCGGTGGCGGGGGCGGAGTCAGGGACAGAGTCGGACTCTTCCAGAAGAGCGTCCGCAGCGCCGTCGGTAGCAGCTGAGGTTGCTACAGCGTCAACACCCCCAACGCCCCCCCCATCCCACCCCACCCACCCAGAAATAACCACAAATACCCAGGGACACAACCACCAGGGAAACCACAAGCATGGAACCCAGGGGTGGTGGCAGAAATGGAGATAAAGGAGAAAAGAAAAAATGAGAAGAGAAGCGTAGAAGGAGGTGAAAGGAGGACAGGAGAGGAAGGAGGAAGAGAAGAAGAGGAGTCATTGCTGATTGAGAAGCAGGCGTCGTACAGGCCAGAGAGAACAGTCAGCTACTGTCAGCTACTGGAGGCTCCAGAGCTCTGACTAAGGCTCTGGGTATCGTCTTCAACGCAAAACAATAAGGATCCACTTTCTACTGTACTCACCCTCACCAAGCAGATCTGAATGAGGGAGAGAGAGAGAGAGAGACAGAGAGAGAGAGAGAGAGTGAGAGGAGGAGATCATTACTTGTTGTGATACTGGTATTAGTGGCTGACAGAGGAAAAGGAAGACACGAAGGAGACAATAGAAGACTGAGTGCAGAGGACGAAGCAGAAGCAGGAAGAGAGAAGACAGGAGGAGTAAAGGAGTGGAGGATCGGAGGGCTGCGCTGTGGCTCACCTCCCCAGCCGGTGGTGGTGGATGCTGCAGCAGCGCCCCCTGGTGGGGCAGCCATGGGGTCCAGATCCAGCAGGTCATCGAAGCCAGCGCTGCAGGGAGATAAGATTGAAGAAACTGACATCTACACGTACAGATACACCCTCCCTGGGTTTCCCAGCAACGGGGAGTGGGGGGCCTCACCTGGGAGGGGAGGTGATGGTGGGGGGGCTGGGTCGGACGGGCGGGCCGGGCCGGGCAGGGGGGCCGCTGGCTGCGGCAGAGGCTGCAGCTGGGGGCTCGGGGGTCTTAGCCGGAACGGCGGCGGCGGCGGGGGAGCCGTTATTGGTTGTCGTATCCTGTTACCACAGAAGAGTATGCCCTGTTACCATGGTACTCGACCAGGTTACATAACGAGGCATGACTTGACTGCTCTTTTACGTGCGAGACCCTTTGGGGCTTCACTCCAAACACATCATCATCAACTGAGACTGAGAATAGCTGTTAGAGAAGGAAATGATGTCACTCACCTTGCTGGGAGACCTGCAGAGAAATCAACAGGAGAGCAGTTAATGACATTACCACAACCCTACATCATAACATCAACACCATCAAAACATCACCTGGCCACATCATGCCCATGACCACATGACCTGATCACAACAAGACCAGGAACAGTGGATCTGAACATGACCTGATCACAGTCTGGTCAGATCAGTAGATCTCATCATAACCTGATCAGATCATGTTGAGATCAAGTGATGTGAACATGACTTGATCGTAATGATCATATTAATACCAGATTATTAGATCTCATGACCATATCACATGCGATGTGATCTGTGACCAGACATGATCTAAGTGGCACACAGACGGCAAGATCAAATCACGAGTCACATTATTAGTGGACAAAATAAGGTTTCTGTTAGTAATGAACGGTCTCAAAAATATAAAAAGGCATCCATTCTACTCAATTTATTTGACTTCAAGGGTTCCATAGAATCCTGATGTTTCATGGAACCTTGTTTGTAATCATGCCACAACATAGTACAAGCTTAACATTGAATCACATTGAAGAAAGCAAAGGTTAAATGTTGAATAAATGATGTCGTCCAGCGACACAGACAACCCCCCCCCTCCCACCACCAGGCCAGAACGCCACCCTTACCCCGCAGGCCACACCACCCTGTCAAGATGAATACTCACTTGTCCTCTCTGTGCAGACAGGAAACAGGAACAGACAAGACTAGTTACCCGCCTGGTCAGTGACACACAGGTCAGCACTGAGCAGGCACTACCAGCGAACGACAGATTAGCGAGGTCACAGTAGTAGAGAGGTAGAGAGCAGTGTTTCACAGAGGAGTTTCATCTACAAGGTGTCTTGAAGGTGAGCGATAGTGTTTGAGAGAGGGATGCTTCTAATATAATGCCAATATAATGACTGTCTGAAAAAGGGAACGAGTCCATGTCAACGTGTTTGAGTTTGAGAGAGCGAGTTGGCCTATAAAATGTGATTGTTTAGAGAGGGAGTTAGGCTGCAGCGATGTGTGTGAGAGAGAGCTGGTGAAAAAGGTCCAGGGTGACCTGCAGGCCACGTGCAGGTCAGCGTGTGAGAGGGACAGACGTGAGGCAGGCTACTTACGGCTTCTTCCCCTCCAGGGTGTTGAGGTGTGTCTCCAGGGACTCCAGCAGACTCTCTGGGGCCTGCAGGATGACAGAGGGAGGGGGGTGGGGGGTTATTATGGGAACCTGGTGGTGGTAGCACCAGGCTATCCTGGCTGGGGCAGACAGGGTAATGTAAAACACACAGACACACACAGACACACACAGACACACACACACACTGGTCAGTCAGTGGCGGTAAACAGACACTCAAGTGATGGATATACAGGTGCAGTACATTCAGGTGATACCCCAGGGGTCACGTGCAAAGACTGAATTAACATGCTCCCACAATGCACTGCAGCAGGCTAGACAGACCTAAAGCCCATCGTTGTCACACATGCAGTCAGGACACACACTTATGGCAGTCACACAAACGTCTACCATGCTGGATAATCATGTCACTTATATGGAACAGCTAAATCAATCTCACTCTCCCTCCAATCCCCCTCTCCTCTCCTCTCCTCTCCTCCCTCTTCTCTTCTCCTCTCCTCTATTCTCTCCTCCCTTTTCTCCTCTCCTCTCCTGCACCACATCCCAGGTCTGTGTTCTCCAACAGACACTCAGCGTCCTAAGCTCCTGAGTACTGAAGCCTGACACCATTAGAGCAACAGCAGCTGTAATAGCTGTAATAGCTGTAATAGCTCGAATACTCCTATCAGCTGTAATAAGACACAGGGGCATCCAGAGGGTGATGAACCTGTCTCTTGGGCCAAGAAGAGAGAGGCGGGGGTATGTTCTCCAGAAGAGACCTGTGAGCTGGGAGATGGGGAGATTGCACTCATGATCCCTGCTCTCTCGGTCAGAACTCAGATAAGCCCAGACGTCTAACTGACCTGGACCGGTGCCAGCCAGAGATTGATGCTCGCTCTGATCAGGTTACAGGAGAAACAGAGGATGAAACTTTGTAGAACAGACAGGCATCAATAGGACTCACAGCAACATTCCAGTGCACCAAGACTCCGACCAAGAGCAAGAATATTCTCTGGTTTCAAAAGCAAGAGGATGTGCAAGCACTGAGACTGTGGTATGCTCAGGTCCATCCAGTCCTGTATCTGAGACTGTGTGCTCAGCTCAGTCCAGATCTACTGTGCTGCACCTCGCTGTGCTGTGTATGCAACTCAATGCTACCCTGTGCGCTTGGCTCTATGAAGCTAGCTAGCGCTGTGCACTACACACTACTCACACTCTCAGCCTGCACGATGCTGCGGCATCTCTGCAAGAGACAGGGCACAGGATCTGTCAATCATCATGGGACCACCACTCATTGGCAGCATGGATGATGAGATGGGTCTATGGGTCACGCCCCCTTCGTGACAGCCGGCCTTCGAGAGCCCCTCAGGTCACTCGTGAATGAACATTGTGATTGGCCAGGGACTTCAGTTTAATTACAAGAAGCAGGTCTAGCTAAAGCGATGCCTCCGGAGAACAGGATTCTGGGAGTTGTAGTTCCATAAATCAAAACACACATGCAACACTGAATAAATCACCACAACACAGGCATGCGGTGTTAGTCCTAAGTGTGTGTTAGTATTGATCACAGTGTTGGGAGAGTCAAAAAAGGTGGTGAGAGCGGAGGGGCGCGAGACAGAGATGGTCGTACCTGAGTCAACTCCGGGATGTCGTTCTTGTCGATCCCCACTTGCTGTGAAAGAGAAGGACTGAGGTTCAGCAAGGAGCATGAGAACTGGGTTGGAGATGTTGACCGGTGGGTCGGCAGTGTGGGGAGTGTGGCCAGCGCTGTACCTCAGCGATCTTGAAGAACTCAGACACCCGGGTCATCCTGGTGAGGAACCTCTTGTAGATCTCCAGGCCGTCTTTACACTGGCCTCGCTTCATCTGGAAGAACTTCTCTGTAAGACAAACAGATGTTGCGGTCACACACAGAAAGAGAGGGAGAGACTGAGAGAGCGGCGCAGAGGAAAGAGAGAGACGAGTGAGAAAGAGATACATTAGAGACAGATAGAGAGAGAGGAGAGAGACAAAGAAAGAGAGAGAGAGATGGCAGCTTGAAATAGATTAACCAATAGATAGAGGAGAGAGAAAGAGATAACCATGACCTAGAAGGTTGATGATGCCGTCGTTGTAGCAGGCATATAACTTGATCAGGTCCTTGAAGAGGAGCAGGAAGCAGGCTTGAATCACGCCATTGGTCAGCTCATTGGGATGGACCTATCAGACAGGAGCAAGATGCTGCATCACAGATGACCAGAACTGACACTGAAAGTTAGTATGTTAGTTCATTTGTTAGCTTGTTCGTTAGGTGGTTAGTTACCTCAAACTCCAGCAAAGCGTCTATCTGACTCTGTAAGGTGGGCATGCCTTTCAACAACTTATCTACTGACATGGTCCTCATCACTCCATCAGACCTGAGAGAGTGTGAGACAGAGAGAGAGAGAGAGAGAGAGAGAGAGAGAGAGAGAGAGAGAGAGAATGAGGTCTATGAGTAAGAACCGTTATGTCTCCTCTGGAACACAAACAACGTTTCTACCATACGGATTTTAAAGGCTTCCAGCAGGTAATCCGCTAGCAGGCCAGGCACAGGCAGGGCTCTCTCTCTGCCTGGAACTCGCTGACTCATCCCTACTGACAGACAGGACCCCTGACTCAGAAACGTGGCTTAGACGATGCCTGCTGTTCTTCTGGGTGAAGGTGGCAAGTTCAACTGGAGAGGTCGGGGGGACGAAGAGAGATTGGATGGGAGATATGGAGGGATGGAGAGAGAGAGAGAGCTGGAAAGGCTGAGACAGAGAAATGGAGGGAGAGAGACCGAGAGAGACAGGGAAAGAGAAAGATACATGGTGAAATTGAGAAAAAGATGGAGAGATGGTGCGATAAGAGCGGGTGGGATAGACATGAAGAGCCGGAGAGATTGGGAGAAAGATGGAGAGGGAGAAAGACGGATGGATGGAGAGAGAGGAGATAGAGAGAGAGGAGATAGAGAGAGAGGAGATAGACTGAGAGCTAAAGACAGAGAGAGACGGAGAGGTCTCACCCCTTCTTCACTCGTCCGAAGTCAAAGGACATCTGTCTGTAGGCGAAGGCCTTCTCATTCAGATAGCGACTGTAACGCCTGATAAACGTAGACATGTCGTAGCCTGGGGAGGAAAACACACACGTGTCACCCTTCAATGTTGTTCTACAGTGGCCTGTTTATGTCTCTGTGGGATGCCATATTAATCACCACGGAGACCGCTTTTAATCACCACTGGTGACAGTTTGACTCTACATCAGAGAGGTTGGGAGACTGGGGAGAGATTGGTGGGTGGGTGCTGGGGTGAAGAGAAGAGAAGTGGGAGGGTGAGGGCTGGGAGGCGAAGGGGAAGGTAGGTGGGGGGGGCAGGGTAAGAGAGAATGCAAGGTGAGGGAGAAAGGAAGGGCAGGTGATGATAGAGGAGGTGGGGAGAGGGAGGGTCGGCAGGGGGGTCAGAACAGGAAATGGAGTCATTCCTCACCGTGGGAGCCGGTCTTATCCAGGAAGTTGCTGAGGTTGAAGAGGGTGTTCCTGGAGGCCAGGAACTGGAGGAACCTCTGAGGAGACCGGAAGCAGCACTTTTCAATCAGTAACACACACACACACACAGATACTCACAGTACTCTCTGTCTCTCTCTACACACCCATACATAGATACCATGGCTTAAAATATCCTCAGGTGTATTTCGCTTTCCCCTTTAAGAGCTTTACTGGCTGCTGTACAGATCAAAGTTAATGAGGCGAGGAGAGGAGATCCTCTCTGGAGAAAGGAAGTAGACCACTCCCTCCCTCTATCCCTAGCTCCATCCCTCCCTCCATCCCTCCCTCCCTCCCTCCCTCTATCCCTCCCTCCCACCCTTCCTCCCTCTATCCCTCCATCCATCCCTCTATCCCTGCATCCATCCATCCCTCCATCCATCCATCCCTCCCTCCAACCTTCCCTCCCCCCATCCCTCCCTCCCCTCATCCCTACCTCTATCCCTCCCTCCATCCCTCTCCCTCCATTCCTTCCTCCTCCTCTAACCCCTCCTTTTCCTTCCGCCTTCTCCCAGACAGAGAGCTTAGAAACCATCTGCCCAGTCTCACAGGAGACACACACTCCAGACACTAAGCTAGTCACTCCACACCTGTCTTCACACACACATGCATGCACGCACACACACGCATGCACACATGACCACATAACCATCAAGAATCACACTCTCTCCAGCTAAGCCACCAGTGAGTGGATTATCTAGGTTGGGGTGGGGGGTAACAGTAACCTCTGTTCCCCATGGCAACCTCATGACACATCCTCCACCCCACTGTAATCTCTCTGCAGACTCTCTGTGTAATGACATTATCTTCTTATCGCAGCATCACATGCACGCACTCACTACATCACACTACATCATCTTCTACATTATCTTTTTGCTTCCATCCTCCTCTTTCTCTCTCTCCTTCTCTGGCTGCCATCTGTCTGTCTTCCACCTGTTGTCTGCGTGGTCATGCAGTTGTAGGTCAGGATGTGACAGACAGCTGGGTTCTCCAGATAACCTGGCTCCCTATATGTCGCCTTCAGCTGACCCTCGTGATAAAACACAGACTGAGTAAATGACTGAATGAGTGCGTCCATGAATGCATGCATAAACTGTGTTGTGAGTTAGATGTAGACAGAAGAGTTGCATCTCCACTGAGCTGTTCACTATCTACACTTCAGTACCGGTGTACGGGATGTGTGAACTGAACACCATCCCTGTTTGAACTGTAATAGGTGAGGGTGCTGTCCCTGGTGCTGAAGAGCCTGAACAAACTGCATCACGCACATTTACTTTTGTCTTGGATCTCCATAAAACACAAATGAAAGAAAACCTGTCTGAACAACTGCATCAACAAATTGCTGCCGAAACGTAGCTTGTCATCAAACAAGTTCTTGTTTGTTTGTGTCTGTGTACGTGCATGCGTGTGCGCTGTGTGTGTTTGTGTGTGTGTCGCTGTGTGTGTCTGTGTGTGTATAACTGTCCCTGTGTGTGTTGCGTGTCTGTGTGGGTGACCTCCTCACCTCATTCCCGTGCACCATGAGGTGATGAGTGGTGACCAGGGCCTTGAAAACCACCACCCAGCTGGCGTTGCCCGCACGCTCAAATAGTGTGTCTGCCATCTGGGGTACGTTAACGTTGGTCTCCTGGGTTGCCTGAATCAGGTCTGCAGAAGACAACACATACGCACAGGTTACGGTCACACTGAAGAAGGTAGTCAGACGGAGATCGAGATGAAGAGGGAGAGGAAGAAAGGTAACTAGTAAGAGGGCGAGAGTGAGGGAGGGAGAGAGGGGGGGGATGGAGAGAGAGAGAGAGAGAGAGAGAGGGAGAGAGAGAGAGGGAGAGAGAAAGAGAGAGAGGGAGAGAGAGAGAGAGAGAATCAGGGTTGGTGGTATGACATATTACACAACAGGAGTTTCAGCGACCGTAACAACCGTCTTGAAATTGACCGTCTTGCTCTGACGATTTTGCTTCAATTCTGATCGCAATTTAGATATTATTATTGCACTGTGCTTGGTGGCTGAGATGTGATTATGTTGCAGTGTGATTGGTGGCTGCGATGAGGTTATCTTGCAGTGTGATTGGTGGCTGAGATGTGGTTATCTTGCAGTGGGGCTTGTAAATCCAGAATGCTCCTTGGTTCTTGGTTCAGCAGAACACTGATGGAAGTCACAGACATGACTCTGTGCATGTGGCTGTGTGATCGTGTGGGTCTGAGCATGTCATTCACAAGATGCAGGTAGGTTTCTCATCAACTTCCTTATCATGGTGCAAGGTTTGGTGTCCTCACACACACACACACACACACACACACACTTACACACACAGCCCCTCTGCTCTATTTTTGACATCACATCACCGCAGGCATACTGGTGAAGTGGAGCGAGTGGAGAGGGGCATTGTGGGTCTGACATCATGCTATCACATCCTCCTGTTTGTGAATGGCCAATAGGAGCAGGGGGAGGAGACAGAGATGAAGCTGAATGTATCAAATGTGTGTGGCAGAATAAAAGAAGAGGAGAGAGGATACGAGTGTGTGTGCGGGTGTGTGCATGTGTGTGTGTGTGTGTGTGCGTGTGTGTGTGCGTGCGTGCGTAGGTGGGTGTGTAAAAGGGAGGGGTGCTGATATTGAGTGTCATGATATCAGCTCAGCATCAGTGTTTGTGTGCGTGTGTGTGAGTGTGTGTAATGTCGAAAACGTACGCATTTCAACAGTTACCAATCATTACAAGCAAGTGATATCAGATACAGTAGAGGAACAATGATCCTTCTACTGTGACACACACACACAGACTTGCACAGGATGTCACACAAGGTATTTTTCATAGATGTCGATGGAGTACAAATGAAGTTGTGCCAAGTCTGTTTCCTAGGCAACTAGCATTCTCGTATTTCCTCCCGACATGAAGGATGCTAGAGACCTCTCATCACCATACTCGGCTGGTCGCCAGGACTACCAGCATCCCGGTACAACTGTCTCTGGGCCAGGACAAGCCACACAAGACCAGCAAGGGAATGCTGAACCACACCCATGGTTATGGTATACTGTTCAGATGCTGCTTTAATCAACTGATCACAGACAGACAGACAGACAGTCAGACAGACAGACAGACAGACAGACAGACAGAGACTGGCAGGCAGAGACAGACAGACAGACAGACAGAAAAAGCCTGGCAGGCAGACAGACAGACAGACAGACAGGTACAAAGGCAAACAGACAAATAGAAAACAGACAGATCAGCAAGTAGATAGGGAGACAGCCAGAAAATCAGGCAGCCAGATATTGGGAGTTAACACCAGCCAGGGAGAGTAAGACTCTGCGAGGCTGTTTCACTGCACATGAATGGTCCATAAAGCAGCAGGATATTTATAGCTCCTCCCCCTGGAGCAGGGCACTGGGAGCACAACCCAGAAAGCACTGCTGGACCAGCAGCAGACCAGGAGAAGAAAGGAGAAGGTCCTGCTTGCTGAGACTAAACCCACATTGCACCTCCCTCAGTCTTCCCCAGCACCCTGAGTCGCCCACAGTTCTTCTCCCTTGGGAAAGAGGGTTCCTCCCAGCATGCTTCCTCCTTGGCAGTCCTATATGGTCAGAAACAGGCTGCAAACAGAAAGCGGCCACACCTGCATTCCTGCAGTTCTACAACTCTGGAGCAAGCTGGGCAGCAGGATATACTGTACACATACTGTACATACTCTCTCTCTCTCTCTCTCTCTCTCTCTCTCTCGCATCAAGAGTGGCAGACTCAAGGACATGCTGACCTCCTGAGAAGGAGGAAAGAACGGGAGGGATGGTGGGGGCGTGTCCAGGCACACAAAGAGGGGGAGGAGTCAGAACAATCATTTGCATGGTGACCAGGAAGTGTGGAGTGGGTTTCCAGTTTCTTTCAACTCAACGAGAAACAACAGCCACTATGACATCATCACTGCAGCACAAGAGCAGCAAACTTGCCAAAACCCTCTTCCTGGTTCTCTTACCCTCTCCCCCTCCACCCTCTCTTTCTCTCGCTCCCCTTCCTGCCCCTCTCCCCCTCTCTCTCCTCTCTGTCCCTCCGTACTGCAGCACTGCCTGCTAGCACTGCATGAGGCTAGATGCTGG
>BROE01000014.1:9833909-9838909 GCA_036571765.1 Plecoglossus altivelis | reverse complement strand
ATGAGTGGTCGATTTGCAGACAGCACGAGCCACCTCGGATCCCGTCAGGCTGTACTGCGCCGCGGCGATGCGGTCCGTGAGCGTCTGCCCCGACATCTTTCCTTCACGGTGTCAAATCCCGAGAATCAAATGTCAGATGATCGTCCCCCCCCCCAAAAGCCTCTCCAGTCCCCGCTGATAGAATGTTCCAGACGACCACTTCAACAAATCCACTCTGGAGTCACTACGTGATGATCAGAAACAAACAATAATCCCAGTTTATTTGAGGTGGAGACGTGTGCGTCTATTCAAAGCATGGAATAGCAATGGCAGGTTGATGACGAGCGCATTGACACGAATAAACGCAAGCAATTAAAGCTGTACCTTCTCGGCTCAATCTCCAGTGAAATTCACCGATTATGAACACTGTAGCACTATCAGGTCGTCAGACAGGCCTGGTCACTAGCTACGGGCTAATTATCAAGCTCATACAATAAAATTGTTTCCCCATATGTCGAACTCGGTATTTATTTTAAATGTAGGTCAGTGTGATCCCTTGATTATTTCCAATATTGGGTTTAGTCATTACATTTGTTACCCCCCCCCCTCCCCCCCCACACACAAGTATATTCATTTATATGGCTTACAGTAACGCGTCAGGCACAGCCTTGTAAAATGACTGCTCGTTGTAAGAGATGCTCGTCGCGTCCTCGTCCTGCTCTCTCCTCCAGCCCTCGGATTAGTCCTCACAGCGACCCTGAAATTCAGCGGAGGCGTTGCTTCTTGCTCGGTCGGTACCCGGTATCATCCCCATCCAGAGCCGCGTCCAAAAGCGCCCCCCGTTATCCCCGTGCCACCGATGACCACCGGTAAAGCTTCAAGCGGAGAAGGTAGATGGTGGTGCTATCAGCAGATTGGCATTCTCTAGTGTATTTATTTATTTATCATCACTCTTACTCCTCCCACTGAGTCAGCTGACACGTCACTCCGCACAGCAGCCCCCCCCCCCCCCCCCCCCCCAACCCGCTCCGCTACTACAGCAGGGATTAAAGGGGAGGACGACAGCCAACCAGGCTGCGGATACGTGCTCACACGCGCAGGGGTAGCCTCATTGCCGAGGGAAGGGCTGGGGATATCATCGTCACGATAAGGCTTGTTCACATCCAGGCAGCCCACGAAGCGGAACGATGGTCCATGTAGCCTATCTGCATTTCCTACGAAGAGCCGATTGTTGGCGTAGACCTAAATGAGAATGTCCATGATAACCCAGATTCAGTGGTTGTTATACTACCATCGGTCTTAAGCGAGTTGCTAATAGTGTCAAATAATTGACAAAAACGGTAGAAGTCAACAGTTTATTGTTCTTGGTGCAATAGACCAGTAGGCTACTACATTGGTCAAGAGTGACACAAAACGAACCCGTCATGATTCATTTCCAGTCACTTCTTAATGAAATGGAGACTGAACCAAGCCCTGTGCTTCCTCCAAGTCTTTATTTTATAAGTCACATCAATATGGAATGAAACACGAGCCCCAGTGGGCATCCACACAGAATGTTAAAGTCAGTTAGCACAGTCGCCCCTATATACAAATCATTAAAACGAAATAGAATAGCTTTTGAAAAGTAAAATACAAGTTGATATAAATACAAAAACAGAAAAAAATGTACAAACTCTTTTTCATTGATATTCCCTTATTATGTACAGGTTTTAGGTTATTTCACTAGTGTTTAAAGTCTACTTCCTCTCTACGTCTTCAAGTACTTCCTCTCAACTTCCTGTTGCTCAGTGAGGAAGGGAGCTCCCTTTGGCTCTTAGTATAGCAGATCCCTTTAGAACATTAAAAACGCCTTTTTTATTTTTATTTATATTCCTTGGCATTCACGTCTTGATCAGTCCCTCTAGGAAGTCCTTCTCCACCATCTCCTCGATGTCCTGCCGCGCGCGGCTCCAGAACACCTTTTGGCTCTCCAACTTTCCATCCTTGCTGGAGATGGAGGCGTGACTGGGAGTGGGGCTGGGGGCGGGACCAGAACGGCTGCTGACCTTACTATTGGTCACCTGGCTGAGCAGGTTGAAGAAGGGGAGGAGCTGCTCCATGCTACGGATCACGTAAAGGGTGAGGAGGAGGTGTCCTGGCTCCCAGGAGAGGCTCCGACTGGAGCAGTCCTCCTCTGGGTTCTTCTACAGAGGGGAGAGGAGGAGGGGGGAGAGGAGGAGGGGGGAGAGGAGGAGGGGGAGATGGAGAAGGACAGATCAGATGCACTTAGGAGATTCCCTTAATATGTTTTTTTTTGGTCACCAACACCCCTGCCTCCCCGCCCAGCTGTGGTTCCTCCCGCAACTCTGACTAGGCAAGTTCCATCTGCGTCAAACGTGCTAACATGACTCAGGGGCCAACCCCCCGACACTGGTGCGTTTGGTGCAGGGGGAGGACGCGTCATGCCAGAGTAACAGGGGGGATGACTCGTGGGTGGTCGGGCCAAAAATGTTGGCAAGATATAAACCTGATCCCAGCCTGGTCTGCTTCGCTCCATGAGTTTTGAGGGTCGCCCTGAGTCATTTTAGCAAGCTTGGCGCAGGTGGAACTAGCCAGAGTTACGGAGGGGGGGTAACCGCGGCAGGGAGGGCAGGCAGGCACGATGACCCGTGGGTGGTCGGATTGGAAAAGTATGATTTAGTTTTAGTTAGACAGACATACTAAATTCCTCAATCGGCCTACAAGCGTCTGTAAACATGTCAGTCTGCTATCCCAGTGATGAGGTGTGTCAGCCACGGTACCTTGGCCCTCTTCCTGAGCAGCCTGGCCAGGCGGACAACGTAGGGTTTGAACTCTCGCTGGTGGGTTCCCTGACGACGGACCTCCAGACCTGCGTCGTCACACGCCTCCGGGATGAAAGCCCAGCGGTACCTGGAGAGACCGAGACACACACACACACAAACACACACATATATTATAGAAAACAGTTACAGCAGGGATCTACTGCATGGAGTGGTGCTTCGGCTGAAAGTATTCGCTAAATGACTAATTAATTTAAAAAGGACTAATGCACAAATTGTATTGAAATACCAATGTGGGTGTCATTGAACAAATCAGACTCCAACTGTGTGTGTGTGTGTGTGTGTGCGTGTGCGTGAAGGGCCACCCACATCTGGAACTGGGGCAGGCTCTCAGAGGGCAGGGCCAGGGCCAGGTCCAGCAGCTTGCAGGCAGACAGGTAGAGGTTGAGCCAGCGCTGGCTGTTGTAGGAGGTGGAGAAACCGTTCCCTCCAGAGTAGGTGGTCTCCAGACCGGCTACTGATGGACCACACGTCCTGAAGACGGACAGAGACAGAGACAGAGACAGGGACAGACAGAGAGGATGAATCAGACATAGAAAGACAGAGAAACGCGAGGGGATATGCCACTCAGAGATGGAGACCAGACAGTCAGCCGGTGTTCAGCATATGGCTGGTACACGTCTCACCTGGAGATATCCTCATCAGCTAGCAGCTCCTGCTCCATCAGGAGAAACACCTGCACCTGCAATCCAGACGCACTCGATTAACAGTCTGCTTACTGTATACCGTGTCTATACCTGAAGATGAAGCGGGTGTACAGCCAGGTGTTTGGGTTGTGTGTGTGTGTGTGTGTGTGCTAGAGCCTGTCTGTGTGTGTGAGAGATTTGGTAAGAGCGTGTGTGTGTGTGTTACCAGTTCGGTGATCATGGTGGGCCAGAGAGAGGTGAGGTGCTGGGGTGACATGCGAAGTAGCAGCACTCTGAAGAACAGGAAGACCTGAGCGTGCAGGATGGGAACCTGGGGCAGGCGAAGGCTCTCCACCAGACGCTCTGCAGAAACACACGTGCATACGCACACACACAGACGCACACGGACACACAGTAGACATGCAGTACAGAGTTAACAACTCAGATCTGTAATTCACTGACTGGTTGTGTGTGTGTGTGTGTGTGTGTGTGTGTGTGTGTGTGTGGTTGCACGTGTGTGTACCCTGGATATCAGGAAGGTACTTCTGGTACTGGTCCACCTCACTGCTGTAGATGGTGAAGGCCAGGCGTTTGAGCAGCATGGCTCTCTGCTCCAGCTCTGCATCTCTGTTTGTGAACAGGTTCAGAGAGCTGCTCTGGGCCACGGCCACGCGCGCTGGTGGACACACAGACACAGACAGAATAGACAGACACACACACACACACACAAATCAATAACAACACTAGCATGTGTTGGCATGAATGCAGTTGCAGTACATTGATTCCACCAGCCAGAGAGATAGAGAGAGAACTCTACTGTATGTGGTGGTCACTTACTCATCAGGTCTCTGAAGGTGGTCTTGTCGTGGGTCATCAGGTGGTCAATGATGGCTCTCCAGCTGGACAGAAAGGTCAGGCAGTTAGAGGAGACCCACACAAACAGACATGGGAAACCCAAGACATAAGGATTAACAATACAAACAATACAAAGACCTTGCAATCTGTCAATCTTTCAGTCTGTCAGTACATATACCCGTCTTAAAACAGACAGATATGCCAGTACAGACAGTCAGTCAGTCAGAGAGAGACAGAGAGAGCGACAGACAGGTCAGGGTGAGTACTGACTGGCTGACGCAGGAGCAGTCCATCTGGAAGAAGGTGTGGTCCATGAAGAGGTCGAAGGCCTCCTTCTTCCAGGCACGCCGGGTGTACTGGTACCCACTGAGGCTGCTCAGCAGCTGGATACACGCACGGTAGCTGGGCGCGTTGTGGGCACTGCCACACACGCACACACACACACACACACACACACACACACACACACACACACACACACACACAGGTTGGTTTTACGACCCTTGTGAATTCACCCCCAAAATAGTGTTATCTCTAACCCTAACCCTTAATATCAATCTAACCCTAATGCAAATTCCAATCCTAACTTCAAGTTGTGGGGTTCAACAAAATGTCTCCACAAAGTCTTTTTTTCTTCTTCTTTGAGACACTTTGATACACACACACACACACACACAACACATGCAGTGTGTCAAAGTGA
>BROE01000014.1:9823909-9831409 GCA_036571765.1 Plecoglossus altivelis | reverse complement strand
GTAGAGAACGCTCCACAGCAGGGTGACGGACGCCATGATGGTGTGCAGGATGGACAGGATGCCGGAGCGAGCCTCGGCCAGGTGTTTCTGGTCTACGCTCACCTGGAGCTGAGAGGACACGCATACACACACGTGGGGTTTTAGATACACGCAAACACACGTTCGACAGGCAGCCGCGTGTTTCCCTACTGGATGCTGTTCCAACAGAAAGGATGATAGCTCTCTGTCGCCCCCACCTGGTGGTACTGGGAGGTGGGGTCCAGCAGGCAGTAGTGGATGATGGCGGTCACTCCCTCCAGCACGGTCAGGATGAGGTCTGGGGGGATGCACAGAGCCATCCACTGGGGTCTGGGGGGCACAAAGCAGGAAACACACACACAGGTCAGATGTGGACTCACTGACAGGTTGTAAAGCATAGGATGTCTCAGGTCACAAGACCGATGGCATCTGCAGAACAGGACTGCCATCTAGTGGCAGAATCTAAGACCATCATCTATAATCTTTATATTTGAGGTCAAATTTAACCAGATTATGGGAACAGTGAAGCAGTGAAGTTCAGTTTATCACAGTACACATAGCCATCCTGCTGAGTGTATATAGAGGTCTATTGTACAGCCCTGTGTGTGTGTGTGAGTGTGTTTGTGTGTGTTTGTGTGTGTTTGTGTCCATCATCCTACCTGATGTCAGTGCTCCCAGTCTCATAGCGGTACTGCTGGATCAGGTTGTCCAGGTTCCGGCACAGCTGCAGCGTTACCGAGGCAACCACCCGCCGCAGGACCTTGCCCATATAAGGCAGGGTGGCGGTGATGAGGCCAATCCACTGGGGGTGCATCTTGCAGGCGTGGTGCTGGTGCAGTGCCCGAATCACCGCACACAGGAACATTCCCTGGCCCGTGATTGGCTGGCCATGCAGGTACTGCAGCGACGTCATTGGCTGCTGAGGGTTGACGTGTTCCACCTCCCCACCCAACAGCTCAAACCCGGCCCCCAGTCCCCCTCCTCCTCCGCCGCCCCCTCCTCCTCCGCCTCCTCCAACTCCTCCGCCCCCCGGCCCCACCCCGCCAACACCTCCGCCCCCGCTCCCACTCCCGTCCCCTGCCTCGTCACCGGGGACCAGCACCCTGTGCTCCAGGACCACCAGGCTCTGGAGCAGCCGCAGCAGCTGCGACTGCACGGCGCTGCAGCCGTCCAGCTGGTCCTCTGACAGGTTGATGACGCTGTCCTCCGACAGCCCCTCCTCCACCGCCGGCGTGTTGGCGCCCGCCGTTCGCTGCTCGTGCCACTTCTGGGCGGAGAAGATGGAGGACAGCAGGCAGTGGAGCAGAACCTTCTGGACTTTACACTTGGACAGCACGTCGCCGATGAAGCAGGCAAAGCCCTTGGCCGAGCCGTCGGTGACCTTGGCCAGCTCGCTGAACAGCAGGGTCAAGACCTCCAGGCTGGTGAGCTGCATGGCCCGGTTCCCCGCCAGGTCGCCCGGGCCGGCCGCCACGTGGGCGGAGTAGTAGCTCCGAAGAAAGTAGAGGCAGAGGGAGATGATGATCTCCAGGAACATGGCGCTGCGGTAGGAGTGCGAGTGGGAGGAGTCCTGCGACAGCGGGCAGTAGAAGTCCTTGCCCATCACGGAGATGCGGTGTCGGACCAGCAGGTTCTGCAGCAGGCTGAGCTGGGCTGTGTACGTGTTGTTGATGCTGGTGGTGGAGATGGCGCCCACGAAGCCGGCCGGCGCTGCCCGCAGCATGGCGGCGATAGCGGAGAGGGCGTGGAGCGCCCGGGAGGAGTCGTAGAGCTGCAAGTAGAGCAGCACGTGCTGGTAGAGCGGGTGGATGTTGAAGCGTGGGGGGGGAGGGGCCGAGGATGACCTGCGACCTCCGGGGCTGACTCCGGCACAGCTGCCACCCGCCGCGCCGCTCGGTGAGCCGGCGTCGCTCTCGATCTCGGACACCTCGCCCTCGCCGCAGCTGTACCAGTTCTCCAGGTCCAGGCTGTCCCCGAAGAAGATGCTGGGGGGGCGGGCCTTCTCAGCCTGGAGGGCCTTCCTGTGGCGCTCCTCCTCCTTCCTTCTGCTCCTCTTCATCACCTTGGGCTTGGCACCGGGGGACTTGTCAGCCAGCCGTTCCAGAATCTTCCCCCGTAGGCTGAGCTGGGTGGAGCTGTGGCTGCGCTTCCGTGCCTGGGCGTCGTCCACCTGCAGGGTGTGGTCCTGGGGGGCGGGGCCGTCCGTCTGCATCACGATGGAGGGGGAGGAGCTGTGGCGGGTCATGATCTCACGAGGCTGCTCCTCCGGGACCCCCATGGAATCCAAGGTTACCGACAGGAACTCCAGGGTGCCCCCCGCTAGCATCTCAGGAAGGGTCTGGGGGTGGGGAGGGGGCCCGGGGGTGTCCAGGGTGAGGGGGGTCCCAGTGGAGGTGTCCGAGGAGCAACTGTCTGAGTCACTCTGGGGCCAGGCCTCCGGGGGGGTCTGTGCCTCCGCATCTACCTCCCCCACCTCCCCCTCCTCCATCTCCCCCACCACCTGGTCTATGACAGCAGCTAGCACTGAGGCTACCACATCTTCAATAGAACCCTCATCCTCTTCCTCATCATCATCATCATCATCATCCTCCTCCTCCCCGGTCTGGCTGTCTGCTGGGGGGGCGTCCAGCTCCCTTTTAGCGGTGCCCCCTGCCTCCTGCTCCTCGAAGCTGCCCTGGTCCAGCGTAGAAGAGCGGGAGGCGCTGGATTCAGAGCTGGCTGGCTCCACCTGCTGGTCAGAGGGCTGGTACTGCAGGTTCTCACTGCTCAGGCTCAGCAGAGACAGGCTGTCACTCAGAGGGTTGACTGTCAGGCTGAAGGGCTCCATGTCACCCAATGGCAGGCCTCGTAGATGCTCGTGGCCCGTCCTCAGGTACTCACCCTGAATCTGGTTGAAGTCTGGAGAGGAGATGGGGGGGGAAAGGTAATAAATATAATAAACAGATATTTCCCAAGATAATCTTCATAACTCAGTCGGCTACACCATGACCACATGCGCTCTCTCCCTCCACTCACTGTCTGAGAAGCCCGAGTCCCTCATGTAGATGGGTTCTGATGGGTCGTGCTCCGGCTGGCTGGGGCAGGCCTGGGCCCAGTGGCGCTGGTTCTGGACCCTCTGCACAGACACCCGGTGGGTCTTGGGGTGCAGCAGCAGCAGCAGCAGGGGCTCCAGGACACGGGCGATGTCGTGCCTCTGCAGTACCTGGTTGAGCCAGGCCCGGCCCACGGCGCTGGCTGACGGGTCCCAGTAGCTCAGGCTGTCCAGCATGATGAACAGAGACCTGGGGGAGGGATGTTAGGGAGGGACATGTTAGAAATTAGAATACCCTGTTGTTGTTTTTATTGTTGTCCTGTCCTGTCCATACTTGTTTGCATGGGATAGCGGGAAACGCAATTTCGATTCCTTTATATGTCCAGTATATGTAAAGAAATTGACAAATAAACTACTTGAACTTGAACTTAGGGTGGGACACGTTAGGGTGGGACACGTTAGGGTGGGACACGTTAGGGTGGGACACGTTAGGGTGGGACACGTTAGGGTGGGACACGTTAGGGTGGGACACGTTAGGGTGGGACAGGGTGAGGCGGTCAGAGGAAGAAATCATAGAGAGACATTGTGTCATAGTGTCAGTGTGTGTGTGTGTGTGTGTACTAGCACAGCAAGTGGAACACCAGGGGGATGCTGTGCAGGCCAGCCCACCTGTCGAAGGTGCGGTTGAAGGGAGAAGACTTGGTGATGTTCAGGTCCCTGGTCAGGTGCCACAACACTGAGAACTTCACATGAGCCTCCAGACGGATCCACTGGAAACACACACACACACACGCGCTTGAGAAACGAGCTGGTGTACATACAGTGTATGTGTGAAAAAGTCATTTGTTTTCATTAAAGCAAAAAGGAAGACACACCAAATATACAACAATAACGTATGTACGCATTTGAAAAGTTTCACATTTTCACTCAAATTGTTAAGCTAATATCACATGCAGAAGAGAATCATTATGACAAGTGGTTTACATCCATTTGGAGCCTACTGTATACATGCATGTGTGTGTATTTGTGTGTGTGTGTGTGTGCGTGTGTGTGCGTGCGTGTCTGACCTTGTCCCGGTGCATGAGCTGCTGGCTGATGACGTCCTCACAGATGCTGGAGGAGGGCACCAGGTTGTGCAGCTGGTAGAAGAGCTCCACGCTGCGCTGGTGGTGCTGAGGCGTGGCCTCCCCCAGCTGCTGCCACAGGGTTAGGGCTATGCTCTGGACAGAGAGAGACCCGCATGGAACCCTGCTCAGCGCATGTAACTAAAAGTGCAAAGAAACTACAAATCCCATGGTGCCCACCCCCCCTACCTTGAAGAAGTCTGTCTTCTCTGCGATGTACTTCAAGATTCCCTGTGTGAGGGGCGGCCGGATCACCACGGCGACGCGGCCCTGGCTTGGGCTCATGGGCGGGGCGGAGTCGGGCCCGCCGATGCTCTCGGCGGTCACCATGGCGACGGACTGGGTGAGCCCCACCAGGTCCATGAGCAGGGAGATGGCCACGCCCTGCAGGCTGAAGTCTCCGCCCACACAGCAGGCGTCCATCAGGGTCTGCAGCCAGACAGACGGACGCACTGGCTCCCCATCTGTCAACCAGACAGAAAAAGACCATGTATAAAATACAGACACAGTCAGTCAGACAGTCGTATATAATCAGTCAGTTAAAGAAAGCAGACAGACACACTGACAGACAGCCAGTCAGTTTAAGGCAGACAGCATCAGTCCATCAGCCAGTCTCACCAGGTGGCCCATCCTGGGTGGATGTAGACTTAAGGTTGCCCTCGGCGATGTAGACAGGGAAGCTGGAACATTCCAGAAAAAGCTGACATGCGGCGGTGAAGGCCGGCAGACACTCCCTCTGACCCGGGGCGAAGGCAGGCTGAGGGGCCGAGCCAGCTCTTGCTACCACGGGGCCTGGTCGTATAACGTGCCCATTCTGCTGGACCTCTGGCACCAGGGGCCCTGTCCGCACCATCTCCCCCCCCTGGCCCTCCCCCCGCCCCTGGCTCTCCCCAGGGGCGATGTACAGGGTGATGAGGCGGGAGAGGAACAGCTGGAAGTGCTCCAGGCAGCTCTGCATCACAGGCTTGTCCTGAGACTTGGGCTGGGCCGGGCCGGAGCCTCTGCGGCTGGGCCTGAGGCAGGGCTGGGCCTCCTGAGGCGAGCGGCGCTCCGGCTCCTCACCACCACCCTCCTGGTACTGAACGAAGTCGGAGAACACGCCCTCGGTGGGGGTGGCCCCCCCCTCGAACACCTCGCTCTCCTCCGGAAGCTCCAGGGTGGGGGGGAGGGTTTGCTGGAGGAGAGAGAGGGGAGGAGGGGGAAGACTGAGAACAGCACAGCTGTGGGCTGACACCTGGGTGAGTAAGACCCCACAGACAGACAGACAGACAGACAGACAGACAGCCCATTATGCATACACACAAAGCCTAGGGGCTTCCCAGCATGCTTTTGGATTGAGGCAATAGTTCGCTCTGGAGTCTGGACTCAGATGGCAGAGGCACTCTCCCTGTGGGGGGGAGGAAGGGGGGGGGGGTCTTCCACTCTGGTGGACAGGGCAGACCTGAGGGACTCCCCCTAGCCTGGTCTCTTCCACAGAGATAGAGAGATGGGGAGAGAGGGTGTGGGGCTCAGCTGTTACTAACCACAGTGCCCCCCCCCCTCCTCTTTCCTCCCCATGGTCTCCTAAAGGCTTTTCCCATGTCAGGGTGAACGGTCTGTAATGCTCCAACGAGCACCCACCCACCCACAGACCCGGGGGTGGGGACACCTTCAAACGCCTCCGTCGGGGGAGAGAGGAGGCCAGTGAAGCCGGCTGTTGGACCACCCAGCCTGGGATGGGAGCGTAGGGGGGGGGGGGGGGGCGGCTGGCATGTTTTGGATAAGCAGGCTGGCAGGGCTTGGCTGGAGGGGGGGGGGTGCTGCAGGAGTGGGTCGTAGTTGTGAGCGGGGACAGTTCTGGGAGCAGGGGACACCATGAGGACTGGGGATGGGTGTTATCTGGCCCGTGACTAGTGAGCCTGGTCTATCTTACACAGGGACTGGGCTCACGTCTCCAACTGGAGCCAGAACACAGGAGCTAGCCTCAGGTCCCTCCGGCACCGCTACGCAGACACAGGGATGTTTAGAGGGGCTTGAAAGGGGAGATTCGCAGAGGCCGGCAGTCCGTTGGCAGTGAGGAATGGTGACGGAGGCAGGCAGCTAGTTTGATGTTTGAAGTTGGCGTGGACACTGCGTTTGGGGGGGGGGTTAAGGTCGAGGAGCGTTTGCTTGTGAACGTGTATTTATCTCCGCTGGCCGCAGACCAAAGCGCTGCGGATGTTTACGGGGGTGCCAGGATGAACACCGCAGGATGACTACGATCAACCACCGCTCCTGCTGCTGCTGGGACCCCAGACAGGAAGTGCAGCAGGGCAGAGAGGAAGCTTGACCCTGGGTTTACTGCACCAAGGCACTCTGGGATATCAGCTCCCACCTAATAACACACCATGGCTTGACCAAACATGAATGAAAACAACTACCAGCTCTTAGGAGCTCCTACTGACCGCGGATTAACCGTGATCCCAGGTAAAACCTGAATGATGAGGCCTCCGCAAAGACGTGTGGCCGTCTGAGTAGCTAAAACCTACAACAGTTGACTTGCTGTGCGTGAAGCAGCCTCACCCGTCTGTCCTCTTTGTCCCTGGCTGAGGTGGGGCCCTTGGATCCGGAGGGGCCGTGGGGCAGGGCCAGGGGGGACACCAGGGGAGGCTGCACCTTGCTGAGGATCTTGGAGCAGAGGCGCAAGCAGTGGGTGAGCTCCCCCAGGCCCAGGGAGGGCAGCTGGCTGGTGAGGGCGGCTACCATCCGGAGGAGCAGGAGGGGGAGGTGCTCCGTCTGGATCTCGATGTACGTCTCCTGGAGGAGGAGGAGGGGGAGGAGAAGGAGGAGGAGAGAGGGGTGAGAAGGAGGAAGAGGCTTGTGGAGGAGAGAAGGCGAGCCGGCATTGGAGAAGAAGCTGCTTCAGAACGCTGGCAGCTCCGACCTGACTTCACACATGCCTGACTGAACAGACGACCAGAACAGCATGACACTGATAATGGGGAAATGGGGAGAAAAATGACTGAAAAGGAAAGAAAAATGAAGAAGTGAAGGGAAAACTGTCGAGGGAACATGGATGTTATGAACTCCGCGTGTTAGAGACATGAGGGGAGTGTTGGGCGGTGCTAACAGCATGCAGAACACACGGCCCAGGACACCGGGAGGAGACCTCCTGGGCCCCAACACAACAACAACAACTCACACAGGAAACCAATACCTCATTTCCTGTGGGGGGAGGAGGTGTCATCCTATCATCAGTGAGACAGTGTTGAGCTCTACAGCTTCACTCACACTGGCATAATAAGAATGACAAGCTTCAAAAATACATAAATGATGAGTCACAGATGGCCAAGCAGTGATGGAGCATGC
>BROE01000014.1:9756409-9818909 GCA_036571765.1 Plecoglossus altivelis | reverse complement strand
GTTACGACAGGCTTGAACACTCACCACCCTATTTCATCCATGAAAGCTTAATCTGTGTATCAGTATGAATCATGCCATTAAATCTGGCAATCCAGTCAGCCTATCAGATGGGAGAGGGGGCTGCTGGGCTTATGAAGCAACAGGGCTTGTTTATGGACGGGTCATATGCACGAGGTGCAAAGTCTGGCAGGCGGTTGTAAACGGCCTAGCCTGATGAGGTTGGTGGAGCCAGCAGTGCTGAATCACACGACACTTCCTGGTTCCCTGAGTCTCCCACCCCAACAGAGGAGGAGAGGGGATCTCTGATTACAGGGAGAAATCTAACCATCAGCAGGGAACCACAATGTCACCCTTTCAGCTGGAAGGGGTTTCCAGAGAATAGGAAACCAGATGGAGATGCCACATTCTTGCACGAGCAAAGAAGGCAGCTGGGCTCCGCTTAATCACATGGCAGACTAGCCAGCACACAAAGACACTTTCTCCTGAAAATGAAGTGATAAAAAATGTGGCATGTGACCTGTTTCCCTGGCACTTAGGTTGTCACGCACATGTACTGAATGAGAATACTGTATCTCAAATTTTAATACAGCCTGTGGCTATATAATTCCCTGGGGCAAGCAGCTGGTGACTCGTATACATGGCAAAGACATAAAGTTGTCTGTTGTTAGGCCTGACTATTATCGAAAATCAGCTAGTTTGAGCATCTATATGAACAAGGGCAAAACAGACGGACACTACTCATTTGGGAAGGGGAAAACTGTTGTCGAATATGTCAATGAACCGTTTCTTTTTGAGTGCTATTCAACAAACAACCCAAAGGTTAACTAGTGTGAAATGTCAAACAGCACAATAAAGACACCGGATGCGATTAGGTCATTGCTAGGCAGCTAGGTATCATTAGCCATGTTGGCAGTACAAGACGAGCGGATGTAAACGTGAACGAATCGTGCTTACCGTTATTAAGATATCGCTGAACAACTGCCACTACTTAGAAAACGAAAAACGGATAAAGGACACAGCTGTCAGCAGCTGTATAATAAGCAAGCTAACGTCAGCTTAGCTTGCGTTTCCGACTGTTCCTCGCTGTGTTGGTGCTGCTGCTGCTGCTGCTGCTGCGCTGGGCCCCGGTGTCACTCGATTAAGGAGTCTGTGACACTTGTCATGAAGACACGGAAGGCTTGCGAGCCAGTCACATATAGCTAATCATATCTACATTATTCATAGCTTCCCTAGTGTTTGCCTTGGTGATTTAAACGGCTATCACCATCGCCAGCCACAGGATACAGTCACAAAGCCCAAACAATCCAACTGACAGCTCCCAGACTGCATTGCAGATTTTTGTACGTTCATCATACTTGTCCGTTGGACGTGTTCTGGACTACAGCTATAACAGTTCCGCTGAATAGCTGCTACAGTTTTAGCATCAGATAGTCTTCTCCATCATTGACGTAGCTCGGGTTGAAGGATATTTTCGCTTCTGATAAACCTTGCATTTACTTGGGCAATGAACTCATTGTGGCATCCATACTCCTGTTAGCCACTAGTTCTCGGTTTACTGGTTTACCCAGCTATCAACACAGCACGTGTATTTCAGTGATGGGTGATAGAATGACCAACACCGGACAAGTAGGAATTTTTCTTGAACTCAGAAAACGGTTGCAAAGTGGACTACTTGTTCTGGGGTTAGTATGTCCTACAGCTTTTGCGGGCAATAAAGGAAGCCATCTAGCTAGCTATTTTAGCTCAGTCGTGTTAACACGTTGTCAAGCAAGCTAGCAGTGGCACATGAGTTACTTGCTTTGCAAAAACTAAGCTCTCTCTGAATCTAGCGCGCAAACCATCCTGTCTGTTTTATCAAGCAGCAAGATCGCTCTTAGTGATGGGAGGTAGCTAAGTGCGACAGATGCGTCCACTGATACAGGCTCTATACACACAGCACAGACGAGTGTGCAAGTGTGAGCACCGATGTGACAAAACCTGGCTTGCAGATTATATTAGAACTGATCCCAAATTCTGCACGTTCCTGTTCGGCTTGATTATTCTCCAAATGAACGCTTATGGATTTTGAATGGGATGCCATTAAAGCTCCTGTGTGTATGATATGTAGCTGTTCCCATACTTTTGTCTGTATTGTGTAGCCTCAGGTTACACCACTAGGTGGGGTAAGATATTGCTAGCAATTGAGTACTCATTCATTTTACACAACGTGTCTGCAGTTGTTTAAATATGTTGGTGAATATACAACAATTTATTTTCTACATATATATCAGTCAATGTAATATGGCATCGCCCCATGTCTCTTCCGGTGTAGTGCGTCTATTGCACTGACATGCACATGCTTAAAGGGATTTCTAAAGAATAAAACATCAGCATACTGAATAAAAAACAAAATAAGATCAATCTCAGTGTGAGTCCAAAAAACTCCCCCCTTATTGGATACCGCTATAGTGAGTGATTGTTGCATATAGGCCACTAGAGAATGGGAACTGGCTGTTGCCAGCCTAATGATGCAGAGGCTGTTTCGATAGAAAGCACATTATTTACCCTGGGGAGGGGACTTGTCCCAGGAACGGACAGAGACACATGGTCTGGCTTGTGGACACAATTGCATGGTCATGTAGACTGGACAGGGGTAAGCCATCTTCCATGCTTGAGAAGAAAGGTCACACTGAGCTGGAACTGGAGCAGAAACACATGTTTTAGAGTTAACTGAGCTTTGTCTGACACCTGTGTGTACCTCCTTCATTTATATATATATATATATATATATGTTTCCCCCTTCATGTCTCTTGTATATAATACACACACACATCCTCCCTCATCCTCACTGTTTACCGCGGCAAAAATAACTTCCTTTATTTTGGTGTCCCAGGAGTGAGGTGGCTGACGGTCCCGCAGAGGCCAGGGTGACAGCAGGGGAGTCGTGCCTCCTGGTACGTACAGCCAGAGGCCTGCTATCCCTCGGGCTACCACCAGGGGTCAGTGTCACACAGGACTCCCTTGTCCAGACGTCCGGACTGCCAGGAGAGGAACTGCACTACAGGATGCGCATCACAATGGAGAAGAATCTAGATGAAAGTAATAACCTGCTTTAGTGTGGCATCAGACACACGCTATTTCATTTATTAATTCCACGCTCAAAAATAGTCTTTTTTTAGACGTTGTCTCTCATCTGGGCTTTTACTTTGAGCAGCAGAGTGCAGATGAGAGGAAATAGCTTGCTGTATGTGCTAAGTATCCTGCAGGGTCCAGCCAGCCAGCCCACACACACACAGATGATCAGTCTGAGTCACTACAGTATGAGGCTGTTACCGTGATTCACCCCCCCGGTTTAATGGACACCATCAGTACCTCCCCCGGAGTCAACCGAGCAGCCATTAATATTGACCCAGACAACGGTGAAGTGAGCAGCTCCTGACGCTGGCAGGAGCCAGCATCCTCCTAGCAGGCATCCTTCCTCCTTCCAATCTCTCTGTAGTCCTTTCTTCTTCCCTTCCTCCCAGTCATCCATCCCTGTCTATGTTTAGCCCCTTCCTGCCTGCCTGTCCTGGCCCCCATGCGTAAAAGGCAGGTGTCGGCGCTGTCCGTGCGGACAGTGCCGAGCGAGGCAGAGAGACAGGCAGGGACAGCTGGGGGAAGCTTCAATGACAAATCCAATCACCCACAGATTGATGTCTTGTCGTCCTTGCGAGCTGCTCTCGTCCAACCTGGATTTATTGACTGCAGTCCTCCAGTGCAAGGTGAAGACCTGTTTGCTAACTCTGACTTGTGTTTGTGTGTGTGCTCCCTTTCAGAGCCCTGTTGGGGAGTGATGGAGAGGCTGAAGGTGCAGGAGATCTACAGCTTCAACTGCCAGGCCTGTGGCACCAGACTTCTGCAAGACAGGTGAGAGCGGGGAGGATGGATAATGTGGAGATGAGGGATGGTTGCATCGAGGGAGGAGGAGAGAGCGGAAGAAGAAATCAAAGAAAAACAGTAGGAGGATGAGCAGTGAGGAGGAGCAAACTTATTTCTTTTCCCCCTCACTTGCCCTGCAGTGAGTATTCTCCCACTCCTCTTCTACTCTCATCGGAGAAGAGACAGGTTCGTTTAGAGAAGGAGCAGGCGTCCGGGTGTTCTGACAGCGGCTCTGCTGTTTATTGGGTTCCGACTGTGTCGGCAGACTACAGTGTTCTATGTCTGCTGTGTTCATTGTTCCAACCAGCTTTGTTTCCCAGGGTGTTCAGGCGAGTTCTACCTCTGCCAAATGGGAACTGGAATGCCCTGGTGGATGACTGGTGCTGCCACCCAGACCCCTTCGCCAACCTCAAGCTGTTGCCCCGACCGGAGGACTGTCTCCTGGGTGACTCCTACTTCCTGCTGCCCTCTGACAGCGGCTGCAGGGATACCCTCAAACAGGAGGTCCAGGAATTCACCCACACAGAGGATGGGGATACTCATGAGATCAAGGTGAACTATGGTGAAGTAACCGGGGCTAGGGGCTAGGGCAGTGGGGCTAGGGTAGTGGGGCTAGGGTAGTGGGGCTAGGGCAGTGGGGCTAGGGCAGTGGGGCTAGGGCACTGGGGCTAGGGCACTGGGGCGAGGGCACTGGGGCGAGGGCACTGGGGCTAGGGCACTGGGGCTAGGGCACTGGGGCTAGGGCACTGGGGCTAGGGCACTGGGGCTAGGGCACTGGGGCTAGGGCAGTGGTTCGCAGCCCATGTCCTTAGGGATCCCCTGTCCAGCATGTTTTAGATGTTTCCCTGGTCCAACACACCTGATTCAAATGATGTGGACGTTATCTCACAGGGAACGTGCTGGACAGGGGTCCCTGTAGACCAGGGTTGAGAACCACTGGGCTGGGGGACTAGGGCCAGGGGAACAAGGCCATGGGACTGGAGACAGAAGTTCGTATACACAGGAAAACAAAGCCACCATCACTCCAAACCTCTTCCCTCCCTCCATCTCTCCTCTCTCCCTCCATCTCTCCCCCCAGCAGGATGGATGTCCCTCTGCTCCTATCCTTCACTCTCTGCTCAGCTTTTGTTCTTTCTCTGGCTGAGGGGGCAGGGCAGGGTGAGGGGGTAGCAGAGAAAGGAAAGAGAGAGAGAGGCATTCCAGGACACTCAGTGTCAGTCTATGTCAAGTGCCCATTCTGTGGTCGGGCTGTTTCCTTGACTGGCAAGCTTATTGATCGCTCGCGTTGTAAACAAGGCAGGCTGAATCCGTCTTTTTTTATGTGTGCGTGTAGAAACCATGTCGTAGACGAACTGTCGTCTCCTGCCAGAGCTGCTCCTCTGGCCTGGGAGAGGCTGTCACACAAGGTACACACACACACACACACACACACACACACACATAAGGGCACCACTACTGTTGATTAAGGATGTTCAAGGGCCTGTACAACTCTGCGTGTATATAACTATAACCTCCATGTCTACAGACACTCTGAAGCTCTATATCACAGAGGTGGAGGTGAGCCAGGAGGATGGAGACTGTATCGGGGGGGCATCTCCACCCAGCGAAGGGGAGGGACAGGAGGCGGACAGGTACCAGCCTTGCACGATAGGTGCTACATGTGAGCGTAACGTGGGGTGGCACATGCTGGTGCTGCCCGCTCCCCGTGTCTGATCCCAGCGTGTGGGTGTGGTTCAGGTGGGCGTGGCGGGGTGCCTTCCTGGAGAGAACGCTGGCCAGCAGGCTGCTGGGGCTATCGTCGTCTCAGAGCATCTTCCGCTTCTCCCTCCAGCCCCCGGAGCAGCGGGCCCACATCCTGGTGAGACTGCAGAGGGAGGGAGGGAGGGAGGGAGAATGAGGAAGGGAGTGAGAGAGAATGAGGAAGGGAGTGAGAGAATGAAAGGGAGCGAGAGAAGGGGGGGGCGAGAGAAGGGGGGAGGGAGAGAAGGGGGGAGCGAGAGAAGGGGGGAGCGAGTGAAGCGGGGAGGGAGGACCCTGATGAAAGCGTTGGTCTGGGGAAGATTCGATTTTGCCTGTGCAAAAGGAAGGTGACATTTTCCTCATGTTTGCGAGGTGAAAGTATGAAATCGAAGTGGTGTTGTGCTGTTGGAGAGTGGGAGCCAGGAGGAGGCGTGAGTAACGCGCGCGTGTGTCCTCAGCTGTGGCTGCTGAACAGTGACTCCCTGGTGCTGTGGGCTCCAGAGGAGGCCGTCACGGCCGACGTCCACCTCTCCCCCAGCCTCCGCCCACCTTCCCCCGGCCAATCACACGTGGCCGCCAGCGCCCTGAAGCTACTCTACGTAGACTGCTCCGCCTCAGAGAACGACTCCTCGCAGAAAGAGTATGACGCACTTATCTATCCATCCATCCTCTATTTCTCGTGTGTGTGTGTGTGTGTGTGTGTGTGTGTGTGTGTGTGTGTACCTCCTTGCTGCACGGAGTAGATGTCTCTAATGAATCCGGGGCATCAGCGAGTTCTGGTCTAATTGAATCCTGCTTGTCACTGAGAGAGACAATGACTTGATTATTTCTGATTGGACAGAAAGGTGGCAACACTGTTGGCTATGATCAAAAGTGACCTGTTAATCAACTTCTCGCTGACATTCTCACTCGGCTGTGTGTGTGTGAGAAAGAGAGAGAAAGAGAGAGAATGACTTCTGCACAGATGGCTTTACCGGGGTAACTGGATCATCTTCACCCTTCACGACAGGACATCCATCTCTCTCTCTGCACCTCACCTCACCTGCACGCTTCCTCTCTCTCTCTCTCTTTATGAATATCGCTCCCAGGTCTACGTTTCTCTCTGTCTCCCTGTCGTGCTTTTTGACAATTGCTCCTGACCTTCTGTGCGTGTGTGTGTTCCAGACTGATAGCAGAATGGGAGAGGACTGTGAGTGTCCATCCTCTGGAACTGCCTCAGACTTCCTGTCTGGAAGTGCTCCGGCTCCTGACCACTTCCACTTCCCGTTTACCTCCGTCCCTCCGGCGCTGTGATGCCTATCAGGTGAGGAGCGTTGCGGGTAACGTAGGTGGAACTCCTCCGCAGGTCATCCGGGCTCGCTGGGTTGAACTCGTGTTTTCGTTTGCGTCTCTTCTTAACCACGCTCAGACGCTCCCGTGGAACGTCGTTGTTCTGGGAGGGCTACACGCGTGTGCGTGGTTTGAGCAAGTCTCCGTGACGGAAAACGCGCGCGTCTGGCAAACTTGGCGATCTATCATGGTGTGGCTTGTGCTTTACTTGAGCGCCTTTAGAGTTTAGCTGCTGTGGGGATGCTGAATACAGGTACCAGTGTGTCTCTGATCAAGGCACTGCTTCCTGCCTGCTGCAGCCCCTCAAGGAGAAGACACTAATTACCACTTCTCTGCTCTTCTCCCATCACGCCTCATCTCAACCCTTCTTCGTATATCCCTCCTTGTTTTTAAACTCCTCCAGGCCTTTTCTTCACTTTACAGAAAGCCAGAGAAATGAGGGGCTGGGGGAAGGAGGAGAGGAGGGAAGTAAATGGTGATTTCCACTTGGATACTTCGATTTGAGCTATCTAGAGTTACAGGAAATGTTGTTTCTGTCTGAGAGCTGCTCCTCTGCTGAGGTTAATGGTGTGTAGCTCAGCCACATTCGCTCCAGGGACCAGACAAACAACAGCCGTACCAGCCCCCCAGACGTAGCCTCGCTCCCCTGCCTCGCTCCTCAGCCCCCAGCCTCGCTCCCCAGCCCACAGCCCCAGTCCGTAGCCTCCAGCCACCACCCAAAACCCACAGCCCCCACACCCACAGCCTCCAAAGCCACAGCCCCCAAAGCCACAGCCCCCAAAGCCACAGCCCCCAAACCCACAGCCCCCAAACCCACAGTCCCCAGAGAGAGGCAGGTGGCCTTGGGTTACGCAACAACCTAATTCATCATCCCAGTCCAGACCCAGCACTCCAGAGCCAGGGAGGCAGCAGATGGAGCCCCCCCCTCCCAACACATACCCTCCCACACACACACACGCCTCCACCCCCCCTCCCAACACATACCCCCCCACCTCCCACACACACACATGCCTCCACCCCCCCTCCCAATGCATACTCCCCCACCTTCGCCACACACACACACACACCCCTCTTCCCAACACATACCCCCCCCCCCCCCACACACACACCCCCACCGCCCTTCCCAACACACACTTACCCCCCCCCCCCCACGCCCCTCCCGCCCGGCCCAGGTTCAGCCGTAGTGAGCTTGTTCTCTCGATGCTGATTAAAGCTGCGAACGCTGGCAGTCCGGACAGACAGGGTAATGGTTGTTAATGTGCTGGTATTTATAACCACCCAACCAGGGGGCCCAGAGAGAGGCCACACCACCACGGAACACTGCCCCCCTTAAATATCAGACCTGAATAACACTCCAGACAGCTCTTATTTTAGCCCCCGTTGTTCTGGCCCCCCGGCTCATCTCGGTGGGTTTTGCGTTAGTTATGTTCACCGCATGTTCCTAATGGTGTTTAAGCCCAGGTGAGTTTCAATCGGATCTCCGGTCTCATCCCAGTAGCTCATCCGTCCGCATCGGGGCTGGGTTTGGTACGTCTTTTGGATTGATGAATCCATACAACCGAGAATGAGGGGGAAATGAAGGTCTATATTAATCTTTACATCTCTCATAACGCTGATTTTTTTCGAACTACTTCCGACCCTCCTGTTCTCTCTGTATTTCTGCTGTTTTTGTTTGAAGGTGGCGTACCTGAGGATGTAAGGTCATGGATCATTCCTCCCAGAGGAGAAAGCTGTTCTCTATAGATGATTAGAACCTGCCACCCAAACCTGGAGAATGGGGTCAGGTGACCCAGAAGCCTGGTCAGGTGGCCCAGACATCTAATCATGTGATCATCCCATGGAGACGAACTGCTATCAGTGGCGCCATGTTCAATGTGTCGCTACATTGCACAAAGTTGTATCTGCATTTTTTTACTCCCCCCTCCCCCCCTTATGACAATAAAACATTGTCTTCGGCTAAGTGTGTGCGCCCTCACTTTTTTGTGGTGTATGTGGGTCTACATGTCCTGAAACAGGTGTGGAGCATGGGGGTGCCTTCTGGGGCTTGAACCATCAAATAGTTTCTCAAAAGCCTGAAATCTTTTAGGATATAATTGGGGGTTCATGCCAATATAACAATATGAGTCCAGAGAAACAGCCAAAGCTGAGCAGAGAGTGAAGGATAGGAGCAGAGGGACATCCATCCTGCTGGGGAGAGGGAGGGGGGAGAGAGAGAGAGAGAGGGAGGGGTGGAGAGAGGGAGGGGGAGAGAGAGAGGGAGGGAAGGAGGAGAGAGGGAGGGAGGGGGAGAGAGAGGGGGGGAGAGGGAAGAGGGAGGTGGAGACAGGGATTTTTGGGTTGACGGTAGCTTTGTTTTCCAATATTTTATTTGATATTAGATAAAGCTAAAAAAAAGGTTTGTGCTTTAATTAAGGCAAAATGTTCCTGCGTGAGCTGATCTTACCTGTGAGATTTGATTCGTGATCAAGGAGCCCTTCAGTTGCATGAGCCAGTAAAGTCAAACTAAAAACTATCCAAAAGCTTCTTCAAAAAGTATCGCTGCAACTGTTGTTTCTGCCAGGGGCATGGACTCCTCAAAAGGTCATGTGATGAGTCAGCCTACACTCTATACTTAGAGAGGCCGTGTTTTGTCTGACTCGCAGCAGAAAGAACTCGTTCGAGTGTGTAAAGCAGGCCAGGCCGGAGCCTGAACTCCCTGCCTCACACACGACCCCCCCCCCCCCCCCCTGCCCCGCTCTGCGGCCAGCGAGCGCACACTTCCTGTCTGCTCAGGTTAGACCCCCCGCTCTGCCTAACCGCCACTGACAGTAGCGTAGCTGGAGGTCGCGGTGTCTTCAGACGTGGTCTTGGTCGCTGGGCTACTGGCTGTGTTATTGCTGCTGGGCTACTGGCTGTGTTATTGCTGCTGGGCAGGATGAGCAGAGTGCTGAACCAAGCAGCCTGCTGACAAGAGAAGCAGCACGGAGCTGCTCCCCAGCGAGGAGGCGCAGCGGAGAGGGACCGAGCTAATTAGATCGTCCAGAGCGCCGTGCTCATTCTGCTCTTCCTCCGGCCTGGCGGAGACAGAGAGGCTCTGTCGATAAGCAGCCGGCCACAGACGAAGGAGCCGAAGAGGGCTGAGCAGGCAGAAAAGGAAGCCGCTCTGATGAGGAGAGAACCAGCCTGACGTGGCTCTCCGTCTTCCAGGTCACTGTGATGTGCTGCCACAGGAAGGCCGGCCTGCCTGCCTGCCTGCCGGTCTGGATCCTTCGCAATTAACCCAGGGAGATGATACAGGGTGTCAAATTAAAAGCTCTCGTCTCTTTCAAGCCCAGGTTGACATTGTGATGCTCATTAGCGTGGCTCCGCTGCTTATATTCATAAAGCAGGCGGAGGCCGGATTTAGCGCGTTCATTAATGGTGCGCTTGAGGACTGTGTGTGTGTCTGTGTCTGTGCTCGGCAGGCCGCTCTGTGTTTTCCCCCTCTTATGTTGGAATGTGTGAATGTGTATATATATTTAGAGAGAGAGAAAGAGAGAGTGTGTGTGTGTGTGTGTGTGAGAGAGAGAGAGAGAGGACATACTGTACTTGGCCTTCTGAAGTCTCCAGCTCCACTGGAACTCAGCCGGACATCTGATGTGGTTAACTGGGCTTCCTCCTCAAGGACTGAGCCACCACCCTGCAGGTGGTGAAGAGCTCACGGTGCCCTCCCCTCCTGATGTGGAATCAGTGATTCAGTGATTCCACATCAGGAGGAGCACGGGAAAGCCAAGGCCCTGAACTTTGACCCCCAGACGTCCTCGACCTCCCCGGGGAACAGATGACAGCCTCTGGCGGACCTCTCAGAGAGGGAGGGGCCTGCTGCTGTGCCCGGGGTCACCTGTTCCAGCTGTCGTGTTTTGATGGCGTGACGATGAGATGCATGCATGTGGACTCAGAAGAAGGGTGTTGGGTCAGGAGGCCTGCTGAAGCCACAGGCCTCCTTCTCTCACTCCTTCTTTCACCCTCTGTCTCCCTCTGCCCTCGCTCCCTCCTCCCTCGTTCCTCTCCAAGGCCTCTCTAACTAGTCTAAAGGGTATACAAGCTTTCTAAGGGCTGTCGAGGGACTCATTATTGGGCACCGTGCCTCCCTTTTCTCGCTGGGCCACCCTGCCCCTGCAGTGGCGCCCATGGAAATGCCATGCCTGCAGGCCAGGTCTGAGCAGATATCCAGTCTTGCACCCCCCACCCCCCACCCCACCCCCCCAGCCCTGAAGTGTCAAGCTGACGTCGTGCAACATCCAGAGGCTGGATGTGAGAGGTGGGCGTCGAGGGCCGGCAGGACCGGTGTGCTGTGGTAACATGGAGCTTGTTTGTGTGTTTTGTCGGGGTGAGTCGACAAATAGATTGGAGCTCCCCAGCGAGCTCGGCTGAACAAGGCAGTTGGAGCTCTCCGATGATTTGCCCGGAGACACGCCGTGAAAGAAGTCAGTCATGAGGACAGCTATAGGGTTATTCTTATCCTCCCACCGTATCTCGCGTTGCGAACCTGTCCTCGCCTTGGCACAGTGACAGAGGGTGACGGGGCCACAACGGACAGGTGGCTGACAGTGAGTCTAGCCTAGCCCAGCCTGGGAGGGTGTCTAGAAGAGAGGTGCAGCTCAGCCAATCAGCTGTCTGTTAGAGCGCTTGGGTAAGACACAGATGGAGCCGCAGACCCTGGTCTCTTGTGTGTGTGTGTGTGTGTGTGTGTGTGTGTGTGTGTGTGTGTGTGTGTGTGTGTGTGTGGCAGACCCTCCCAGAACATGTGCGGCTGCTGTGGTTCAGCGCAGCCAGGACACATCATCATAAGAAGCACATGACCTGGGTAAGAATCCTTCATTGGGCTTCAGAGCTCTGTGTGCCTCTCAGAATGGAACCCACATCCTGGTCCCAGTCATGCAAACCCCACTCACTTTGCACCCCTGGAGACAGATCCACCACTGTCTCAAAAGGATGCATTTAGCAGATGATTCTATCCAAAGGGACATGCTGAGGGGGATTTATACCATGTGGATCTACAGCTAAAGGCTTCTTCGCTGATGCTAATCTTCAAATGATGATCAAACCCTTCGCCAAGTCAGGCACGATGTTCCACACACGTGGGGTGTGTTGATACATTCCTGGAGCAGACGAGCGGAGAGATGGATGGACAGAGGAGAGGACAGAAAAGAGAGAAAGGAGTGAGTGCCTGTTTCCTCCCTCCCTTCTCTTTCCCCTCCCTCCCTCACACTCCACTCCCTTCTCTGTCCCCTCCCTCACGCCCCACTCCCTTCTCTTTCATGATTTGATCCATCTCCTCTTCTGCTTTCCGGTCCTTCTCTCTGTTCTACATGATTCCCATCGTGTGTGTGTGTGTGTGTGTGTGTCTGTGGAGACAGGGGAGGGGCTGTGTGGGCGGGTGTGTGTGAGTGAGCCCTGGCCTCAGGACAGAACAACAGCATTGTCCTCATGTGATTAGCTCAGAAGAGCCGGACGCAGAGCCAACCAACACCCAACAGACACACGACGTCGTATGTGTGTGGGCAGGCGTGTGTGTGCAGGCTGTACGCACGCGAGTGTGCAACGTGCATTTACTACTTCCAAAAGAATCCACCCTTCTCTGTGCTGGATGGATTCTGGATAGGCGCTGTCTCTGTTGAGCCCGGCGTGTTCCTCTGGTTGCTGAATGATTGGAACACTTAGCACATGATTCTCCCTCTCGGAGTCGTGTTGGTGTGTGGGAGTCCACCCCCACTCCAACACCATTACGCCCCCACCCCCCATCACCCCAGGCTCTTACTGCAGTAGGACGTGTGAGGTGTGTGGGGCAGAAGGCCCCATCAGTGTGAAGGCTTTCTCCTCCACCATGGAGTGTCCTGTGCCGCTCTGACAGACTCCGGCTTTGACCCGCTCTCACCCAGACGAGAGGAGGTGAGGGTGGGGTGCTGTGCGGGGAACATCCTCGTCTTTATTTTCCCTTCTCGCTCTTCAAAGAGACCCTCCCATCCCCGGTATCAACCCAACCCCCATCCACACACAGGCTTTCATAAAGCCTTTTGCCTCAGAACATTTGAGCTTTTTATTCTCCCCCCCCTTCATGTCATCCGTTACTTGCATTGCCAAAGCTTGTTTCTTCCTCTGTAGTTCACTGACAGCCTGACTCCTCCCTGCCGCTGTTCTGACATACGCTTCTCTTCCCCGATCTATCTCTTTACTTCGCTCCTCCTCTCTCTCTCTCTCTCTCCATTCTTCTATCCTCTCCTCGATGTTTCCCTCTCTCTCTCTCTCTCTCTCTCTCTCTCTCTCTCTCTCTCTCTCTCTCTCTCTCTCTCTCTTGCTCTCTCTCTCTCGCTGCGTTGGTTTTATTTCTCTCCTCTCCACCATCTATTCATCTCCTCTAATCTCACTTTGTTTCCGTCTCTCCATTTCTCTTCCCTTTCTCCCCCTCTTTTCTCTCCCTCGGGGTCAACTGACAGGCCGAGAGACTCTCAGCCAGCGTGTCTCATGCGAACGCACGAGTACAGCTGCATTATGTTACCCTGTTGTTGTTGTTGTTGTTGTTGTGGTTGTTGTGTGTTGATGGCGTGATCACCTTCATCTTTGCGCCCACCGTTGCAACAATTGCAGCATCTGTCAGCACTCGGTAACAATTAAACATCTGGTTGAGAGAGAGAGAGAGAGAGAGAGAGAGAGAGTGGGAGAGAGTGGGAAAGAGGGACAACGAGGAACAGAGAAAGAGGGGCACTTGGTGCATGATATAAATAGAGCGAGATGAAGAGAAAGGGACAGGAAGTGAGAAAGAGAGAGAGGTAAATGTCCTTGTTGCTCCCAGCCATTTGTGGTGTCGTGTGCATGTTTACGTCTGCCTCGAGGGTTATGGGCCGGGAATGGTTTCCTGTCCATGTTCTCTTCTACCTCTCTGACACATTCTCCCTGCATCTGTCTGTCTGTGTCTCTGTGGGTCCGTCTGTCTCTCCATCGGTCCGTTGTGTAACACTCTCTCTGTCTACCTCTCTGTCTTTCTGATGATTCATCTGTACAGTGACCTGTCCGCTCACCTCCCTGACCTCTTTCAGTCTGCCTTTAACTCTGTTTCGTCTGCGCGCGCAGCGTCTCTGCGTCTTTGCGTCCGTGTCCACGTCTGCTCAGGGCAGATCTATCTCCTGTCCTCTGAATGTCCGATCAGCGTTGAGTGGACGCGTTTGAACGCTTGCCTGATCCGAGACTCATCAACGGCAGCGCCATCTTGACTCCCAGCCAGACGCACACCCCACCCTCCTTCTTCCTCTCCCCACAGCCATTCGCACGCGCGCGCGTCTGTTTCCGCATTCCCGGCTCCCCCCCATCTCTCTCCGACGGGCGTCGTGCGCTCACCTCGCCTCTCCAAAAGGAGAAGCGCGCTCGCGGCGGAGGTGTCCGTCTTCAAATGTCAACGCCGCGCGGGGAGTCGCGACGGCGGAGACGAGAGGAGCCCAGATGGCTGGGCGAGAGAGAGAGAGGGCGAGAGAGAGAGAGGGCGAGAGAGAGAGAGGGCGAGAGAGAGGGTGAGCGCTCGTTGTCAGGCGCGTCTCCTCTAATGGCTGATGTTGGCGGAGAAGAGAGATGCTCTCCTCGCACTCTGTGCACCCTCAGTACTAACAAGGCCCTGCGGCCGTCCTCTCTGCAGCTCCCACTCATGTTCGGGATCTGATTTAAAAATGATTTATCTGGGAGTGGCGTTCTCATCCTCCTCGCTCCTGGCTGAAGGGGTGGAGGGGGGCGGGGGGTCACGGGGTGGTGGTGGGGGGGGGGGTGCGGGAGAGAAAAAGAAAAAAAAGGAACAGGAAAAGGGAAAAAAGGCCAAAAAAAGGGAGGGAAGGGAAGTGGCGCAAGAAGCCAAGGGAAGAGCGTTTGCGTTCATGTATCCGCTCAGGAGTGGAGTGGATGAGTGTTGTTCTGATGGCATGGAGGAGGACCTGCTGCTCGTGGCTGCTGTCTCACTGCCGAGGGCACAGGAAAGGCTGGCAGACAGACAGACAGACAGACCGACAAAACAGCTTGGCAGGTCGGCAGAAAGGCTGCCTGACTGATGTCCAAAATTGGTTCCCCCTGCAGCCAGATGTGGTCAGCTGGTCCCACCCAGCCAGGCTGTGTCCAGGTCTGTTCCCACGTAGCTGAGGGGATTTGAGGGAGAGGCCTAATCCTCTCCTCCACCCCAACAGAGGGTAGGAATGTGCTTTTATCAAGACCAATTAGGTTTTCATCTCGGAATGCCAAGTCGTGACAATACTCCACTATAGAGAAAGAGAGAGAGAGAGAGAGAGAGAGAGAGAGAGAGAGAGAGACTAGTTTAGTGTTTGGTTCCATAAAGGTCAGGTGGTCTTTGACATGGACCAAGACCAGGTTGCCAACTTGGCAAGTCCATATAGAACTCTTATCATGATCAGATATACACCATGGCCTCACACAGACCCCCAAATCCACACACACACACACACAGGGGTAACAAGAGAGGGCATCATTGACCAAACCTTTGACATGTGGACAGTATCAGTGGTCTGGTTAGGGTCACACACACACAAATACAACACTGAACTTCACATATGGTTGAATATGACTCTTTTCATACACAAGCCTAACTCAGGTTCCATGCATGCCTATCCTGAGTTGCGTAATATTAAAGCATTTCATAGGGACTTTTTGCCCGGGGGCTAATCGTGCGTCCTTATCTCGCTCTGTGACCACAGCGGTCGCACATGGCAAAAGACGGTCCTTTGCGCTGGCACGGAGTCAACAACGATGAGTCATGGTGACCCGTGTGTACCTCTTTGAAAAGCGATGATGAGTCAGTCACTCGAACAGGGCATGCGAGTGTGAGAGGACCTGGGGCGGGCAGGCAAGAGGCAATTTTAAATGGGCGCAGCGCGTGGGAGGAGGCTATACTGAGAACAGCAGGGGGGCTAACTACTTGTTACCCATCTATTTGAGCAGTTGTAGACCAAATTCGAGAGACCTGGAGGCAACAGGGATAGTGGAGCTGTTTCCCGTTCAGATCTCTCAAGGTGTCAACGTTCACACGTATCTGGACGCATCTCTAATAGAGTAAGTGTTTGTGCCAAAAACACACACACAGATACACCACCACACACACACGTACACCCAAGTGCAATAACACACACGCGCACACAACACACAACACACACACACAACACACACACAGCCCATAAAATCGCATTCTAACCAAAACGTGCAGCACTCGCAGGGAAAACAACGCTGGGGTGGCTGCTGCTTTTGTATCAACCGCATCGCAGCAGCAGGCGCCGTTAAAGCAGGCGATGGTTCGTCGTGTATTCTGTGGGACTCGCACCCTCCTTTGCCACGGTCCGAAAACGATTGCTTGTCATTTGAAGAAAAGGCATGTTCTCAAGAGGCTTGGCGCTGCGCGGCGCTACCTTGCGGGCGCCCACAGAGCCCATAGTACGGGGGCGACCGCCCTGACTCCCCGGCTGTCTTGCCGCTGCCAGAGGTGACGAGGGTCGTTTACTTTATGCACTGTGACGACTGAACTGTCCGCTGCACAGCCATTCGCCGTTATAACCATACCTCCATATGGTCAGCCCGCTCGCACACTAAGCATTTGAATATTCCGGTCTAGCACGTACACACACACACTACGCACAAATTAGTCAATTACCACGTTACAAAGAGATTTATTGACCGATGTAACGAAAACACATTCGCGGACAAAGTAAAAATATGGGGGGTTTTTTTATGGGTTATGTCAGTTCCAGATATGACTCCTCAGAGACGCAGGAATCTTTGTTCCTCCGAGAAGCCACCTATTGTAGGAATATGGTTGGAGACAGACTGCGGTACAACAACGCATGTTAATACACTGTATAACCTTGGAATAAGTAATGCACGCGCTTAGAATTGTTTCATGGAACACGAATCGGAGTTTGTCTGTTCGACTAACTCCATCTCCTTCTGTGATGACCTTGGTCCCGGAAGATGTGCTGACCCAAGTCTTATGTTCCCTCATGGCTGGACATCAATCTGTCTGGACTTATTTGGACATGAAAGAACAACATTGGCTTTTAAAGATTTGTCTGTTTCTCTCAATATGGCTGCTCCCCGGTGAAGGAATACCCACAGAAAGGTGGACTGACACACACACTCATTCACACACATAAATACACACACACACACACACACACACACATACACACACACATACACACATACACACACATACACACACATACACATAGGCACAGGCACACATTTGATATTCAACCTCTCTCCTCTCATTACTGTTTGAGTTGGCTTGTGCAAACATTCCTGTCTTGTTGCAGGGAGAAATGTTCTGTGTAACTGGGTTTTGTGCATCTGGGATGGTGTGTGTGTGTGTGCATGTGTGTGCATCCTTTCACTCCTTTTCCCAGCTTCTCCTTTTCCGGCTCTGGTTTCACACCTCTCAGACAACATGAGAGGATAACAACTACCTATAAACACACACACACACACACTCCAGACATACACTACACACACGCCCTTTCTAAAGATGCACGCTTTCATGAAGCAGCACTTCATTGTACTGCAATAGGGAGCCTTATTAGACTGCCTACATGCCCCCCCCCCATCCTCTTCCTCTTTAGACACATGACTACCAGAGCTGGAAAAGAGGCTCCAATTCAGCCCATCTTCTGGGATTTGTATTTCAGGTGACATCAGTTTCTCATGCGACTGACTGAAAGCTATACTGGAGTTCGAAAGGCTGTTTGAGTTTTCCAAGCCAGAGTGTCGCCATGCAGCATTTAGATATTCGTGTCAGACCCCAATCCAGATGAGGTGTAACCCAGCTGTCAGTCAACGTGACGGAGGACGTGACGCTCTGTCTCCCGACAGACGCTCTGTCTCCCGACAGAGGCTCTGTCTCCGGACAGACGCTCTGTCTCCCGACAGACGCTCTGTCTCCCGACAGACGCTCTGTCTCCGGACAGACGCTCTGTCTCCCGACAGACGCTCTGTCTCCGGACAGACGCTCTGTCTCCCGACAGACGCTCTGTCAGCAGACGGATCGAGCGATGGATGATATTTCCATGAGCTCACCAGTCACGGTTACATTGGAGACGCGGTACGATGGCGGACAGCGAAGGTGCATTTCACAACACCAACACTTCATCCACCCGACACACTCAGCCAACACTCCCGACACACTCACGCACCCCTCGCACGTCACCCGCCACACTTGTGTCGCCTCGCCACCATCACGCAACGCACACTCACATCTTAGTACCCTCTCAAAACGCACTCCCCCACTCCTCGGGAACACACGCACCACACCTCGCCACTCGAAACACCCTCATGGCAACGCGCACACCTTCCTAGCAACGCGCCACTCTGAAATCACACCCGTACACATGCTTCGCTCCCCCTTCCACCCCCCACCCCCTCCCCCACCCCCTCCTCCCCAGCACAGATGCTCGGTGGCAGGCCTCTCTCACAGAGCCGCCGCTGCTGTCACATCAGCTCAGTCTTCATTTGGAGGAGGGGTGTTTCATCATGCCCAGCACACAGCTGCAGGACGTCACGGCGGTGCCACTCCACCGCCACAATCAATCCACATTATAGATGAGGGAGGGAAGGACATGTAGCTGAGAGTCCTGCAGCTAGGGGCTGGGGCTGAGGCTGGGGCTGAGGCTGGGGCTGGGGCTGAGGAGAGGGCCGACGATGGGGGCTTGGGAGCTGGAGGTTGGAGGTCATGGTTAGGGCTGCAGTTTCACCTGGAATTGAGGCTGGGGCTTGATCCTAGTGAACCAGGAAGCAAGGGACCATCTCCACAGCCGAGGCTGCTGCGAAAGGTCAGGGTGGGGCTTCATGCCAGGTGCTGGGGCCCCCTGCCAGGTGCTGGGGCCGGGGCGCTGTGCCAGGTGCCTGCAGGCCCGTAAACCAGCACAGTGAATGTAATTACTCCCTCACATGCCATCTGATAAGCTACCCGTCAAGCCCTCTGTCTCTCACCACCAGGAGACAACACAGAATATTAAATGTGGCTCAGTGAAAGACCACATGTGAGGCAGTGTTCGGTTCATGTGTGCGCGCATTACTCAAGGACCGTCATGACCAGGATCGTGAGGGTGTGTGTGAGAGAGAGAGCGAGAGAAAAACACAAAGTGTGAGAGAGAGGGGGAGAGAAAGACAGAAAGTGAGAGAAAGAGAGCAAGATAGAGAGACAGAAGGTGAGAGAGAACTAGAGAGAGGCTGGTTTCTTCTGGTATCTGTAACGAGTTTGTCCCATCTGGGTGTGAAGTGATTCCTGTCAGTGGGCTAGAAAGGACAGCTCACACAGGGCTTGTATGCATGTCTGCTTACATGTGTATGTTGGTGTGTGTGTCTGTGTGGTTTCTTCACTCTCTGCCTGACAACTCACTGTCTGTCTGTCTGCCTTTCTACCTGTCTGTCTGCCTGCCTGCCTGCTTTATATGTATCTTCCTCTTCCTGTCTGGGAAGGGAGTCTGGAGCCCAGCTCCATGGGCCCCTCGCATGAGTCAGGGTGCTTCAGAAGCACCTCCCCAGACTCAGACTCACCCTCCGCCACCTCCGCCCCCTCAGCCTCCCACGCACACTGTTCTCCCACGTAATTACACCAGCTCTGCCAAGCATGGCCACAGGCGTCGCAGACACACACACACACACACACTCTGTAATAAAACTCTGCTGAGTGCCGTTCTGCAGCACTCCAAGTGTGTGAGGGTCTACAGGGTCTCCGTGGAAACATGAGATAGTGAGGATGCACCCGAATGCTCCCTTGAGAGAGAGACATGCTGGTGTGCCCTCACCTGGGGAGAGAGAGACATGCTGGTGTGCCCTCACCTGGGGAGAGAGACACACCGGTGTGCCCTCACCTGGGGAGAGAGAGACACACGCTGGTGTGCCCTCACCTGGGGAGAGAGACACACCGGTGTGCCCTCACCTGGGGAGAGAGACACGCCGGTGTGCCCTCACCTGGGGAGAGAGAGACACACGCTGGTGTGCCCTCACCTGGGGAGAGAGAGACACACCGGTGTGCCCTCACCTGGGGAGAGAGAGACACGCTGGTGTGCCCTCACCTGGTGAGAGAGAGACATGCTGGTGTGCACTCACCTGGGGAGAGAGAGACACGCTGGTGTGCCCTCACCTGGGGAGAGAGAGACATGCTGGTGTGCCCTCACCTGGAGAGAGAGAGACATGCTGGTGTGCCCTCACCTGGGGAGAGAGAGACATGCTGGTGTGCCCTCACCTGGAGAGAGAGAGACATGCTGGTGTGCCCTCACCTGAGGAGAGAGAGACATGCTGGTGTGCCCTCACCTGGGGAGAGAGAGACATGCTGGTGTGCCCTCACCTGGGGAGAGAGAGACATGCTGGTGTGCCCTCACCTGGAGAGAGAGAGACATGCTGGTGTGCCCTCACCTGGGGAGAGAGAGACACACGCTGGTGTGCCCTCACCTGGGGAGAGAGAGACATGCTGGTGTGCCCTCACCTGGGGAGAGAGAGACACGCTGGTGTCCCTCTCACCTGGAGGAGAGAGAGAGACATGCTGGTGTGCCCTCACCTGGGGAGAGAGAGACATGCTGGTGTGCCCTCACCTGGGGAGAGAGAGACATGCTGGTGTGCCCTCACCTGGGGAGAGAGAGACACGCTGGTGTGCCCTCACCTGGAGAGAGAGAGACACACGCTGGTGTGCCCTCACCTGGAGAGAGAGAGACACACGCTGGTGTGCCCTCACCTGGGGAGAGAGACACACCGGTGTGCCCTCACCTGAGGAGAGAGAGACATGCTGGTGTGCCCTCACCTGAGGAGAGAGAGACATGCTGGTGTGCCCTCACCTGAGGAGAGAGAGACATCCTGCCCTCACCTGAGGAGAGAGAGACATGCTGGTGTGAGAGGGAGGGAGATACAAAAAAAATGCAGCCAGAGAGTAGTGGTGGGTGTGGTCTGTGAATGTAAGACTCAGGAGAAAAAGATGTGTGAAAACCTCCTGATGCAACTCTGGAGAAATGCCTTCCTCAGAGGGGGTGGGAGGTCTCGTCATTGTTCTGGAGTAATTACACAGCACATGTATCTACAGGTAGTGCCAAGGCTGTGATTAGCCGTTCAGTTACTCTGTGTGGGTGTGTGTGTGTGTCTACTACCACCTCAGGTGCTATGGCCACCTTAGAGCCAGGACACCCTGGAATCTCACTATGCTGTGGTATGTCACTGGCATTTGTCAAGAGGCCTCTCATCTTCCTCCTTCTGGATGCGTTTGACAATGACAACCTACAGGAGGAAAGCTTTGCATAGAAAGACATTCCTGAGGTTGTGGTAGTTAGGGCCTCAGAGTGTCTCCTGGCTGCAAGTCAAACACCATCTGGGCAAGGCCGGAGAGACGCAGGTATTTGACTGTGTTGGTAACAATGTTTTCAGCCGGACCTGAACCGTTACTCAGCCTGGAAGGAGAGGGTCCAGGTCGAGTAGATCTTCAAAGCGTTTCCACCTCCTACATCAAAACAACTAAAACCTCTTCACAATACAGAGGCTACAGCCGGTAATAGCTGAAATCAAGCTATTGAAGGCAATAATGATGATGGGTGTGTGCTCGTGTGCGTGTGTTTGCGGTGTGCCGACAGCGAGCTAGCTTTGAAGCTGCGTCGAGTGTTCCCTTCTCCAGAATCCCGCCCTGGCACCGAGCCCAGCACCCCCCCTAACCCCCCCACCCCCCTCCTCTCCTCCCCTGCCCCCTCTCCCTCCCTCCCCTACCCCTCTCTCTCCTCGCCCTAACGCACCCCTCCTCTTAGCTGAAATTCCTTTTTTTGAAGAGGGGGAACCTCAAGCACACACGAGAAGATCAGCTATTAAAGACATTTTATTCAGCTCGACACATTTATGGAAAAAGTGTTTTTTTGTTAGTTTTTTTTTTTTTTTTCGAACGTCCACATCAGTGTAATATCCTAATATATAAGCACTACAATAATTCTAAGTTGTACCTCATCAAATAACCAGGTTCTGAAGCATAGCAACACTATCGTCAGGTTTTCTTTTCAAAGGCCGTTGGCCGCCAGGGTGCCTCATCAGAAGAGTCTGAGAAAATTCCATTTGATTTGACTTGGAAAACGAGTCCCTTGCAGAGTCAATCCTGGTAGCCCTGTGTAATGACTTCTAGTCCATGCCATGCTATACTGCAGGGTGAGGGACAGATTATCAGGCAATTATCAGGCAACATTGCTCTGCAGCCAGAACGGAACATGCACAACAGGCAGAGTTTTGGGGCTTGGAGGTGGGGCTTAGAGGGCTGAGGCTCTGGGGCTGGAGCTGACAGTGAGGGCTCACAGGGGGGGGGGCCTGAGGCAAAACTGTCATGGAGGATAGTCAAGTCTGTAGAGTCGCCACCATGGAGGATGAAAAGGAAGACTGGAGATGTGTGGAACTGGAGGGGGAACTCATGCAGATGCAGCCCAGGTAGGGTGATGGCATCACTGCTGGAGAGAGGCTGCCCGCCCCCAGGTCTGTCCTCAGACGTCAGAGTTAATGCTGAGGTTGGCCAGTCGGGGGTCAGTGTTGATCTCGTACCTGTAGTGGTAACCCTCCATGTGATCCCGACAGGCATCCCGGATGTTGTACATCCAGCGTTTGATCCCCTTCCTGTTGAGGTAGAGCACCAGCAGGAAGATGACCCCGATGAGGGCCAGGACCATTCCCAGGAACACGTACGACGTCTCCAGCACGCCCTTCATGTCCCCCGAGTAGGAGCACTCCAGCTGGGCTTGCTCCAGCAGCACCAGGGGCTGCCTCTTCAGCTCTTCCGGCTCAGAGCAAGTCAGGTTCTGCAGGTCCTGGACCTGGTCCCCATGCTTCAGCCAGGCCAGCAGATCCTCCATGTTGCAGTCGCACCGCCAGGGGTTCCCCGCCAGCCGCAGCAGCATGCCTGGGTGGAGGCTGAGGTCAGTCAGGGTGGAGTTGGAAAGCTTCCGCAGGGCGTTGTCCCGTAGGTCCAGCTCCAGTAGCGGAGGGCCCCTCAGAGCTCCGTCCTGGAGCGAGATGATGGAGCTGTTCTGGAGGGTTAGGTTTACCAGGCTGGGAAGGCGGGAGAGCACGCCATCTGTTAACACCAGTAACTCATTGTTGGACAGGTCCAAACGGGTCAGCTTTGGGAGAGCGCCGCTCTGCAGCAGACTGAGAAGGTCCTCGGTGTAACACTGGTTATAGAAAGCTCGGCTGAGGACAAGCTCTTGGACCGTGTTATTTTGAGGGAAAGCTGAGGCGTTAAAGCTCTGGATCCGGTTGTTGCTAAGATCCAGAAGTCTGAGCTTTGGCAAGTTGTTAAATACCTTCGAGTCCAGCGACTCCAGTTGGTTTCCTGTGAGATACAGGTCTGTTAACTGGTCCAGGCGTGTCGGGAAGGACTCCGCCGAGATGCGGGTTATGTTGTTTCCAGTAACAAATAGGGTTTTTGTATTGGTTGGCAATGGTTGAGGAACCGCGTGTAAGTCCTGGTTTACGCATTTTACAGTCGTTGTGGAGCATACGCATTTGTCTGGACAAGCAGCGCCCGACACAAAACCAGCAAAGAAAAACAATAAATGTGCGAGAGTGAACTTACTTGTCCTGACCCGATTTTCTTTACCTTTACAAGAAAACGACGAGCTCTCCACGCGCATTTTCATCGCTTGCTCCTTATAGTCGGCGATGGAAAAGGATCACTGCAAGAGTCAAAATGTTTTTATTTCCTTAAGATTATACAGCGATCACGTTCCAGCTACTCCACGGGGATAAATGGTAACTTTTCGCTGTTTCCAGGACTGTGATTCCTTAAAAAATAGCTCCACTCCCGACTTGTTGTCCAATCAATTTTGTGTCCAAATCGTTCTCTTCCGGGCCTACATGTCCTTCAGCTCTGTAAGGTAGACCTAAAGTTTTAAGCAAAATGATCCGGTGAATTGAACAGTTAATGTTTCTCAATACGCTCCCGTATCCTGGTAGACTAGTAATCATACATTTTCCCGTACATCTTATCTGGGAATCGCACACGCCAGAACGAGTTCAGTTCAGTAGAAATCCACTATTTCTCAAAAAAGTGTTAAAACCGTAATCTATTCACCCCTGTAGTCTGCGCCCACCCACTTCTCCCTTCAGATGATCTTATCATGTGTGAGAAAGGAATGATATTCTACTCCGTGCCACGGCGCAAGCCACGGGAGGAGGGAGTATGCCATTATTCATTGTAACGGGTTCTGTGAAACGTATTGGCTACTCGGGCTGAGTCTATCATGTGATCCCATTTTAAATGGTCATATTATTATTATTATTTTGCAATAAAATAACCCTGTGCGTGTGTGTGCGCGTGCGCACGTGCGTGAGTAGGTGAGTTATTGAAAGACATGACAGGAAAATACAGAAATAAAGAAATGCCCAGTTCCTCTGCATAAGGATGAACGCGAGCTAACTCCATAGGGAAACTTTAGTATCTAAATTCATCAGTTTGTCTAATGCACTTACAGGGCCTCACTCAAAGCTTTTAAATCCGGAGAGGAAGCATAATGTTCACGCAGGTCACTGCTGCATGTCCATCGATTTGCTGCTTTATAGTTACCATTTTCAGACAGTCTTCTCGGATTTTGATTAGTGGCTGATAACAGCCAATTTCTATTCCTAATTGATTAATGAGGAACTCAGAGTGCTCGGCGGTCAGCGTGGAACCGAAATCGATATTTGTTTTGGTTTTGAGAGAGAGAGAGAGAGAGAGAGAGAGAGAGAGAGAGAGAGAGAGAGACCGTCGTGTAGCACTCTTGCATATCCTCAGTGTTCCCAGTTGAACCGGACCAGGCAGCGTGTTTCGGAGCGGAGCGGCAGGCTGCTGTCTGACTTGTAAGGTGCTGATAATGACTGGAGGTAAACTCATTAATGTCATATTACAAGGCCCGGTGTGAACCCCTTTGGGTAACCTGATCCACATTATCAACCCAAAGCCTATTCTTAACTGTTACTTCTTACACTAAGTTTAGAAACTCTGCATGAAGGCATGCAATGAACAGTATTGCTGTGGATGTACACGTGATCACTTTACATGTTACAAAATATTAATCGGCCACAACCTTTGACCTATTAGGCTATTGCATAATTTTCATTAAAAAATGACAGCTAAACTTCTAATTACATTTTCACTTTAGACTATCTCATAGTGTCAGAGACTAACATATATCTCTCCACAATACATTTAAGGTTTAATATCTGGGACTGATGACATTTTAATACATTAGTACGATTAATTGAGGTCTGCGCGCCTACGCAGACGAGAATGACCATGGATGCTCGAAGCTTTCAGCCACCCACATGTCTCCATACTGTCAGATTTTGCAGCACCGCAGTCCAATCAATGATTACGATGCTAGTACTGCAAACCAATGAGAAGTCGTCGTGTTGCAAAGCCTCTCCCCTGTTCTGAGAATCCGAATAGAGGGATTGGTGCCCAACTGCACTGTCAAAATAAACCGGTTTAATAAACTCACACGCATTTAAAAATGTCAGAGATTACCCTTTGGATATGCTCCGTTGATGCCAGCCGTATGACTGAATCCGTCTTCATCTAGCGACAGGTAAGCAATATGTATATATGTGTATATATATAAATATGCAGATCTTTTGCTAGCTAGCACTGGTACCAGGTAGTATGTAACAGCTTACAAGCTAGCGATGATGTGTCAATTAGCTAGCTAGCACAGTCTAGGCTACATCTATACACGCCCTCCTGTTTCAATAGACTAATAACAAGAGCTACCTACAGTAACTCTAACTGACCTGTCTGCACCTACCTTGCAAACTAACAAGTCAACAAACTACATGTATTTTGTTGTTGCGGAGGTAGCTACATAGCTAACTACAATGACAGTTAGCTAGTCTGGGACTGGAAACTGCACAGTTTGCTACGCAGTGGTGTGAAGCTACCTTAGCCAATATTACATAAAATGCATTGTGGTTTGCTGCAACTTCTCTGGAGCTTGACAGTCAACATTCTTATCATCGCGTCCTTCGGGTTTAATGCAAAACCGTATTTGCGTAAAGTACCAAGCCAAACAGTGCCAAATGTCTTTACACTTAGTCTTGCTGGCAGTTTGTCTAATCTGCATCGCTACTTAGCATTACACGTTTCATAACCAGTGACCAATCCCTGAAACCGGAACCATAAAATTTGGTGTTTTATCTGACTCTTGCATCAGCTGGGCTAAAAACAGCTATGGTAATCCAAACCACCACAGAACAGTTGAACTGTAAGGCGTGTGTAGAGGTCTCACTGTTCAAATAATGCATTTCATATTCATGACTGAGCATCGTGAAAAGCCCTTTGCTGATGAGGTCATGCTCTGCCCTTTTGTGTCAACATGAATTTGCCTATTGTGTACGTTTGGTGTTTCTTGCCCCTAGGTTCCCACTCTAATTATGGAGTTTTGAGAAGGAGCAGGGGTGTGTTGGGGGGAGAGGAGACCTTCCCTCAGTGTGTGATGGACTAGTGTTGGGGGGGGGGGTCTTTGAAGGGGGCTGGAATTTTTGCCTTTGTAAATGATCTAAGATACCATAGAATTCAGAACATATTTTTGATATACGTCTATATTTGTATGATATTTGTATAAAACTAGAGTTTAGTATTTATTGAAATTCCAGATGCCATTTTTTGCTCTGAGCACAGCTGGTTGTGATGTTGGACAGTGAATGGGCCACCATGGTGGACTGAGGTGAGCCTTAACAAAGCTCTGGGGTTGCTAGGGTGCGGTGGAACCTCAACACAAGCACAATTCTAGCGCCCCAACCCTATCTCTCCACCCTTGACTGTCTCCATTTTTTCTTTAGTTGATCATTTAGCCGAGCAGCTCCGTTACACAATTGATATCTATTAGAAGCCAAGCTTGACTTGAGACTTTGCATTGACACGTATCTGTTCTAGTTGTTTGTTTAGGAGTTTTTCTTCCCGGGGGGAGGGAGGGTGGGGGACTAGGGGGAAGGTGTCCAGCACAGGGCTGTGAAGGGCCACTGCTCAGCAGTAGGACAGTGAGGGGAGGGCAGGGGGCTCACAGCGAGGGGAGGGCAGGGGGCTCACAGCGAGGGGAGGGCCAGGTCAGTGGTCAGGATGAGCCAGGCAGCTCCGGACTGCACGCCAAAATGCCGCTCGCCCCGGCATGCGGACGAGGTCATGGCAGCGCTGACGGGTGGCTCCGAGGGGCGACTGAGAGCCTTCCTGACGGCCCACTGCCACAACGCTGCCACGCTGCGGGACGCCTACGGCCGGACGGCCCTGCACCTGGCGGCCTCCTTGGGGAAGAGAGCCCTGCTGGAGTGGCTGCTGGAGAACCGAGGAGCAGATATGATGGTGAAGGACAAGGAGTCGGGCTGGACAGCCCTGCACCGCAGCGTCTTCTACGGACACATCCACTGTCTGATGACCCTGGTCAAGGTGGGTCTCTGTCTCTCTGGCCTGAGGGAGAGAGGGGGGGGGGGGTTCAAGCATTAAGCTACACTGAGTCTCAAATAGGCATCTTGTAAAGCTGAGACAGTAGCTGTAAATGTGTTTCATATGGAGGTAGAACTAGTGGTTCCAGTTTAAGTGTTTGTTGTTCCAGCATGGCGGGCTCCTGTCCACCCAGGATAAGGAGGGTCTCTCCGTGCTGGACCTCACTATGAAGGATCGCCCTTCACACGTGGTCTTCAGGAACGCAGGTGGGCGGGGCTGGAGCATATCTGTGCTATGCCCCTTGCTGTGGTTTGCAGCAGATAAAAATGAGCTTCCAGGCAGCTGGGGTCGTAGAGTCACAGTGTTTTCATGCCCGGACTGTTTGCCTCCCCAGACCCCACTGAGGTGTACACCTGGGGCAACAACACCAACTTCAGCCTGGGCCATGGGAACCAGGAGAGCCGGCAGCACCCCGAGATTGTGGATGTCTTCGCCCGGAGTGGGGTGTACATCAAGCAGGTAAGCAGAACTATGGCTGGATGCCTCCCAACCTGATGGGACATGCAGCAAGTCAGCAAGCAAGCAGCCCGAAAGTTTAGTCAAACTTGAAAAGATAACATCTTGAGATGACACGATAGGGCTTCCCCACCTTAAACACCTCGGTCTCCTGGGTGACTCCTACTTCTCACCCTCATCCCTACGGGGGTTTCTGTGGAAACCAGGGTAATGCATCAAGCTGAACCTGAGCTGGGTGCTCTGGGATTGGCTGTGTCGTCACCTAGGTCCTCCTGCAAAACAGGGCCTCTCTCCTGGGTGCCCGCCTTCACAACAGGCCCCTCTGCTCAGGGGAAAACCCCATTGGTCGAGAAAAACGTGTTTGTCTCTGCCCGTCTTCCAGTTTTCTGCACATATAAACCAGCCTGTTATGGACTGAGTCGGCAGAGTTAGCTAAGATGCTGTGCTAGTCTGGAGGCAGGTGTCCTCTGGATGGTCGGATAGACACTGCATGCAGGATCTCTTGTACGAGGTGGGCGAGGTGCGTGTAACCTGAGGCACCATGCTGCTTCAGTGTATTGTTCCTCCTGTCAGCATGACTTCGTTGTTAGACTGGAGGCAGGCAGCACAGTAGGTTAATCCCCTATGAGGGTCTGGTGAGTGAGGGTGAGTCAGGAAGACAGGACCCCAGGCACAGAGGGGAGGTATGGGAGCCTAACACTGTCCCATAAGCCCAGGTCAGACCCAGCAGGATGGATGTTAACCTATGCAGTCCTAAAGGTGACTTGACTTTGTACTGGACCTCTGGCTGTCTCTCCCTGGGCCCCTGGCTGTCTCTCCCTGGGCCCCTGGCTGCCTCTACCTGGGCCCCTGGTTGTCTCCCTGGGCCCCTGGCTGTCTCCCTGGGCCCCTGGTTGTCTCCCTGGGCCCCTGGCTGTCTCCCTGGGCCCCTGGCTGTTTCCCTGGGCCCCTGTCTGTCTCACTGGGCCCCTAGCTGTCTCCCTGGGCCCCTAGCTGTCTCCCTGGGCCCCTAGCTGTCTCCCTGGGCCCCTGGCTGTCTCCCTGGGCCCTTGGCTGTCTCCCTGGGCCCCTGGCTGTCTCTCCTAGCCCCTGGCTGTCTCTCCTCGCCCCTGGCTCTCTATGGGCTCCTGGCTGTCTCTCTGGGCCCCTGGCCATCTCTCTTGGCCCCTGGCTCTCTATGGGCCCCTGGCCGTTTCCCTGGGCCCCTGGCCGTTTCCCTGGGCCCCTGGCCGTCACCCTGGGCCCCTGGCTGTCTCTCTTGGCCCCTGGCTCTCTATGGGTCCCTGGCTGTCTCTCTGGGCTCTTGGTTGTCTCCCTTGGGCTTCTGGCTATCTCTCTGGGCCCCCGGCTCTCTATAGGAAACTATAGACCTTTTACCTGTCTTATTATCCTTTGTGTCCTTGGCTGTAAGTCGCCAGTTACATCAAGGGGAATATCCTTTTTATTAAACTCTTGTTGTAGACGAGCAAATATTGACAACAGATAAGCCTCTGACCAGCCCTCCATCAAGGCCTTCATCCTGGTGAATCAATACTTTTTTATTAACCATTCAACAATTGCTTCAGACGTGTCAATTTATGACTTCACCGTTGGGGCTTTAAGATTTTGAACGCAAGCCCCAAATCTTGCCAAGTCTCTGCCCTATGACCTGGTCAGCTGTCTGCTCAGTTGGTTCAGGATACATTACTGTCATAATCCTCAGGTCAGTGGGGGGTTGATGGAGATCTTGTTTCACGACCCCCACCCTCCCCCTCACACACACACACACACACACACGCACGCACACCAGGCGACCGTGCCTTTGTCCTCCCATCCCTGTCCTGCAGGTGCCGGTGGGTTAAATATTAATCCTAAGAATGACAACATTTTAATTAAATGGCCTACGCTGGAGTGTGTGCGCGTATCAAAGTGATCGCTCCACTCCAGAACACGTTCAACTGGCTTGTTGAGATCCTGAAGGGAGCCATGCATTAGTAATGATGTTTACCTTTCCACTTGTGCCATGGCCACGCCGGCGTCCTGCTGTACTACTGCTGCATAAGGGGCTCGGCCTGCCGCGCGGAAACCTGAACGAGGTTACCGCCAGGATCGCTTCCAAACTGTCATTAAGCGCTGTTATCCTGTGTGTCCTGACAGCACCTGCTTGTGTGTGTGTGTGTGTGTGTGTGTGTTGTCTCCTCCAGGTGGTGCTGTGTAAGTTCCACTCTGTGTTCCTGTCTCAGAAGGGTCAGGTGTTCACCTGTGGACATGGCCAGGGGGGCCGGCTGGGTCACGGGGACGAGCAGACGTACCTGGTGAGGCTGCTCTGGACTCTACACACTATCTACTATGCACTATCTACTATACTGGACTCTACACACTACCTACTATGCACTATCTACTATACTGGACTCTACACACTACCTACTATACTGGACTCTACACACTACCTACTATGCACTATCTACTATACTGGACTCTATACACTACCTACTACGCACTATCTACTATACTGGACTCTACACACTACCTACTATGCACTATCTACTATACTGGACTCTACACACTACCTACTATACACTATCTACTATACTGGACTCTATACACTACCTACTATGCTCTATCTACTATACTGGACTCTACACACTACCTGCTACGCACTATCTGGTACACTGCAGACTCCCTACTTGCCGTCTGTACTAACTCTAACCAACTGTACTAATAAACCCCCATAAGTAGTGTCTCTCTTGCTGTCCATGTCCCCCCCATGCCTTACCCACATGTCCCCCGTGTCCCCAGGTACCCAGGGTGGTAGAGGGGCTGTTGTCTCACCTGGTGTCCCAGGTGGCAGCAGCCAGGGACCACACAGTGGTTCTGACGGAGGAGGGATACGTATACACCTTCGGACTCAACTCCTCCCACCAGCTGGGCCTGACTCCGCCCCCGGCTGCCAGCCATCTACCCAAGCAGGTGAGGATAGGAAATTACCTGTTCCGTGGCAGGTACTTAGTCATTCATTGTCTGCATGTCTAACAACCAGTGTTTAGTGTTGCCAGATAAAGTTGTTAGGGTCTACATTAATTGTACGAAACAGCAGTGATGCCTGTTCTTTTGTTGTTGATTGGCTATTAAGCATCCTGGGCTTTGTCCAATGGGATACAGGTATTCTCCAAGACTCTCAAAGGCAGGACTGTGATTGGAGTTGCCGCAGGAAGATTCCACACGGTGCTGTGGACCAGGGAGGCCATCTACACCATGGGTCTGAATGGAGGCCAGCTGGGTGAGACACACTCACACACACGTAGTACACACACACACACAATTATCTTATGGTATCTGTTACAACCTCATGACGTCTTTTGTAACAATGTAACATCATTCTGCTGTTGTGACAACCGCCTGTCACGTCACTGTCACCCTGCTTTTTTATTTGACCTTGTTCGTGACCCCAACTCTCTTTGCCCTGTGACCTTTGCCCCCCCCCCTCCCCAGGTTACCTTCTGGACCCCAATGGAGAGAAATGCGTCACGGCTCCTCGCCAGGTTTCTGCCCTGCACCACAAAGACGTGACCATCGCCATGGCAGCAGCCAGTAATGGGGCGACGGTCGTGGTGACAGAGAAGGGGGATGTTTACCTGCTGGCGGACTACCAGTGCAAGAAGCTGGCGTCCAGGTCAGAGTTAGTCTCTTCCCAGTGGGATGGAGTGGGACAGTCATGCAGGCCCAGCTCTCCACCCTGATGACTCTCCTCTGTCTAAACCAACCCCTTAGGCAGCTGAACATCCGGAAAGTTCTGGTGAGCGGGGGTAATCTGGACCACCGCGTGGATCCCCAGGTCCTGAATGAGAGCGGAGGGGAGAAGGTGTTGATCCTGGCCCTGGATCAAGCAGGCAGGGTGGGTATGATGACCTGAGCTGGTCACACGGCAAACCCCCCAATCAGGCCAGTGGTACGTTAACCGAACGCCCCTAGTTGCCATCTACCATCTTACCATTCTCCCCTCTTTTCTCCCACCTGTCTCTCCCACACCCCCACCCCCTACCCCCCGCCCTCCAGGTGTTCTGCTGGCGCTCCAGCGGTAGCCCGGTCCGCCAGGTGCGCTGGGCGTACGGCCGCCAGGTGTTCATGTCCGACATGGCGCTCAGCCGAAGCGGCATGATGTTCATCACTCCGGAGGGGGAGGGCTTCAGTGGCCAGTGGCTGGGAGAGCCCAGGAAGGCCAGCGACAGGAGAGGTCAGCCACGGACACGAACACCCACTCTTATATGTCGAGCGGACGCTTTTGTACAGAGACCCAGACTAAAGCGTGTACAGGAAGTACAGAGAGGTCTAGAAGTGGACAGTTCTGAGCTGTATGTCAGTGATTCGTGCCAAGGACGATCTGGGTGTGTTCTGAACACTTCCTTGCTGTCTTATATAATAGTGTCAAGAGAAAACCTGCTCCGCGATCATAAACTATTAATATTTCTCAGGCGAAATCTGGGTTAAATTGGTGTGTTTCTATAAACAGACCTATGCGGCCTGTATTCCTCTACATCTAGATCAAGCAGGTTCTCATTGCCTCTTGTCTTGACCAGATGGGGCTGTAGAGGGGTGCGGCCACGGTGATGGGGGCGGGGCCTATGAGAGGATCCGCCTAGAGAAGCTCCCATACGTCTACCGGGCGGTCAGCGTCACCATGGATACCAAGGGGCGTAACTTTGGCATGCTGCAGTCGGACCCCAAAACCAGGTAAGGGCGTGGAACTCTGGGACGTTGAGCGTGAGGAGACTTGGAATCTATGAACGTAAACACTGAGGTTGAAGTGCTGATCATCTCCTCCCCCCTCTCCTCTCACATCCTCCCCCCCCCCAGCCTCTATGAGATCCCCTCTGTCTCCCTCTCCTCCCTCACCCAACACTTCCAGAGGCTGCTGGAGGAGGCAGACGAGACAGACAGCATCCACGACGTCACGCTGCAGGCTGGAGACCGCACCTTCCCCGCCCACAAGTACATCCTGTCCATGAGGTCCGAGTTCTTCCGGAAGCAGCTGTTGGCGGAGCGTGGCGGCGAGGACGCGGACGGCGAGGTGAGGTGGAGCGAGGACGCGGTGGGCTGCGACCTGCTGGTCCTGGAGAAGGTGTCCCCGGAGATGCTGGAGCACGCCCTCACCTTCATCTACACCGACTGCTGCCAGATGCTGGTGGCGGGTGCCCGGCCCCGCGCCTCTCCCCAGAGTCAGGGCCCCGAGCTGGGCCAAGAGCAGCTCATCTCCACCCTGGAGGAGCTGGGGCTCCAGGAGGGGCTGAAAGGCCGCTCGGCCCTGGACGTCTACCGCTCTCTGCCAGCCTCAGCCCGGAGCGACGGAGATAAGGCCAAGGCCAAGGGTGGCAAGCCTGGGAAGAAGGCCAAGGCTGGCAAGACAGCCACCCCAGAGGGAGGGGCAAACCCTGTCAAGACCTTACAAGGCGTAGCCAAGAAGTTGGGCATAGCTAGCTTATCTGCACGGTGAGAGCTCGACCTAACTCGTCTCCACTGCGTGTTTGCTAGTCAAGTATCTTCTGGTGTTGGGGTTTGCTGTAGCGTGTTGTGCTTGCGGCCAGACGATGATGATGATGATCCCTGTGGTTGGCAGGCTGGATGGGGTGAAGTTCGAGAAGGGACAGATCAGCGTAGTGCCCAAGAAGACAGGCAACAAGCTCCGTCTCAACCAGAAGAAATGGTGAGAAGAGTGCGAAGATGAGCCCTGCTGTGTAAGGTGATGATGGTTATAAACAGGTAGACACTCATCTGTGTGTGTGTGTGTGTGTGTCTTCATAGCTCCTACCTGTGTGATGTGACCTTGAAGTCTGAAGATGGCAAAGAGTTCCCCTGCCACAAGTGTGTGTTGTGCGCCCGACTTGGTGAGTCACTACCGTGTTACATCTGGACCGTTCTTGGCTGAGCCGAGCGGATCGTACCAGAGAACAGTGGCAACGCTATCGTTCTAGCATGTTCTTCCTCTCTCTCCTTGCTCCGCAGAGTACTTCAACAGTATGCTGGGGAACCCCTGGATTGAGGTAGGCCTGCGTTCCGAGTTTCTGTTTGAGCGTGGTTATCTAATATCAGATCGTCTGGTGCGTAGCGCTGGGATGTAAAGCTTGGTTGGTGCTGGGTGCGCCCTCTGCAGGCTACCTCATGTAGTGCGCTGGACATGCCCACCAGCTCAGCGATCCTGCAGGTCATCCTGGAGTACGTCTACGCTGACGAGTCACCAACCATCAAAGGTACACAAACGCACGCCTCGCAGAATGTGCAAACCACATACCTACAACATGTGTCGTAAATGCTGAGCTAAATCCAGGCCAGCACATTATATTCATCTACGTATTCATTTAAATTCAGAAGTTTACTATTATTTAGTCCAAATGTAAACAAATATATTCTATATAACACACGTGTGTGTGTATATATATGTTTTTCTTTCAAGAAAAGGAAAATATAGTAATGAATTTCCCTTTCCTCTTTCCCACCTGTCCTGTCTCCCCCCCTCCTCCCCCCTCCATGTCTTCTCTCCCCCAGAGTCCTTGAACGTAGAGTTTGTGTGCGGCGTGCTGGTGGTGGCTGACCAGCTCCTCATCAACAGGCTGAAGGAGATGTGTGAGGTGGCCATCACAGAGAACCGTACGCTCCTGACCTCAGCTCTCCTCCCTCTCCCAGACTCCTCTCGCTCAGCTCTCTTCCTAGCTCTCTGCCACCTTTTTCTTTTCTCCCCTCCTTCCCTCTCACCCCCTCCCCTTCATCAGCTTTCCACCTCCACTTCACCTCCACACGACACGTTGGGTTCTAGAGCTAGTCAGGCTCTCGCTGTCTCTCCTCCTCCAGCCTGTAATCTTCACCTCCTCCTCTCTGGCCTCCTCCTCCCTCTCCTCCTTAGTGACCCTGAAGAACGCTGCGGAGCTGCTGGAGTTTGCTGCCATGTACAACGCCGAGCAGCTGAAGCTGTCCTGTCTGCAGTTCATCGTGCTCAACATGGCCGCCCTTCTGGAGACCCGGTGAGTAGCGGGTGGCTGTGGGGGGACAGGGGACGGGGGACAGGGGAGGGGCGGGTTCTGCAGTTTTGTTAAGTCCTCTTTTCCTTCTAGAGCTCTGGATGTGCTCAGCGATGAGGTACTGCTGGAGCTGTCTGCGTCGTACAGGAGGATGGTGAGTCTGGCCCAGGATGAGGTTAAGGGTCATGCCCTCTCACAGCTCCTGGGGGACTGGGGGTACCTTGGACCACCTTTAAGCTTCTCTAGAAGGTTCCAGTCATGGTGTGGTGTGTTTAACCCACCTGTCTGTCTATGCCTCTCTCTCTCTCTTCCCTGCTCTCTCTCTCTCTCTTTCCCTATTTCTCTCTCTCTCTTATCCTCTCTGTCCCTCGCTCTGCGGATTTCTGTTTCTCTCTGTCAGATCCCTGCCATGCAGAAGCGGCAGATCACGCCATACCCAGACGCCCCAGACCTGAGTGTGTACGAGGAGGAGGAGCCCGCCTCCCCCTTCAGCCCCAGGGGAGACGCAGAGTCAGAGTACAGCTGCAGGTAGGAGCCAGGAATGCGCAACCTAGAAAAAGAGTTACTGACCATATTGTAGCAAAAACAATAGGACTGGATATGATCACTACATCATACTGTCACCATCTCCCTCCGCTCCCCTCCCTCCTCTCCCTCCCTCCTCTCCCCTCCCTCCTCAGGGAGAGCCTGTTGAAGAAGGCTAAGATGAAGGCCAAGAGAAAACCACGGCGACGCTCGGACAGCTCTGGAGGGTACAACCTGTCTGACATCATCCAGAGCCCCCCTGCCGCGACCACTCCAGGTACACACAGGCGCGCACACGCAGTACTGTTAGGTCATTTCACAGTAGGGGTCATCGTTATCCATTGAAGTTAAGCAGCAGTGCCCCCTGTAGCAGCAGTGACCCCTCCCCCCTCCCCTCCTCTCAGTGACCCCCCCAGGCCTGGTGAAGCCAGGGGCCAGCAGCTCCATGGAGTCCCTGCAGGAGCCGTTGACCTCTGACTCGGAGGGCAGCTACATGGGGGCAAGCAGCCCCCGTGAGCTGCAGTCCCCCATGGGCCTCCACGGGACAGAGGTACGCACACACATTCTACAGCAGGGGGCTTTAACCTTGTTTCTGGAGAGCTATCTGCCTGTAGGATTTCACTACAATATTAATCTAGCACACTGAATCTTTCTGATAATTATCTGGTTGATCAGATAATTATTGTTGAATCAGGTCAGGCAGGTTGCTCTCCAGTTACAGGGTTGGCGTGACCTGCTCGACTCTGCCCTTCATACTCAGACAAACACGCACTGATATGGTGCTTTTAATCAGAGTTGCTGTATTGTGTGCAGGATGAGAGGGCTGGAATCCAGCGGAGGAGGACGCCCCCCAGCACCCCATACACCCTGAGGAATGGACTTCCTCACCCATGCAGCTCCGCCCCAGAGCCAATCCCCAGGGCCTCCTCGTGCAGCTCCGCCACAGAGCCCATCTCCAGGGCTTCCTCGCGCAGCTCCGCCACAGAGCCCAGCCGCAGGGACTCCTCAGGCAGTTCCGCTCCAGAGCCCATCACCAGGTGAGGCCAGGCTGGGTGTGCTGAGCTGTGCGGTGGTAAAGCTACTGATTGCTGCACTAATACCCCAACCCGCCTTTCTTCCAGTCTTGTCTGCACCCCACCAGTCCTGGACCTCAGAGCCATCATGGACATGGAGGCCCACTCCCAGACGAGCCTGAGAGCCACACCTAGAAGCCCCGGCCTGTACGTGGTCTCCTCCTGCCTGTGTCAATGACAAATAAGAACCAGGACACTATGAACAGAAGTATTCAGACAACAAGGGTTCACATCTGTATGTCTGACAGCTCCTGATGTTTTTTTCTCTCCCCTCGCCTCGCACGTTCTCTCCTCCTTCATCTCCCTCTCTCCTTCCTGCCTCCTTTTCTCCTTCCTGCCTCTCCCTCACCACCCCCAATGTTAGCCCCAACAGCAACAAGCCCTCCCCTGTCCCAGCCAAACTCTCCCAGAAGCAGAGGAAGATAATAGCCCAGGCCACCAAGGAGGGCAGTTTGGAGGCTGCGGCCCCCAGGACCTCCCCAGCCCTCACGCCCCCGAAGAGCGTCAAAGCCTGGTACGTGTCTGTGTGGGCTCCTCTGCTGAGGCGCTTGTTTGGGGGGGGGAGCACCCTGCTTTCACTGGGGTTACACTTTGCTGCCCGTCGGTCGGTAGTGAGGTCAAGGCACCCCGCCCACCCGGTGCACAAGGAGATCTTGATCAAGTGCGCCCTGTCTGAAAGAGATGTTAGATGTCATATCCGGCCAGGAAGGACTGACGTCAATGGACACAGTCGCTGATCAGATTTGATCTTCTCCCACTTTTTCTCCTCCCATCCCCTCACCCCTTCAGGGCCACTACGGTCCTGTCCCCCCCCTCCTCTCGCTCCTTCAGGGACCTCCTGGCGGAGGAGGAGAAGAGGGTCCACGGGCATCCTGGGGCTCCAGGCAGGCTTGTCGGGCTGGGAGGACAGGCACAAGCAGCCTGTGCTGCCAGGAGGGTCACCTTCAAACCTGCTGCTCAACCTGAGAAGTGTGAACCTGAGAAACCAGCTGGGTAAGACACACCCATTCAAACACACAATGTGTCACTCTGTGTCTATCTGTACAACGGACAAATCGCGAATCATGCAGTTCTACTGTTGTCCATGTGATGGCGCTGTTGTGTCATGGTGAGTCTATTGCCTTTCAACACAGGAAACCTCTGAAAAATCGACACTCTTACACATGGATACCACACATACATACACACACACACAGACAAACGTAGCACATGAACACAGGAGAAGTCGGTGTGTTTGACAGCCCTGTCCTCTGTGGAAGATGACAGTTTCACACCTTAGAGATGGACATCACAGATGTTATCGCACCACAAGTGTTGCAAAAAGTGTTTGGGAGGGTGCGACTGTGAGCGCTCGTCTGTGTGTGTGTGCACGTTTGCGGACGTTTGCGACTCAGTGAGTTCATGTCAATACACAGAGGTTTGTCACTCTCCCCTGTATTCTATCCCCCCACCTGTGCTGTGTATAGTCCCTAGGTATCGGGCTGTTCTGGTCTGGGCCAGTGTGGGCTGATCAGGGCTGGTCTAGTCTGGGCCAGTCTGGGCTTGGCCGATCTGGGCCGGTGTGGGCTGGTCTGGTCCGGAGTAAGGCATGAGGCTGATCAGGGCTGGTCTAGTCTGGGCCGGTCTGGTCCGGAGTAAGGCGTGAGGCTGATCAGATGAGATTTGTCCGGAGCCTTGTGTCGCTTCTGATCAGTCACAAAGAGGAGGGTCACCACCGAGTCTGGTGTTACACACACACACGCAGGCTCTAGAGTAACTGTAGTGCCGTAGGGCTAGTGCTGTCTGCCTGTCGCCCCTGGTTACGACTGTTGATCCTCCACGTCATTCCTTTTTCCCGTCAGCCCCTGGGTGCGGGCGGCAGCGCGGAGCCCCCCCGTGGGCGCCATGGTAACCTTTGCCTCCATTGTGGAGGAGGAGAGGCAGCAGGAGGCCGCCTTGATCCGCAGCCGAGAGAAACCCCTGGCCCTCATCCAGGTGAGAGTGTGTGTCTGGGTGTGTTTACGTCTGTGCTCGTGTGTCTGCCTTGCTCCTGTCTCACACAAACACAAGTACTGTCTTCCCTTCTAACCCCTCCCTGCCACCTCTCTCTCTCTCTCTCTCTCTCTTTCTCTCTCTCTCTCTCTCTCTCTCTCTCTCTTTCTCTCTCTCTTTCTCTTTCTCTCTCTCTCCCTCTAACTCCCCCCCCCCCCCCTTGCTCCCCACAGATTGAGGAGCGGGCAATCCAGGACCTGCTGATTCACTACAGTAGCCGTGGCAACCCTGAGGAGCTGGTAGTGGTGGAGAGGTCCAGCCAAGGCCCTGTGGCCACACCCACCTGGAACAAACATTAGAGCGCACACAGACCTGTTGTACAACACACACACACATACACCGTCAGATGTAATACCATCCATCTGGCGACAGACCCTCCTACTTCATGAAGTTGTTCTGCTTGCAAGACATATCATAACTTAGTTGCAACCTCGACCTTAACCTAACCCTCCAACATGACGCATATCTGGGACGCCTGTGTTGCAGATACTTGCCAAACGAGAACGATTTTCCAAAAGATATTGCCTTCCAAATATGTGTAATTGCGTGCGGCAATATGTCCAGACAGTTTTGAATTTAGAACTACCAATTGGGTCCATAGTACATACCCAGCTGTGCAGTGTTGAGGTAAATATGCTTTGTACCTATTTAGAGAGGAGAGGGCAGCCTGACCTGAGTGATACATAGAAACTCTTTGCCCTCAGTTATACAGTTCTGCTGGGAATGTTTATAGAGAGGAAGTGTGTGTGTGGGGTGGGGGAAGTGTGTGAAACTGCACACTGTGTTTGGAAGAGGAGGGAAGTAGTTAGCTACTCTCTTTCAACACTTCGCCCTCAGTCGCTCAGTTCTGCTGCGAATGTTTATAGAGGGCAAGTGAGTGAGTGTGTGTGTGTGTGTGGGGGGGGGAGTGTGATACTGTGTTTGCAAGGGGAGGGGAGCAGCTAGCTACTCTATATCAAAATGTGTTTGGAGAAGAGAATGCGTCTCGCTCTCACCCTTACCAGATTGCAGCGGGCCACACACACACACACACACACACACGCACACACACACACACACACACACACACACACACGCCGCACAATTGACTTACTTTCTCCTGGCTGGCTCTGTCGTTTTGATTCGTTTCTTTCTTTCGTTGAGTTGTTTATGGAGCCAGCTCTGTAAGCCTGGAGCCAGTTTCCCATGTGTAGGCCTCATATCTCCCTCCCCTACCCCCTGTACCATGACAAAATGGCATGCAATAAAAAGCCAACCTGCTCAGTGACCCTGACTGCTGTCTTGTTACCGCGTCACACACAAGCGCCTGTTCGCTGGACTGCCGCGGAGAAGAAGAGGAGGATGGACGGGAAGGGAGAGATGAAGGGCGCATGGACAGGGGGGGGGAGAGAGAGAGAGGATAAGAGGAGGTTGCTGAACATCTACCTCGTTGCTGTGGTGAGCGTTGCCTGGTGAAATCAGAGCTAATCATGGGTGCCAAATCCCTCTGCCTAACCAAGGTAATGGATGTAGCATGTCTTCAGTGACACGCTCTGGTCTGAGTGGGTTAGCAGCCATTAAGAGAGGAGAAGGGGTGGGGGCAGGAAGAGAAGAGAGGAGAAAGGTAATGGCGATAACATGTCGTCAGTCTTCTGAAACGAGCTCTACCCTGCATGAGTTATCGGCCATTAGGGTGTCATCTCGGCTGATGGGAAGTCTTGACCCTGGCAGGGAAAGAGAGAGGGTTTGAATGAGGAGATTCATTAGCTGGAACTATTAAGAGAGGGGGGGGTTGTATCTGATAGAGTGGTTTTTATTAGCTCTAATTGCAAGTAGATTAACCACATGAGGAACCAGAAAGAGACTTGATAATTACACATTAAGACCAATCAGGCAGTAGGCAGGCAGAGAGATGGGGGGCAGGGGACATGGACAGGTAGCTGTGATGAAGACACATTCTCACTGTGTTGAAGATCTGCAGGGCCATGGAAGAGACTGTTACCTCATGTGGTTCTGATGGTAGCACTTATGCACTCGACCTAAGAGACAACTTAGTGTCTTTACTGCTTTTGGGTAACAACTCGTAAACGAAGAATGCTCAGGGAGTGAATTGCAGTGTTGTCAAATCTATAGTCGTTTTTATGCGATCCACATTGCAAGAACTGGCTTGAGAAGAGACTTCCATACGTGTGTGATCATGGTTATCCAGACCTAGTGTTACATCACCATAATGATCTAGAATCTGTCCAGTTTGGGCACAGTGACTGTTTTGTGATGACAGTTGGGAAGGTTGACATTCCAGGGGATCTGATGAGCTCCGCAGAGCAGCAAAGCATTTTGGGAGCACATTCCTCCGGCACAGTGACAGGGAGAGCCTGACAGTGGTCTGACTGGGCAGATGGGAAAGTCATAGCGCCGCGCTCCAGAGGAAGGATTAGCTGATGGGGAGAAGAAGGAGGACAAAGGAGAACCAGGGCCTGGACCAGACCAGTCCTGCACCAGACCAAACTAGGTCACACTTGGACCGGACGAGATCTGGACCAGGCCTAACCTGACAAGGCTTGACCAGGCCTGGACCAAACCAGTCCTGCCCTCTACCAGAACAGAGTTGGGAGACAGAGTGGGACAGTGTCATCAGTTTGAAGTGAATTCAGCAGTTCTTCCTGCTCCCCAGTCTCACCAGAAGCCACAGACGTGCTTTAAGCCCCTTCCAGCAGCTTAGAGTCTTGCAGCCGTCCCCAGCCCTTGCTATCAGACCAGTCCTCTCTATCCCTCTTAGTGGACGCAGAGCCAGTTACCAGAGGATTACCTAACTATAGACCATAGACCACTATAGACTATAGACCCTCGTATCCCTGGGTCATGATCACTTCCTGTGTCCCCTCCGCGTGCCTGCCTGCCTGCTTGCCAGCAAGGTAGCTGTCTGGCGGTGACGTCAACTAGGTTGTGAGCCGAAAGTGATCCTAAGTGCTTTGAGTCTGCGAGCTGGCCTGGTGTTTCCCTGGTCCCCAGAACCTTGAAGATCGGGGGGAGGGTGGATCGGGGGATCGAGGACCCCCCGCACCCTCCTCAACCTGTCCGGAGGCTGAGGCTGCTCCGTGGTCAGAGACACCTGCCTGACACGCAGTCTCCTCCGGCTCTGAGACTGTTGAGAATCACTCCCACACATTCACACTCGCACCTACGCCGCAGGCGTGGGATGGCATTTGCGTGTGTAAGAACAAGACCGACAGAGACGGAGGTGGAATTTCCAGTTGAATGAGCACTGAATTTACATGCAGACATACTACATACGTGAATGTATTCACCTGCATTCAAGCATATTTATGTATCTATATACAGTGCATTTGAATTGTGCATGGCACGCTTGTTATATGTGTAGAAGATGCTTTTCATACCATAGAGTAATGTACAAAATGTAAAGAGTAACATCACACTCTGCAGAAACACTATAGAACCGTGTGTATGGCAGTTACAGAGGCTTTTCACACAGAGATTACACGCACACTCGCATCGCACTTAAAACCGCAGCGTCCCCAAAAAGGGTGAGGAGGTGGCATATGTGACAAAAACACTGAAGCTCTCTGCAGTGACCCTGCATAACCCAGCTCTGGAAAAGCAGAGGCATTCTCCACACTACTGGAACTGTTGCAACCAGTGAAGATGACTGAAGCATGCTGGAAATCCCATTTCATTCAGGAGCTCCTGACAAACACCCAAAACTAACTGTTCCAGCAGCACTGGGAATATCACTCGGCTAATATGACCCGCCTGGAAATCCAGTTAGCGCTGGCCCTGGGGGCCAGGGCACAGGGAGGAACTGAGGAGAGTGGAGAGAGTGAGCGGTGTCCAGGAGGAACGCAGCAGAAAGGCTTGTTTATCTGGTGGATATTTGTTCCTTGGAAAGAGCATCATGTCAGTGACAAGGAGGCATCTTCAGTGCGCGTCCCAGCGTCTCAGCCGCTTGTGCTGGAGCCACTAAGACTGGACGCTTTTTCCTTCAAAAACCCTCCACACTCATTTAGATGGTGAAGACATCTGTGCGTGGCCACCCCCACATCCACCACATGCACACACACACACACACGTGCACGCTCATACTTGCATGCACGCACTCATATAGGCTGTTTCCATGGTTGGGGGAAGAAAAAAAAACGGAGATGGAAACAGTAAAGAACGGAGTGGAAGTCAGGTGAAGATGAGGAGAGAGCCAGAGCGCCGAGGAAGGAAGAAAGGAAAGAGAGAGAAAAAGAGAGGGAATCACCTCCAGTGTTTTGGTTCACCTTACCTTGAAACCATTAACAGCAAATATCATCATCCTTTTCCATGGTGATCCCTTCCAGTTCTCCTCTGGCAGGCCTGTGCACATCAGTCAGATCGTGGCAGTGCTAATGGCGGCGGCGGTTTAGCGTGTGCGTGTGCATGCGCACAGGTGTTTTTGTGTCCGCTTCACTCTTCTTCAACATGGCACCTCCAGGTAGTTACTGGCTTGGAGAGTCAGAGGTTAGGTGCTGCAGCATAACCGCCTCCTGTAAGAGAGATGAGGTAGTGTGTTAGATCACTTTGTTCTTCAGACGCCCGTTGATCCTGCACAGCATGGCCCCTCTGGAGCTCTTTCCTGTGGGTCTCTCTGGGGGATCCACCGGCCCTGGTCACGGTTGATCTCGCTCCAAAAACACACCGTCGGACATTTCGGCCAATCCCAGTCTGCTCCCTCTAGTCATCCAACCAATCACTGTCACTCTATTCAGAATTTCAGCCAGCCCGTTCTGCTCCATCTAGCGCACTAACCGATCACTGTCACTCCTTTCAGAACTTCAACTTTTCTGTCCGCTCCATCCAGTCTAGGTACCAAACAAGTTGTGAGCTATGAAGGAAACACCGCTGAAACATTTTTGTTGTTGTTGTCATTGGCAGGTGAGAGACGTTTGATTCAACACTCCATACGGGCCTAACCGTGGGATGAGCTCAGAGACAGAGATGATGTGGCGCCCCACAGAGAAGCTGCACATCACAGGGTATAAATCCAGCAGCTCTGTCACATGGCTGGCACAGGAAACAGCCAGGTTTCTCTTTACAGTTCACTGAGCCCAACCATCATGATCAGTTATTAAGGAGTTTGGGGGCCCAGGGATGCTGTTAAAAAACAGCTCCATATTTCCAGATGTGGTCTTTTCACGATTCAACACAGTGGAAGGAGCCTCCACTGCTGCTAGCCTATCAAAAGACGGCTTACGCTGTGCAGGATTCAAATGCATTTTAATGCATGCAAATACACACGTAACGTGAACGTGGTATGAACAGTAATGTAAAGAGTGTGTGTGTGTGTGTGTGTGTGTGTGTGTGTTTGAGTGTGGCTAGGCTGCCTGTGTCACAGAGCAAATGAGATAAACTGGGTTTACAGTCCTAGGTGACTGCTGTGACGCACAGCTTTACTTCACCTGATGGATTCTCAGTGACAGCTGCCCTGCTCTGACATGGCGGATGCTGCTTTCCCATACGCAAACACCACACCCACGCGCGCACACTTCGACACACTCTCATCTTCTCACCCACTAACATCTCCAGCTCAGTGAGATAAGATCCCTGAGCTGCTGGAAGCTTAGGTAGATACTGCGAGTTCAGAGTTAGGGGTAGGAAGACCAAACGGTGAAACAGCCTGAAAAGCATACAGGCAGAGCACCGAAACAGTCCAAAGGTCTTATAGAACAAGCGGTAAAACAGCCAGTCAAGCAGGTCTTATACACAGAGCACATAAGCAGTCAACACATCTTAATGACAGTGAAAGATAACGAGTATCTGCTCAACTAATGAGATTAGAGAAAATATTACACTGTGTTTCCTCAACAGCTCACATCTATTCCAGGAAACCCAAGCTAGGGCTGCACGTTTTGCAGTGTCTTGATACTTGAAACTAAACGTGGATGGAGACAATCTCAGCCCACAGAGGGCGATCTGGCGTTGCCAAACGAAGCTAATCAAACTGGTAAAGTGAACCTTAAAGTTATCAAGAAAGTCTTTGTTATTTTCTGAGATCATAATTCTACTTTAGCATATTGTACCATTAATGCAAGCAGGAAAGCAATGATTTAAGGTTTGACTTAGTTAAAAAAAAACAAAAACGAATTTAACATGGAGCAACTAGCATTTATTTATATGGACACGAATATTATATAACTGTCTTACTGGACCCTTAAGCCAAACAGTGTGGTGGAGGTAATGCTTTTGGGCAAGGCTGTAGCGAAAGACGACCAGTCATTGGTGACCATGGTTGTCACTCCGGAGTAAAAGAGGGGCGTGAGCAGCAGCCTTGGGCATCTCTAGAACAGAACTTGTTTTCCAGAGACAAGTGTTAGAAGCCTAACGGAGAGTCGACTGTATGACGGAGGGGCACAGCTATTCTATCAAGTGAAACGAAGTGGGTTCAGCAGGATAGATAGCGAGGTCGGAAGAGCACGGTTACAACTGAGAGGATTCTATTTATGTTTCTGGGTAGAGGCAATAAAATATGTAGGACTCGCGCGTCAAAACCCACGGGATTCCAAAGAGGGTTTATCATCGGACCGCGTGCCAAGTGCGACTCGCGTAGGCTATTCATGCAAATTTATAAAATCATAGGCGTGCCTCTTTTTAGCCATGTACTCGCGGACTGAAAGGCGAACCCCCTGGCTTACGAGCTGCTTCCAGAGACTGTAATACGCAGCGCTCGGACTCACATATAGGGACTGTACGCGCGCGATGATGTCCGCGTTTTAAAACCTGGATAGAAGAAAGCAGAAGCAAGGACAAGTTTTAAGGGAAGCTGCCGTTTGTCTTTTCTTACAGGCATCTATTTATATTCTGCAGACCTCAGCGTCTGCTTTTCACTGCGCACTTTTGCAAACGAGCGCAGATCAGTTACTTTGATATAGTTTTTCTGTTGTTGAAAGATAGGGTAAGGTTACGGAAACGGCTACTCAACACGGATACTGATGCTGACTATCTTGACGTTGATCTCCTATACTGTTTTTTGCGTGTAAATCTGAGTTGGACCACTGACTAGTATTAGGCTACCGAAAACGTAACAGAATAGTCATTTTAAAAATCTCAATCGGTTTTACTTAATCGACAATGTCAGAGGACGACACCAGTTCTTCTGGCTCTGCTAGTTCCCTAAATGAGCTGGAGAATAGCAATGTCAGCGTCCTCAGCTGGGAGCAAGTGCAGCGGCTGGACGCGATTCTTACGGAGACCATCCCCATCCATGGCCGTGGGAACTTCCCTACACTGGAGATGAAACCGTTGGAGATCGTGAAGGTGGTCCGGAGCCGCATGGAGGAGAAGCATATCAATGTCAGGGACGTTAGGTTGAACGGGTCTGCTGCCAGCCACGTTCTTCACGAAGACAGTGGACTCGGGTACAAGGACCTCGACCTGATATTTTGCGCGGATATGAAGGGAGAAACTGACTTTCAGATTGTAAAGGATATAGTTTTGGACTGTCTTCTGGATTTCCTACCCGACGGAGTGAATAAGAAGAAAATAACTCCATTAACTTTAAAGGTATAGCTTAGTTTCTGAGGTGTAAAATCATATATATGTAACGATATCATATTGTATCATATATATACATACATACATATGTCTATCTGTCTATATTATATTACATACACATATGTCGTTTATATGTATAGTCTACATTGCTACTAACGAGTCTGATTAGGTGAAAGTGTTTGACCCGAATTAGAAGCGTTGGTCGGGTGTTGTCTATAGGCTGCTGATAGTAAAATGTTGGTTTGCTGCGGTTAAGCGGATTTACATTAAACCAATTGAAAGCGGATACTGTCTCAACCGCCTGTCGGCTACCGTTCAGCCAGCAGTGTCCTTTTGAACACTTTGGCTATAAATGCATGGTTTAAATGTCAGATGTAAAATAATAGGACTTCCTTCTCTTAATTGCTTCAGATGATTGCAATGACCCTCAGTTACAAATCCCCTATGTATGTGTCCTAGGAGGCCTACGTACAGAAGATGGTAAAGGTGTCTAATGACTCTGACCGCTGGAGTCTCATCTCGCTCTCCAACAACCGAGGGAAGAACGTGGAGCTGAAGTTCGTGGACTCTCTGCGGCGCCAGTTTGAGTTCAGTGTGGACTCCTTCCAGATCCAGCTGGACTCTCTCCTGCTCTTCTACGAGTGCTCCGAGAACCCCATGGCTCCAGCCTTCCACCCCACCATCGTGGGCGAGAGCGTCTTCGGAGACTTCGACCAGGCGCTCGACCACCTGCGCCACAAGATCATCTGCACCCGCAACCCCGAGGAGATCCGGGGCGGCGGGCTGCTCAAATACTGCCACCTGCTGGTGCGAGGGTTCCGCGCCGCTTCGGAGACGGAGATGAAGTCGCTGCAGCGCTACATGTGCTCGCGCTTCTTCATCGACTTCTCGGACATCCTGGAGCAGCAGAGGAAGCTGGAGTCCTACCTGCAGAACCACTTCACGGGCCTGGAGGACCGCAAGCACGACTACTTGATCACGCTGCACGGTGTGGTCAACGAGAGCACCGTGTGCCTGATGGGCCACGAGCGGCGCCAGACGCTGGGCCTGATCGCCATGCTGGCCGTGCGGGTGCTGGCTGAGCAGAACGTCATCCCCAACGTAGCCAACGTGACCTGTTACTACCAGCCTGCCCCTTACGTCGCCGACGGCAACTTCAGTAACTATTACATTGCGCAGGTGCAGCCTGTTTTCACGTGTCAGCAGCATGCCTACTCGACCTGGCTGCCCTGCAACTGAGCCTGCAGCGATGGAGGGATGGAGGGATGGGGAAAGAGAGGGGGAATGGGTAGAGGAAGAGAGGGAAACATGTTTGTATGCAGGAGACACCTGCTGGGTGTTTCACGGCCGAGTCAACTGATATAGAAGTTTCCTCGCCTTGCCGTTTCAAATTTTGAAATTTGAATGGAAATGTTTTGACTGGCTATGTCATCGCTTGGTCAGTAAGATCAGGATAGCCAGGGCTCTCTAGCCAGTAAGGACTGGCTTTTAATGTAAGATAGGAAAGCTCTGAAGTACCCCTCAAACCCCTCCACTGCTGTGGGGGTCCCAGACCCCCTTAACCCCTGCCCACACCTGGGGTCAAGGTTTGGCCAAGCATCAATGCACTGCAACGAAAGCATGTGAGAATTCTTGCAGCACAACTCCAACCAACAAACCACTGGTGCTGCAGACAGATGAACGCAGATGGATGGACTTTGAGCCTTCAGGTGTGTGTCCTGCAATCCTGCTGACTCAGATCCCTCCCTCCCTCCCACCCCCATCCCCCCCACCCCTCCCCCAACACAGGGCTCTGTGGACTTCCTGTCAGGTCCTGGGTCGATCGACCTCAATCTGAACTGGCTGTCAGACTTACAACCTCACACAGACTCCAATTCAAGTTCCTAAAGAAACTGTTGTTTGGTAAAGAGATTAAACAAAATTCTGTATACGTGTATGTGACCTTGTGTTTTAAGTGCCTAAAGCTTAGCAGAGGTTAGAGGTAGCAAGGCCTTGTGGGAATTAGTGTTGGGGGCTTTCATTTGTACTGGGGATATTGAAGGGGGTGGGATTTTGCCCTGCTTTATACATTGATCGGCAGATCCACATGTACATTAGCAGACATTTCGGTTGACTCCCACACCCTTACCCCACCACACAGGGTCTCACCCCCAGAATGATGACAACACAGGGAACAGTTGCTGTTCCGGCGCTTTGTGGGTTTGATGTTGTTTTGTTGTGGGTTGTCTTGAAAATCTTGTTGATTCCTATTAAAGCTGATCTTATGAGTAGAGACAGAATCCTGGAGTTTAATGATCCCATGGCTTTCTATGCGTCTTTTACCAACCTTTATGAATGGGGCTAATTGCAAACGAGACCAGACTTGTCAGATAGGAAGGCAGGCTTGGAGACAAGCAGGCAGACGGGCAAGCCAGGAGCTGGTGTGTGTAGGGAGATATTTGCAGACGCCTCTGGTAATGTTTCATTGTTTGCTGTAACACCCTGGCAGGGAATTCCACAGTTGCTGCTGAACTGGGCTAGGCTGTATGTGGGCTAAGGCTAGTCCTGGGTCACCTCTGGGCTGAACCATGCTGGGCTGTATGTGGGCTAAGGCTAGTCCTGGGTCACCTCTGGGCTGAACCATGCTAGGCTGTATGTGGGCTAAGGCTAGTCCTGGGTCACCTCTGGGCTGAACCATGCTGGGCTGTGTCTGGGTCACTGCATATTCAATCATCAGAAAGTGTTGTGCCAACTGTTATCCGTTTGCCTAGTGCCCGATGTTGACTTGAGGGCTAGACAGAGGGTAAGACCATTTGTTGGTGTGTAGAATTATCTGCTGTGGTGAAGTTGAAGCATTAGAGAAAGAACAGAGAGAGAGAGGGAGAGAGAGAGAGAGAGGGAGAGAGAGCATGAGAGACAGAGAAAGAGGTCGGGAGAGCTGGAAAAGTGGTGAGATGGGTGTAGCTGGTAATAGGGTGTTGCTTGGTTGGTTCCTTCTCTGATCCTCAGAAATCTAACCTGCAATGAATCATGGGAACTGTGCCACCCTTTAGAAGTATACCCCGTCAGATTTTGTCAATGGTCCGGTGATAGTTTTCTTTTCGCTTCTTGATGTTATGATGAAATCCTGTGGACGTGGCGTGCCATGTGATGTCACTTCCCCTTTGTAAAGCTTCACCAGCAGATGCAGCCAGGTGAGGGGTTACCATAGTTACAGAGGCTTTGGATTACCGTGGTTATAGAGGCAGTGGGTCTTTGGATTGTCTTGTATGTGTTTGAAATGTTCTTTTGTGTCTCAATGCAATCTTTTACAAATCAAACCTTCAGAAAAGAGAAAAAAAGAAAAAGAGCCTGTGTATGTATTTTTTATGATTGTTATTTTTATAAGTGTATTAGACACTGCAGCGCTTTGGAGTGTGTGAGCAGTGTGTGATCTTGTATGTCTGATGGATCGAACATGAAGCTGTCTTCATCATTAAACAAGAGGTCAAACCCAAATGGAAACGTCTCCTGGTGATGATTGAGTCTGTAGCGACCTCTCTGCCGCTGGTCTAGCCCTAAGGTCAGAGGTCATGGTCATAAACTGCTTTGCTCCAGATGCCTATCCTGTTCCAGCCGACCTGACCCTATTGTTATATAACAATAAAGAATAACACAGTTTCTTATTTTATGATATTAATTTGTTCTCCACAGCGGTTTAGTCTAATACAGGATTATATTCTATATCTTGCCAGGACCACCAGACTTAACCATAACCAGTACACCTAGCTATAATTTCCAGACCTAGTCAGAACAAAAAGGTATAGCCATAAAAGTAGAGTCAGTTAGAAGCATCAGGGCAAGTATCAAGCTAAGCCAGGATGCCTAACCAGGGGTCAGGATTCAGCTGGAGCGACTGGATCGGCTGTTGCCAGAAAAAGAGCTGGTGAATGTGAGAGATTTGCATCCACCAGAAAAGAGACCTTAATCTCTGCCTGCTCATCACATTCTCACTCTCCCTATCTCTCTCTCCCTCTCTTTCTTTCTCTACCTCTCTCTCCCTTTATCTCTCTCTTTCTCTGTACCACACTCTTTCTCTCGCTTCCACTCTCTGCCTCTCTCTCTCTCTCTCTCTCTCTCTCTCTCTCTTTCTCTCTCTCTCTCTCTCTCTCTCTCTCTCTGGATGTCAGGCTGGTCAGGGCAGGGAAGCACCAGGGCTGGGTCAGAACCTGCCAACAATACTGGGTGGTCTCAAAATAAAGCAGAGCTCTGAACAAAAGAGCGATTATGGCCGTCATATAGGTCACTTGTCTCTTTGTCCCAGATTAGAAGGGATAGACAGAGATATGCTATAGACACCTAGGGATAGAGACAGAGAGGAAGAGAGAGAGAGCCCCAGTGAGGTATATATAGCAACCATGATAAGGACATTATATCTTTCACTTAAGCTTATTTGCAGCTTATTAACCTGAGCCTCGCACGTGCACGAATGAATGCAGTACACAAGCGCACACACGCGCGCACGCACGCATGCATCCACACACATACACTACAGTGCATTGAAATACCTGTAAATAAATCTCATCCAGGTAACAGGATGACTCCATGACCACGCCTCTCTCTCTCCTTCCCCTCTTTCTTACTTCTCATCTCTCCTCCGCCTCCTTCCTCCCCCGCCTCACCCAATTCCCGGGACTCGAAATGGAGGTTTTCTCTTCCTCTCTGACTCTAGAGTCGTGTGGTGGCTGCTCTATCTGATGGCTTTTCCACTCAGGGATTGGAGAGAACACTGCCTTGTGGGATTCTCTCTCATACGATCCCGCTCTCTCTCCCCTATCTCTCCCGCCCTCTTTCCATGGAGAGACGTTTTTCCAGCGCTAGTGGATTTAAAGGAGAGGGAGTCCAGCGCCTGGCTTGCAGTCCAGTTCAGCGTGCTGGCGACAGACTGAACCAGTATGGAGGCCCAGGGTTCTGGGAGAACTGCAAATGCTCGCAGAAGTCTGACACTCACTGGTTCAAAGTCTATTTGCATTTATAGATTTTCCCTTCATTCACGTTCTTATTGCATAGTGATAATCAGCCAACTCCTCTATGTGTTTCCAACTGTCTCTGTGGGAGGGGATCACTCTGTGAACTGCTCCTCTCAAGGTTCATTCTATTTTTCCCTTTGAGTTTTTTCAAGTTCATCCCTGTCTTCCTTGAGGGTTTAAGGTTGGTTTGGGTACAGTTCTAGAGCATGTAAGAATGACCTCGCTTGTTAAAAGAGCTATGCAAATACAGATTGATTTGAGTCTTAGTCCCATATGAGTCCTGTTCCTAGAAGCCCTTTCTATTCGGCCTCTGGAGACTCAGTCACGTGACCAGACCTTCTTATCCCAGTCATTCTATCCCCTTGCCTTCACACACCCGCAGCTTTCCTGGTATCAACCACCAGCTTACGTGACCAAAGCCCCGGACTCAGAGAAGGTGTGTCCCAGCGCCGTGACAAAGGGTAACGTGAACCCACGCTTTCCGTCCGACACGTCATCGTCTCCAAAAGGCCTTCGCTCTCCTCCGCTTTTCAGCCCTGGAGCGCGGTGCCTCTAGCGTGGCGTGGCGTGCCTTTTCCCCTTGGAATCCTTCGGTGCCTCCGACGAAGGGAAAGATGGAGGGAGATGCGGCAGGAATGAAAAAGGGCAGTGAAAGGTGGACGGACGCGAGAGGATGGAGGAGAGGTGGGGGCAGAGGCGAAGGAAGTGAGACCGAGGACGTGAGACCGAGGACGCGAGGGAAGAGAAGGAGGACGAGGTGGAAGGGAAAGGAGAGACTGGGAAGAAGGAGTGGAGGAGATGAAAGGAGCGTGATCCTCTTGTTAGTTAGATTGCTATTACTTACCACAGTTGTCAGGTTTTCAGACATCTCTACTCACTGCACTTAGAACAATACTCTTCCCTTTTCCAAAGAAGAAAATAGCTGTGGATACAAACAAAGAGAGAGAAAGATTGTGATTAAACAGATAGATTAATGGGTTGCTCTGTGAATCATACTGTTCACCTACTCTGAACAACACACACTCGCACGCAAATACACGCGGGGGGGAAGTGACAATACGTCACTGCTTGAGCAATGGTGCTTTGGGTATTACAGTGTTTGCTATGGGTGTGTTTGAGGCAGATTGTACAGCAGCCGCTGATCAATGGGATCCCATCTATCCAACATGACTTGAGACTGTCCATGTGGAGCGAGCTGTCCTTCCATCAACCTGCTACTTCATTAGGCTCGCCCAGTTACAACGTTGTGCGTGCATTCATGTGTGTCCGTGTGTGCGTGTGTGTGCGTGTGTGTGTGTGTGTGCGCAGTCGTGTGTTTCGTGCTCGTATGTGAGATTGTTTTGGTGGGCTGGAGGCCTCGGTTGTTAGCCTATAATAGTTTTGTTCTGATTCAGCCTCCTAATCTTTGGACGATGCATCAAAACACAACTTTAAGATCGATCGCAGTGCAGTTCAGCTGACAGCGCTTTCATAGTGTGCAAAAGTGAGGCTGCAACATTGAGCGTAACCAGAACCCTTCACATAGCAGAACTCACAGCCAGTCACGTCAGATCAAAAGATACTTTAGAACCTCGGTCTGGTCCTGTTAGACTAAAGAACCTCAGTCTGGTTCTACTGTTCTCCATAACCCCAGTTCAACTACAATATGGTTCTACTGGACTCCAGAGCCCATGTGTGGTTCCACTCTTTACATGATGACCGTGTATTTTTCCCCAGACACCCTTCATCAATGCTCTCCTGACTGTGACTCAGCGCACCAAACAGCCTGTACTTCCCAGCGCCTGTAAACAGCTCAAGAGTCCTGCGTCTCATCCAGGCTGTTGGGAATGTGTTTGAGTCCGGCCAAAATAGCAAACAGAACCTCTTTGTGAACCTTGTCTTTCTCTCAGACAAACGAGACTGGGCTGTTATCTTTAGGCTAACTGGATCCAGATGGTCTGGACCAGTCGGGCTGACCAGTGGTAGAACATTCTGGTTCTCTCAGAGAATCAGACAGATTGGCGGTAGAACATGCTGGTACTCTTAGTGAAATGGGCAGAGCAGTGGTAGAACATAATGGTTCTCTTAGTGAAATGGGCAGACCAGTGGTAGAACATGTTTATTCTCTTAATGAAATGGGCACACCAGTGGGTGAACATGCTGTTTCTCTCAGAAAAGTAACAATTCTTCTCTCTGGGTCAGATCAGGGAAGACAAGCACAGACAGGGGCCGGGGGACCGGTTCATTGGGTCCACAGGTCATGCAGTGTGATGGGGCTGTCTGCCTTCTGGGTGGCCAGAACCCTGTACTGTATTTGGGATGCCTGGTTCGTCTCTCCTGGGTCATGCTGGTGATGATTCTCTATGTCTGTGTTAGTGGTATGAGTTCTGGCTTACAGTGCGACAGCTTGGCTTTTGTTTTGAAACACGCAAGAAGATACAACTGTGTGAATGTGTGCGTGCGTGTGAGTATGTGTGTGTTTGCGTGCGTGCGTGCGAGTATGTGTGTGAATGTGTGGAGGGGGAATGAGAGTCTACGTGGCTCTGCGTGAACTTGATGTGGGTATGAGTCTCTGCCAGTGTTTGTGCACGGGCGACTGTGTGTGCGTGGGTGTGTGCGGGGGCGTGTTTGTGTGTGTCTCTGCGTGAGTGTGTTCTCCACACCTCATTAGCTCGCTAACGTAGTGTGCTCCTCAGAAAAACGCCAGTCGGCTCGCAGGACACTAATTCATTGTCTGACAGCTGTTTTCTTTTCTCTCTTGGCCTCCCTCCCTCCCTCTGTCCTCTCTCACTCAGATCCTGGGCTGTAATTCTACACACAGTACCAGCTGGAGGGGGTCCTAGAAAACACAAACACACACAAACACACTCACTCATTCACTCACACACTCACACGCGCGCACATACTTACATTCACAAAAGATCCAGATCCCACACTAACATACATCCTTGTGTGTTAGTTTATCACTTCCACCCTGTAGAAACTTCCAGTGTGTTTGAGTGTGTTTGATTGAGGTATGACTGATGAAAAACATGCACACCTAAGGAATGTCTTGCATATACTGAAAAGACGTTGACTGAACATGCAGCCTGGCCTGTTCATGCTAGATGTTGTTGCAAACACACAAACACACACACCTTTACACACACACACGGATGTTGTGTGTCTTTCCCCTGGCTACACACTGCAGTACGGCAGAGTGTCAAGTCTCCTTTAGGATCAGCTTCCTTCACATATCCTGACAGGATGCGTCCTGAAAACAGGGCCGTACACCTCGGTCCAGCCCGGCCCAAACTTCACACACTCTGAACTGGGAGTCTGGTGATAGGAAAGTGTACAGGGCTTCTGCATCAACTAAGCAGGGGCTGGAGGGTTCTACCCCTTAGAGATGAACATCATAATGAAGATGATGGTGATAATGGTGAGATAATGAGGTGTATCTGGAACAAAGCAATCACCGTATGATCACCCCAGCCTCCTGCTGCCTCGTGTGGATCTGAATCAGCAGAACAATGTGCCATTGAGCCCAGGCCCTTGTTTGCACAAGCACACATTTAGCTATTCCATTGATTCCTTTTTTTATTCAATGACTTTGCGTTTTCGTTGTATTTCAACCTCTCTTCTTCCTCAGTCTTCTTCTCTCCCCTGGTGTTCCCCCTACTCCTCCCACAGTCTTTGCGTGAGTCCTTCTGTACCTGCACGCACAGGTACACCGAAACACGTTCTCCCAGGGGTGTTTCTCAATTGACTTGTATGTGCGTGTATGCTTTGTGAGGTAAGAAGTGTCCACCTGCGCATGTTTGAAACAGGAGACTGACTGTGCAGCAGCAACTCAGGGTTGCCTCAGTCGCTCTGACAGATTAGGGTGCATGGGAGCGGTGGCGGACTGTTTTACCGGAGCACAGTAGCAATTTGCAACATACCTCTCTTCTCGTGAGCTCATAAAAGTTAAAATTACAGCAGTTAAAGGCATATAAAGGCTGCTGCTTTACGGGGAGAACATAACTCCTGTACAGTCCAGACCTAGCCTCTGCAGAACAGCCAGCTGGGAGGATGCTGGCAGAGGAGGAGGGGGAGCAGGGGACAGGGGGTTCGCTCTCCTCTCATCTTCTCTTCTTCTCTTCCCTTCCCCTCTGCTCCCATCCCCTCCCCTCCTCTCCTCTCCCATCCTTTCTTCTCCCATCCCCTCCCCTCCTCTCTTCTCCTCTCCCCTCCTCTCCTCTTCAGGCAGGATATTAGTCCTGAATCTGATTAGTTTCAGCAGAGCCCTGGCTCAGCCAATCAACACATTATCTCAGATCTCCGTCAAGTTCCCTAAAAGTCTCGTATGATGGGGAAAGAGCTTGGGAAAGAGCACATCTCTGTAACTCCAAACATGGAAATGTTTTGGCTCTTACAGAGAATGTTGCGGTTTGGAGCAAAGTCCTCCATTACTCCCTTTTCGCCCAGAATCAGTAACATTCGCTGACAATGTTGTGACAGTCAACTTTATTGGATCACTCGCTCTTCCTTTTTTTCCTTCCCACTTGCTCTCTCTCTCTCTCTGCCTTATCTTTGACGTTCCCTCTCCATATCTACCTTGCGTGTTTTACAGCAGCTGTGGATATCTCTGCAGCACATTCCCCCCTCTCCCTGCTACTATACACAAGCACATACGCACAGAGACGCAGAAATAGCACCTCATGTATGTGCTGTATGTTGCCGTATGTTGTATGTTGTTCATTGCCGTATGTTGCATGTATGTACCACTCCCTCCTCCATGCTGCTGATGAGGGCGATGGAGAGAGAGAGGGAGGGAGGGGCCCTTGGGGAACATGGAGGAGGGTGGTAAAGGTAGCCCAGGTGCTGAGACACCAGACAGATCTGGATGTTCCCTGGACCACAATCACTTTATGGGGGGGTGCAGGCAAGAGTGTCAAACACTATGGGGGGAAAAACGCGAAACTTGCCACAACATAAACCCGACTTCCGGTTTGAGTTGGTGTATGTGTGTGTGTGTGTGTGTGTGTGTGTTTGTGTGTGTGTGTGTGTGTGAGTGTGTGTGTGTGGGGGGGTGATGTCAGTGGTGTCAAGTGTAGCAGGAAAGCTTCACTCACGGGTTGAAAGGTGTTACTTAGACACACCTGTCTTGAAACAGCTGTCTCTGTGCTTGGAAGGACAGGAGGAGGAATGGAAGAGAGGAGAACAGGCGAGGAAAGATAGATGATTTTTCCATCCCACCTTCACTGGAGTGAGTTACAGCATGTTTGTGGCGTGTGGGGGGAAGCGCGAGGAGCAGAGCAGCAGAGTGAATGGAGAACAGAGGTTTACCGCACGAGCTCTCTCTTCCTCTCTCTTCCTCTCTCTTTCTCTCCGTCTCTCTGTTCTTTCTCTCTCTCCCTCTATCTTTCTCTCTCCCTCTCTTTCCCTTTTTCTCCCCCTCTCTTTCCCTTTTTCTCTCCCTCTCTCTCTCTCCCTCTCTCCCTCCCTCCCTCTCTCCTCCCATGTCTCAGTGCTTCTCCTTTCCCAGCTGCAGGACTTTACATTTGACTAGACAGGGAAGATTGAGAGGTATTTTTTCATGTAACTGTAAAGATCATAACTGTACTGGGGACATGCAGGGAGACTTAACAGCTTGTGAAAGTTGAGGGCCAGACGGTCTCGTGCGCAGAGTAAAAAAAACACATAGAGACGAGGGGGTGAGCTGCTCTTACAAGTGAAGGAAGAGGAGATGTTTTAGTCTGGAAGCAGAGAGAGAGAGAGATAAAGAGAGAGTGAGAAATAGACCGAGAGAGTGAGAGTTTGGGGTTACAACATTTCTTGTCAGACACTTAATACTGTGCTGACAAGGACCACACAGAACATTGATATCTACCTTCGTTCTACAGTCATAAATACGTGACCGTAAGAGTGTTGGTGATTATTAATGAGGTTAAGAAGTAACAAACAATCAAATTTCACTAACAATAAAACTGTTTTTTAACATCTTTCCACAGATATGTTGTTCACCCAATTGTACTATCAAGGAAATGCCGATTTAGTGAAAACAGACTGGCTACCTATAGCTTCCTTCAGTAGTGATACGTTAGTACTGCAGCTACTACTGTAGTTAGTACTGCACTGTTAAGTTCAGATACTGTTTCAGGGGAAGACGAAATGACTGACAGAAGGTCAGCTGTGTCAGATGACCCTGGGATCCACTGTCAACAGCTGATTTCGGTGATTTGTTGAGGAGAGTGTGAGGTGATTGCTTGAGGGTCAGATGAGTGCAAAATGATTGGTTGAGGTCAAAGGGGTGGTGGTTGTTGGTAGATACTGTCAAAATATTGGTAACAGACAAAACACAGAAGATTTTGGAGGAGAGGGAGAGAGAGCGAGAGGGAGAGAGGCGAGGGAGGGAGAGAGAGAGGGAGAGAGAGAGAGAGAGAGGGAGGTAAAGCAAGTCATCCAAGAATGTCCTATTATCATTATTCAACACAAGATGTTTTTCCCTAATTTATTGTATTTCCCTTTCCCTGCTTCCATCACAGTTATGATTCATTCTAAATGGATTGCACCAGTTCAGCTCCAAGATAAGAACTACGTTTTTTTTTTGTGGTAAAATCTCCTGTGAGATAAATGGCCAGAGATGGTGTATGTGCGCGAGTCCATTCTCATACCTAGGTGCTGTTTTGAGTGGATCTCAAGCACCCAGCGACATGCCGCCGTACGCACTCCTCTTGGCATCTCAGCATCACTTCACACGCGCATGCAGAAGCTTCACACACAAAGACAGTCACAAAGATTAGGTATCACACGCATCACGCACAACACACAACGCTACGCGTAGCTGCTGTCACACCAGATCAGAAAGAGCAGACAGTATGATATGATACCAAAGGTCAGCCTGCTGACTCAGTCCAATCTACTTGCTTACAGTTAACCAACACACATGTCACTACTTCACACCACATAATGTACAAACGCATGTGTGTATCACATCCACTAGTATTTCGATTGCATAAGTTCCACTATGTGTATGTGAAAGAGCCAATGGCTTGGAGTTGAATAACCAATGGTTATGTGAGGACGTTCATATGAGATCTATAAAACAACATCGTCCAGCTGCGCAAGCCTGGAGTAGTCACATAACTCCACAATTCTCAAAGAGATAATACAATCCAGCTGTTAATGTCTTAAACACTACAAATTGGATCGTTTTCCATCCCGAATAGAGTGTATTTATAATGAATCACATGTTAACATGTTAATCACACTCTCAAGAAAGTGCCCTCAACCTTGAGTCATCGATACACAAGTACATGGAGGTTAGTTATATAAGTAATGCCAAGGAACTAAGGGGGATAGCGACATGACGCAGAATGTTTCTATGAAGAAGCTCAATGAGTAAGAACCCATGACCTGAGCATGCTCAGTCATCTTGATCTCGGATGTTGTAGTTAATTGGCTCTGATGCTGACGCGGCCTGGTCCCTCGGCGTTTGTAGGCGTCTCACAAGGTGGCAGCAGCGTGTGAGGCTCTGTGGACGCGGCTAGCTGGGGTGTGGCTCACTGCAGCAGTGTGTGAGGCTCTGTGGACGCGTCTGGCTGGGGTGTGGCTCACTGCAGCAGCGTGTGAGGCTCTGTGGACGCGGCTGGCTGGGGTGTGGCTCACTGCAGCAGCGTGTGAGGCTCTGTGGACGCGGCTGGCTGGGGTGTGGCTCACTGCAGCAGCGTGTGAGGCTCTGTGGACGCGGCTGGCTGGGGTGTGGCTCACTGCAGCAGCGTGTGAGGCTCTGTGGACGCGGCTGGCTGGGGTGTGGCTCACTGCAGCAGCGTGTGAGGCTCTGTGGACGCGGCTGGCTGGGGTGTGGCTCACTGCAGCAGCGTGTGAGGCTCTGTGGACGCGGCTGGCTGGGGTGTGGCTCACTGCAGCAGCGTGTGAGGCTCTGTGGACGCGGCTGGCTGGGGTGTGGCTCACTGCAGCAGCGTGTGAGGCTCTGTGGACGCGGCTGGCTGGGGTGTGGCTCACTGCAGCAGTGTGTGAGGCTCTGTGGACGAGGCTGGCTGGGGTGTGGCTCACTGCAGCAGTGTGTGAGGCTCTGTGGACGCGGCTAGCTGGGGTGTGGCTCACTGCAGCAGTGTGTGAGGCAGACCGGTCAGGCCAGGCTGGAGCCGAGGGCTAATTACATCGCATTAGAAGCGTCCGTCAACAAGAGAGGAGGGCTTGGATGTTTTATTGCACGGTTTATGTATTTAGAGCCTCTCGTCTCTCCCATCTGCCGGCCACGCTGCTGGCCTCCCGCTCCCGCTCCACGTTCGCAAATCGAGAAACATGAAAAAAGCTGTTGAAAGGAGACGATCCTGCTGCGAAATGACGATCTGCGCTCCATAAATAAACCCACGGGTCTCCCGATGTTTCTCAGATCCTGATTCCGCTGCGGAGGACGTAGCGGGGCTGCGCTTCGGCGGAGGTTGTTTGTTGGTCTATCGATTTGGCTGAGATGGCGTGGAAAACTCATATAACGGTAATGCTCAAATTGCGGTCATGGCAGTGACGATGAACACAGCCAAGGCCTGGGATGGTGATTGGATGAGACAGTTCAAAGTTGTTGAGGCTGCAGTTGCCAAGCCAGTCTGTTTTGTTTGCAGTTGCTGGCCCTCTGCTCCGCTCCGCACACCACCACCACATGACACGCCATGAAGTTGCCAGTCTCGGCAAATATGTCTGTGTGCCAGCTTCGTTCCCAGAATGCATCTGTTCGCCAGCCCCGGTTGTGATGTGCATCTGTGCCCCCTGTAAGTCCTCCTACCCTACAGCACTCCCTCTGTAGCCTCATTCACACTGCCAACCCTCTTGGCCTCCGAACCTTCTACCTCGCATCTCAACCCTCCTCTCATCTCAACCTACCTGTCCTCTCATCTCACCTCTCCTCTCAACCTCCTAACCTCTTAACCTCCAACTTTCCTGCCCCTTACTTTCCTAGCCTCTTCCTGTCCTCTCCGCACCTGCCATTCCGTTTTCTACACCTCCCTATCTGGTAAGTATCCACCCTTACCCCCGCTCCCTCCGCCCCCCGCCCCTTGCCCCCCACTCCGTGCTCCCCACCGCTTGCCCCCTGCCACCCCTTGCCCCCCACAGCCCCTTGCCCCCCGCCCCTTTCCCCAGCCCCTCGCCCCCCCTGCCGTCCATCTGCCTCCATCGTTTTGTGCGTCTCCTACCCTTGTGTATTTCCTCTGCCCCTTCCCCGCTCCCAGTGCCAGGGGCAGGCAGATTACAGGATGTACCTCACATTGTGTCACCGCGTTCCAGCCTTGAACAAACCAAACAGCTTTACCAGAAGAGAAGAATAGCTGGCAGAGCACCTGTGGCGGAAGAGAACAGCAAGCCTGCCACCACCTTGCGGTCAGTCTGTGCTGTCCTTGGGGGGGGGGGGGGGGGGGGACTGGGTGCGTGGCAAATCTCCTGGACCCTGAGAATAACAGGAACATCCTGAGAGCTTCAGGGAACTGACAGAAGAAAAGAAGACATTGTGATGAGGAGAGACCGAGAGAGGATGACAGAGAAACAGATGGAAAATCTGTCAAAGGCAGAGAGTGAGCAGAAGAGAGAGAGAGAGAGTGGGCAGAAGAGACAGAGAGAGAACAGAATAGAGAGAGTGTGAGCAAAAGAGAGAGAGAGCAACAGAGATAGTGAGAGACGTTCAGCTGTTTATTGTCAGAAGCAAGGCGAACCACAATCCGACCACCTGTAAACAATAAAGGAACCAAGGAGGTTGAGACATGGTGTGTACAGCTGTCAGATCTCGAACGCCCCGAGGTCGCACCGCATCTCGTTCTTCACGCCACGTCAGCTGCAGCCCATGAACCACGCCTAAATCGACGTTTCGGTCAAATCGATGCTCGACGTGAATCATTGTTCACCTCATAATGTGATAATGTGCGTCGCTGAAACCTTATAGCCTAGCTTGAGCGGAGCATGTCATCCAAGGCTTTGAAGTACAGCTGTGGACCGGGCCTGGGCCTCTCAGCTCTTACGGACGGGACAACGTTGCTCAGGGAACCTGGAGGAATAAACATCCGTTGCACGCAACTCAGACCGGCTCGGCACGGCGCTGCGGAGGAAGGGCTTTCCTGCTCCAGCCGGAGCAGGAAAGCCGGAGTCCGGAGGTGTTTTCAGCAGGCTGTGTTGACACGTCCTAGCAACTGAAAAGGACCTGCGACTGAGAGGTGCTGACTCATCATTGGGAAAGGTTAGGGATCTGCGTGTGCTCGGTTGCCTTCGCGTGTTTTCCGCAGTTTCGACAACAGCGCGCCTCAAACGTCGAAAGCATTTGCGATGTGCAACATACACCTTTGCCATCTGACAACCGCAACTGCGCGTGCGTGTCTATGTGTGGGTCTATGTGTGTGTCTATGTGTGTGTCTATATGTGTGTGTGTGGGAGGGGTGAGCAAAGCGCCAAGTGTGTCTGTGGTGTGGTAGATGAGCCAGGGCGATACCTCTGCGGTGTGTGTTGTTGTTAGCGAGCGGAACCGCAGATCAAACATCTGCCTGGCTCCCTGACCCAGACTGTCTGTGAGGTGTATCTGCTGCTCCTCTGCTGTCTTCCCCCTCCTGTTCAGACATGCCACACGCAGCAGGTCAGGGGCCCAGAGCGAGCTGTGTTGACGTTGGACCTTAATCAAGCAGCGTTCAAGATCACCGCGGGGTTCAGCCAGACTGTAAATGCTCCCCCTCACCTCCCCGTCATCTTCAAAGACGCTCTTCTGATTGCTATCAGGTGCGCTCTCGCTCCATCAACAGCAGAGCATGTGTGTTTCCGTCGTCTCAGATGGGGCTTGTCCTGCTCGCAGACACACTGCTGCTGCGGCTCCCAGGCCCTGCCCTGAGGGGTGCTGCCCCCTCTGGTGCGGTAACAGACGTCTTGCTGTCAACACCTGTCCCCACCGCTCGCCGGGGGGCCGGGGGGGGGGGGGCGTTCTGCCTGCCTGGCCGTGTGTTCAAACACGCCGCTAACAGGACTCTCGATGATGCTCACCGCCGTCCCAGCATTCGGCCTCGTGTAAATCACCTTGGACACATTGTGATTATCATAGACTCCCTAGGGCCTGGAGCCCGGCGGAGGGGTGGGGGGTGGTGGGACGTGCGGAGGGATTTGGCGGGGGGACGTAGTCTAAGTGGACAGGGCCAACCAGTCGCAGGCAAATCTCTGATTGTACACGTGGCTGCTTGTTTCATTTCACAGCAGACACCTTTATTCAGCCAGGAAGAAAGAGAGAGAAGGTTAAAGGGTGCAAAGAGGAGGGACAAAGAGCATCCCATGTGTGTGTGTGTGATGTGAGAGAGAGAGAGAGAGAGAGGAGAAGAACAGAGAGAGAAAGAAAAGAAAGAGAGGAAGAAAGAGACAGAGAGACGGAGGACAGGATAAGAAGGAGATGAGAGAGAGAGTGTGGCGAGGTCAAAGAGGACTGTGCTTTTTAATTAAAGGTAAGCCCATAGATAGTAATCCCAATGTTGAGATGAATATTCTTGTTCTGTGCTA
>BROE01000014.1:9710809-9756332 GCA_036571765.1 Plecoglossus altivelis | reverse complement strand
TAGGGCCTGGAGCCGGGAGGGTGGGTGGGTGGGTGGGGGGGACGTGGGGGAGGGGGATTTGGGGGAGGGGGGACGTAGTCTAAGTGGACAGGGCCAACCAGTCGCAGGCAAATCTCTGATTGTACACGTGGCTGCTTGTTTCATTTCACAGCAGACACCTTTATTCAGCCAGGAAGAAAGAGAGAGAAGAGGTTAAAGGGTGCAAGAGGAGGGACAAAGAGGCATCCCAGTGTGTGTGTGTGTGTGTGAGAGAGAGAGAGAGAGAGAGAGAGAGAGAGAGAAAGAGAGAGAGAGAGAGAGAGAGAGAAAGAGAGAGAGAGAGAGAGAGTGTGGGGAGGTCAAAGAGGACGTGCTTTTTAATTAGGTAAGCATAGATAGTAATCAATGGAGGAATGTCTGGCACGTTAACACATAACAAGAAGATGTCATTAACCACACGCACGTACACCTACAATCAAAGCTTTTTCATAGCTTTAGGGTTAGTTATAGTTCTGTACAGTACACCCACTTAACAAGAAACCCCTTTGCAAGCACACACACTCATGCAGGATTCTATTCATATACGGAGTCCAATCAGACGTGGAATCAGGAAGCTGCTTGCGTTCTCTCCATGGAAAGCTTAATGACCACAGACCTCCTCAGACATGATGACCACATGATTCATTTAAAGATGTTTGATTAACTGGAGAGACAACACACTCTGTTTTACACCATAATCCACTCCACTCCTAATCAAGAGGGTGATGAATTGGATGAGGATATGGGATTCTGAAGTGTGTGTGTGTGTGTGTTTGCAACGGTTGAAGAGGATTCTTGACATGCTGCCCTGGCCTCAGAGACACACTCTCTCACTTGAAGTCACGCGCTCACTCACTCACGACACACACCAACACACAAGCGCGAATGCATTGATTTTTCCATGTTGATTTTACTGAGTGTTATGTGGTACATCTCCTGAAATGTCTCTCTCACCGGGGGGGTTCTCTCAAACTTCCAGCTGTACAACCTCTTGTTATCACTCATTACACAGAGAGACAAGCAGATGTCTCCCAGAGATCTGAGGATGGAGTGCTTGACAGAGAGAATGGGAGAGTAAGAGAGAGAAAAAATGAGAGAGAGAGAGGAGAGAGAGAGAGAGGAGAGAGAGAGAGTTGGACTGCCTGTTTGCCATCTGCTGTGATTGGTTGAAACACACAGGGCCTCTCTGGGATGTAATCCAGCAGAAAACGGCGGTCAGCCTTTAACCAGATCCAGCTGTAACCCACCTCTGTCCAGTCCAGCGCAGCACATCATCTCACTGGCTGGATGTCCTGTATCCCATATGAGTCGTATCGGCTGGAAACACTCCTCAGTATCTGCCACCTCGCTTCTCAATGGCCCAATGCCCTGTCTCACACAGCCCAACTCTCTCCTTATGGACAGGGTGTCCTTTTCTGTATTGGCGAACTCTTTGCTCATCGGCTGAACGTCCTGTCTCATTCCCGTCTCTTTCCTGTCCTTAAACTCGTCTCCTCCTTTCCTTTTCTTACGCTGAGTGGGATGAGTGGTTCATGTTTGCAAAAACAATTGCTCCAGCAATAGAAGGATGACATGGATGAAAAATAGCAGCAGATGTAGAGGGATCCATGGACCTCATGTACTGCCCATGGGAACTGTCGTAGTATTCTTGGCCAACAGGTGCCACCAATGGGAACTGCACTACTAAGCAAAAACTGTCTGCATTTGTCGAATCAACTACCCAACTATTTTAATGACCAGCTTCAACCAGGACTGCACATTTGGCATTTTAGTATTCATATGCTTGTAAGTGTCATAGCCAAGTCTATTATAAATTTATTGACGGCATGATTTGTTTGTTAGTCATTTATCTGACTCCAACATAAATAATTCCACAACTGGGAACAGACTGGACTGTTGCCAAGCCACAAGTACACATTCTTGCACATGCTAGCCTGCTATTCTGTGTGGTGGGACTACAGGTTACCTAAATATTATTTTCACATGTCAAACGTCAATTACGATTTGCTTGTTTATTCACGAAGGAGGACGGAAGAGGTTGAAATGGCCGAGGTGCGCGTCCACAAGCAGTACCTGTCGGTGACTGATATCCACAGGGAGACAGAGACAGGCCCTAGGGGAAGCAACGGAGATAAGACAACGGCCAAACTTCGTGGAGTCTGAATGCAGACCATGTGTCGGAGAGCATCTCGTCTGACAGCGCACTAAAACACGAGGGGAAAAAAAAACATCAAACTGAAATCTCCCTTCATGTTTCTTATATTTATGAGAAGTCCTTTTTAAGCTTCAGTAGGATATCACATCAGACTTCCTGACGCCTTCCATTCAGTGTGCTGGGGCAGTAAGGAAATAGGAATCAAAACACAAAAGAGTGTTAAACCGATACAAATGAGGATGACGGTATTAGAAATGATAATCAGCCCATTTTAGTGTGCGTGCAAAAACATCCTGCTAGATGAATCTAATTTCAATCTTCTTGTCTCTGTAACTTCCGAATTGATTTTTGACTCATGGCTTGAATTAAACAGAACGGCATGAATTCGGCTGGCGGTGGGCGGTATCTTTTGAACTGAACAGTAGGATCTGGGTGTGACGCACGTGGCGTTGTGGCAGAGGTACACGTTTCCGTGGTGACTCACCAGGCACATCATCATACACTCACACACACACACACACACATCGATGACGCTGTCAGTGACGTCCCCATCACACACTCCACTGCATGCCACCACAGGCTGGACCCCCCATGATGGATGTGTACATGTGTCCCCAGGTAGACAGGGTCAAGGGTCATTAGTCCTAGTGGAGGCAACCTCTATACCTCTCCCTTCCTTTTCTCCAGCCCCTTTATGTTGTTTGTGTATGCATGCGTGTGTTCATGCGCAATCCTCTGGGAGACCATCATAAATATTAATGTTCATCACGCAGGGTTGTTAGCATTCGTGTGAATAGATGAATGGCCTTCACCAATCACAAACAGTAGCCTTCTAACTCTAACTCTTCCCTCTCTGTCTCTCTCTGTCTCTGTGTCTCTCTCTCAACATGATAGATAGCCTATGAATATTGGAAAAACAGACCAATTCAGCACAAGGCTGGTGAGTGGAGCAAAGGAGAGTATGGAGGTATGGGTAGAGGTGAGGAAAGACAGCATGCTGCAGATTCCAGAAGGTGTCAAACGGCATGCGCGAGATGATAAGAAACAGCAGAGTGGAGGTTTAGACAAACTCAAAAACAGAGACTTCAAATGCCAAAAAAAGAGAAAAGATATATACAAAAAAGAAATCAGAAAAAGTGAAGGCTGCAGATGAAACATTTCAAAAGGAAGATGAAGGGATGGTGGGGGCGTCTCCACCCCTGACGACAAGCGGGTTAGGATGGGACTGGCACAACCAAGCCAGGCCCGGTCCAGCCCAACCCAGGGGATCTGTGCTGATGATGCTTCTTGGAGTGCCACAGGTTAAACAATGCCATGCCTAGGGAGCTTCATTGAATAAAACAGCTCAAACACAAAGAGACTTTTCACAGAACTGCCATGGAAAATGTCTACAAGACTCACCCAAACATCCTGTCCAACCCCTCTAACATCACCCCACACAGACAGCTCTTGGTGCTATAAGCAGAGCGGCTAAGATCAGAGCAGGGTCAGGTCCATGGCATCCATAACACACTGTTATTACTCTCTAAATCACGCTCTCCCAGAGTCTCGCTGACAGGGAACCAGGCCCGCTGGGTTAGATGGTCATAATTACAAGCAGACAATGAATGGGAGCCGATAATCTGAGGGCCCCAAGGGCCCTGTTTGAGATGCCAGGGTTCCAGGCTGGCTATGGCACTGCCCTATGGGAGGCCACCGGAGCCATCTCAAGAAAAGAAAGCAAAGATGCCACTGCTTTAACTCTTATTTATGTCTTTGTATGTTTGCCTGCCTGCCTGCCTGCCTGCCTGCCTGCCTGCCTGCCTGCCTGCCTGCCTGCCTGCCTGTCTGTCTGCCTGCCTGCCTGCCTGTCGACCTGCCATATCTGTGTGTCTGAATGCGTACCATGTCAGCTGTGTGGTCACCCGCTCCATCCTTTCCTTATTGTTCTCCTTTTAAACAAGACAAGACTCTAAAAATGAGAAGGTTCAACATTTGTGCTTCTGCCCAGGCAATGAGAAACTGTTCTGTGGAAGCCCATTGAAAAGACCATTAAGTAGAGTGCTCGTTGCTTATTTAAACTAGATCCAATGTTAGTAGTCTTGCTGTCTCTTTGTCTTAAGCAGACATAAATCCCATCGCACATATTGCAGGCAGAGAGAACGCTTCGACATCCCACCGCTATGGAAAATGCTCTGGTGACAAGAGTAGGGTTTCTAACAGTAGAATAGGCAGACTGTTCTTTTTTGGGTGTCCCGTCATAAAATCAGGGGCCTGTGAAACAAATCAATAAAACAATTCATTTTTTTGTGAGAATTCAGAAATATGAGAGGGGGGTGTTTGTGCTGGTGACCATGTAAATGAACGTAGGCCCTCGGCCCCGCCGCAGCCCCCCCAGGCCTCCTCGTGGCAACACCACTCTTCTCCGGTCGTCCCATCTCCTCTGACATCATGCTAGAATGCGTTTCCCCACTAGATATCACCCCGGGAGAAAATACTGCACCCGCCTGGCACATGCCAGCCTGCTGGACTCAGAGCTGCTTCGGGGAAGTCTCACTCCGTCCAACTACACATCTGCTGTTGATGACTCACTGCCATGCCTCTGGATACAGATCGTAGCCAGGAATGTATCAGGACAGAGGATTATCTGTTGATGAGCTTCCTGACCTCTCTGTCTGCGTCTGAAACCGGCCTCCTCCAGAACTCACCCAGAGCCTGACAGGGGGGCTTCCCAGGGAGGGTTACTCTACCAGCCCAGGAGATGGTATTGTAACTGTTCAGAGTGGATGTTGGCAGGGGAGGGGAGGAGGAGGGAAGGGGGGAGGGGGGGGGAGAGAGGGAGGAGGATCATTGCTGTCTCTCTCGCTGTCACTCACATGTGTATTAAATATGCTCCGATGCAGAGACACACGCACAGACACATCTCTCTCTCTCTCTGTCATAGATGCATGCGGATGTTCTCTCTCTTCTCCTCCTCTGTTCATGTGCCGAGTCTGTCAGGAGTTTGCATATGTGACTGGAGCATTTGGACTGTTCACACATTTCACCCATCTGACCCCAAACAAATTCTCTTCTTCTCTCCTCATGTTATCCTCCTCCTCCTCCTCCTCCTCCTCTACCTCTGTTCCAACATTCCCCCATCTATTTTTCTTTCCACTCTTGTTCTGTCTCCTCCCCCTCTTCACCTTTCCTCTCCTCCTTTTCCCTCCTCTCAGAAACGGTGTTCCTTAGGATCCTGCAACACCACTGCCAGCCCAGACAAACGCTGTGTAACTGAAAAAGAGACAACGAATTATTCAGATCATTGGCAACGTGACAAGCAAACGGCAACATATTATTTTCACTGGACTGGAAACAGAATTGGACTTATTTGAAAGGTGTGGTTTGCTGTCCTTGTACAGCCAACCAAACAAACACTGCTGTCCTCATTTAGATTAGATCCATATTGACATGGCACCGTTCCTGATTGGACTGGATACTCTGCTGTACTGTTTTAGTGATCTCCGCTCTAACAGCATCTGATCATGGGATGATTTAAGAGGCTTGCTGAGAGTGGCCAGTTTCCTCTTGCAAGTTCTTGATCGTCAAGAAGTTCCACTGGAGATGTTTCCATCAGTAAATCTCTACTGGGGGAGACCTTGTCAGGCGATTCTGCACTAGAAACAGGAACAAAGTCTGTTCTCCTGTTTCGAAGCAATGTCTCCAACACAGACGTTTACCGGGTCAGGACACTTGTAGTTTAATTCATTCGTAAAGTTCCCCCCCTGCCATCCCACTCCTGAACCTGTTGAACTGTGATCGTGACTCAGCTCCACCCACCTCAGGGTCTTGTTCCTGGCCGTCTGGTTCACTTGGAGCAGTCATGATATCGGTGGATAGCATGCGTTTGTCATGATATTGGTGGATAGACAGTTTGTGTTCACACAGTCAGCTTGATGCTGGTGCTTTTGGCTGAGGCCATACAAACATCACACTCCCTCCCCAAACAAGCTCTACCTCACAGATGGAAAACATTTGTTTGGTATCAGCTTTCACTCAGCGCCGGTTTTGGGCAAGGAAAAAAAATCTTAAACTAGGCTTGGTTAAGAAAAACTTCCTGGAGACTTAGGATCAAATACAGTAGAAATACATACACACACCCAAGCAGGGACACTTGTCACGCGCACGTGAATACACAGAAATACACACTTGCTCTTGCGCACACGCACCGCCCTACCAAGAGGCCACATTCCATGTTTGCTGCAGGGATTTAAGTGTACAAAGCATCACATGGGCCGCTCTCTCTGTCAACGGCCCCTCTGCAAATGACTATTGCCACTGCCATTAGCGGGACGTGCGTCACATGACTGACCCTCTGTCTCTAACAGGAAGTCATTGGTACGTAAACACTTCAGGCCAGGAAGAAAAGACCTTCGCTCTCCGTAGCAACGTGACATTGCTCCTCTCCCTCACCCTAGCAACAGGGCATAAGACCTTAAGGTTTTTTAAAGGCAAACAGGCATGATTCAACTGGAGAGATAGGGGGGCAGAGAGAGAGAGAGAGACAGAGAGAGAGAGTCCACGTGTGAGAGAGAAAGAGAGCTAGACAGAGAGCTAGACAGAGAGTGGATCGAACAGCTGGGTTGGAGATGGTTCTCGTTTTGTTTCCAGCTGTCATTTCCTATTTGCAGTAAGCTCACAGAATACATACATAAGAGAGTAAAAATGAGTGTGTAATATAAAAATATTGAATATTCAAACTTTCAGTCTTAGACATCTATAAGCCAAAGAAGAGGCTTATTTATTTCAACAGAGTCCCAAGGCTCTATGCTGTAGACCATACAAAGGTGATACTCAGATTCTCAGGAATCTCACAGTTCCATTTCATCAAAAGCGCATGCTATTCTCCAATATTTGGATAATCTTTTCTTTCTGTTACCAAATCTGAATGGTTTACCACAAGAAACGGCCTCCAAGGTTTGTGTCAATATGAAGAACAGCATTACATTCTTCCACTATTACAAAGAAGTCATAAAAATGTGTGACCTGTTTCTCATTTCTGGTTTCGAGTTCCTGCCTGGAGACTGAAGGGGAGGATGAGGAAGATGGAGGGGCAGATGTATGGAGGGTTGGAGACAGTTTGAGGAAACATCCTTCCAGATGTCTCCGTTGGACGGCGAAGGCATGTCGAACGTGCCAATCGTCTAATCGGTCACCGAACGCACGAAGTCCTAAGCGATCGGTCACTGCGGTCAGTTGAGGACACTTCTGGCCGCGAGTCCAGAAGGGAGCGGAGGGGTGGGGGGCCCGACATTTATCGCTATCTGTGTCTGCCTCCGACCAATCAGCCGTGGCTGGCCTGAGGAGAGGTGGCGGCGCGTGGCCTCGAGGCACGTGGCTGATACCCGAGGATGTGCCGCTCGCTTCAGCCAGAAAACATTGGAATGAGAGGCGGGACTGCGGCGGTGCTTTCAGAGGGAACGTGTTCACACATGGACGGCTACCGCTCCGTCGCCACGATCTACCGCACCCCAGCTGGATCCAAATCCTTCATCCTTCCTTTCCCAGCATTCTCTCTCTGGAACGGTTCACACAAAAAATCAATAGCACATGTCGCAGGGGTCCATTCCATCAATAGGTTTGGAGCTTCTGTGTTGTGGAGACCTTCGCGATAGGGCCCGTCAACCTCAGGGGACTACAAAAGCTCCGGTAGCTTTTTAAATCAAGCAGTTGGAGAGGATGCTTGAGCGGTGAGCTGCCCTACCCCATGGGGTGGCAGCTCCATGCAAATATAGCTCCTAATGACACAGCACGGCAGCGTGGGGACTGCGATCCCCACACAGCCAACCAGAGGTCATCTCTACCCGCCCAAGGGAGGGGCCTCCGCACCGCTGCGACCGCCGGTCCCGCCCTCGACAAAACCAAAATGACAGACGCCATTTCGTCTTTAAATGCTGCCTGCGGTTTTTGCGGTTGGAGGTCCGGAGGACCTTTGTGGAGGCTCCCGCAGGCTCCGTCGAGAAGGACGTGATTAGTGGCGTGGCCCTAATGATCCAGCTGGTCAGCGGTGGTGTTTTAATGAAGCAGCGTTTCTCTTGGCGTGTCTGTTTATCTGGTCCCTTTTGGACAACAAAGCCGCAGCTTCCTGTCTCTGAGACCCACCAGTGATGAATTATGGGACGTGTAGTTTTAAGCTCAGGAGGCCAGCTAAGGCTTCTCAGCATGACTGTGTACGCAGCAGTCAGATGGTTTGTCGTAGTCCAGGATTCCAACAATGAAGTCTCTCTTTGGAAGGTTCCCAGCCAAGTTTCCTCGAAAACATCACAGCAGGGTACTAGAGTTATGTCAACAATCCCCTCTGGTTAGCTGATGAACTTCAAGAAGCAAATGGTGTGCTTCACATTAGGACCATCAGTTCCCTGCTGTTGGTGGAACGATACTTATAACACCCTAGCCAAGCCCAAACTCCTCTCTGCCTTCGATTCTCTTCCAACTCAACACAACAGTCAATATTATCCATCCTTGAGCTACCAACGCACATCTTGCTAATATATTAAAGAGTATAACAAGGGTGACATTTTAAATCATACACGCAATGGCCAGACAATCACTTACAACACAGCGTACCACAGCAAAATCCATCACTTTATTTTTTCATAGAAACCAAAAGTTCATTATTTTTCGTACAATATATTTAATGTCACATCAGTTCATGTTCAACAAAATTGAAATGAAGAAGGCAATGACAGTCGGAGATTAGAAGGGAACAGAAAGGAGATGAGGGAGAATGACACGAGAGAGATAGAGAGGCTGACGGACACACGTTAAACAATGAAACCCTAAAAGCTCCGCATGAGGACGTTGGGGGTAAGTGTTCGAATGTCTAACGTACTAATTCAAAATGTGAACAGTAATTAAATCATTAAAAGGTAGAAAATCCATTTCGGAAATTTTTGCTCTAGTTGATAAGAAGCTTTCTGAATGACATTTTCGATCCAAAACTTTGTGCAATCTATACAAAGGACAGACAGACTTATCACCCCCCTCCGGGTACAAGACAGTGACCCCCCCCCCCATACAGCACAATAACCGGGGAAGGGGGGGAATGAGGGGGGTGAGAGGGATAACCGTCTGAGGTCGTACTAAAGAACTGGAAACACAGCCTCCAACATGTATTGCCTACTGAATGTTCTTCATGGCTGCCTGCTAATGGCGTGGTGAGCAGCGGACTAACGTTCTGGTTTCAGGTCCTTCTGTCGTCCCTGAGAGAGAGAAAGAGAGGTAGGGAAAGACTTGTCAATGTGTGGGAATGAGGAACCAGAAGAGGAGAAAGAGAGGATGGAGGGGAGGGTGAAGGATGGCAGGGTAGGGAGGTGGAGGAGATGGAGAGGATGGGGGATGTGGAGGAGATGGAGAGGATGGAGGAGATGGAGGAGGTGGAGAGGATGGAGGAGATGGAAGATGTGGAGGAGATGGAGAAAATGAAGAAGGTCTCTTCTCACCAGGTGAGCCTCAGTAGTTGATCATCCTCTTGACGGCGTCGAAGCACTTCCACTTGTCCGGGATGTAGAAGGGCTCGAAGATGTGCGGGAAAGGCGTGTCGTAACCACACACCCTGGCGATGGGGGCCTCAAGGTTCAAGAAACACGCCTCCTGTTGACACACACACACGCACACACACGCACACACACACACGTTAGAGTAAGCAAGACATGTCACTCACCTTGACACGACAGTACAGAATCAGCAGATGGCTGTTAGCTACAGACACAGTCAGCCGAAAAAGGACAGAACCTCACAATATGCATGCACACACACATACACAGACACACACACACACACACACACACACACACACACACCGGGAGGATCAAGCAGAATGACAGTGTACAACACCAGATAATATAAAGGTTAGCTGAACCAGGATTTGGGAAACTGTGCACTAGCCCCCCTCTAGCAAAAGCCAAGGTGATGAGGGAAGCTGAAAGTGTTTCTACAGGTTACCACTTCTGGGACGTAGTCTCAGGGCTTGTTTGGGGATGGCTGTTGTGAGGGAATTGAACAAACACAAAAGAAATACAGTTCACCTGGAGAGTTTCACTGAGTCTTGCAGGTTCACGGGCCCCGAAATAACAAAACGTCTGGAGCGGCCATCTAATGGACTGGTGTTTTCTTAACCCAGGTTGTTCAGTCTATCACAGGTAGGTGAAGGCTAAACGAAAGCTCAGAGAGGCTTGGCTAGCTTGGGTTGCTGAGTGGCAGTTGGCCAAGCAAGGCAGAGGGCCTCTCCCACAGATCCAACACAAACCCCTCTTACAAAGCCAGAATGTGCCCAGCCAGGCCCGCATGCTTGCACACTGATATCAGGAGGATGATTCATCCAGACACTGTTGTGTCAAAGTGAGGTCTCTAATGGAACAGAATCCCAACAGGCCTTAGTTTGGCTGTAACCAGTGGTATAGTGGTGGCTTGCTTACATGCTGGTGTTGACCTCTATTCAAACAGACAGGAGGATAGGAGAGTGGGAGTTCTGGAGGAGTCCACAGACAGGAGGATATGAGAGTGGGAGTTCTGGAGGAGTCCACAGACAGGCCGGCCCCCGAGCCTCCGGAGGCAGACAGTACCACAGGCCCGGTCTGGGAGTCCGAACCTAGACTGTAATCTCCTCTAAATACCCTGCTGTCTTACTGGAAGCCCAGCAAAGTACAGTCTCTAGTCTGGATGGTCACCACAGCTGGACAGACACACAGACAACGGCCACACAGATCCCAGTCTGCCGTAATGGCTGTTTATCTTAGAGGAAGAGCCTCATTATATGCAATATACTTAAATGTCAGAATAAAAATATGACAACATGGGCGGTGATACATGCGTGACTGTCCTGCAACAATCAGACTCGATAAACAGAAAGGACGAGGTAAAAATATGCCCAGATTAGCAGTTGTGTGTTTAGACTCGTGCCACGCACAGAGGTCCTCAGTGACTAACCGCAGACCGTGGGAGGTTACAAGTCATCGCCGTGTGTCGGCGATGGACCGGCCCATCGCGGGCCACGCCACGGAGACCACGCCACGGAGACCACGAGGCAGACTGGGGTCCTACCGAGCCCAGGCTTGGTCATTTGAGGACGGACGGACAGATCGACTGCATGTCCCTGCAGGTCTCGCTTCGCCTATAACGATGAACTTACGCACCCAGATACATTCACATAGACGCAGTCTATGGCCCTAGAGGCAGGGGTGTTGAGCTGCACAGACTGTGAGACAGCCTTAACTAGGTCTTGACCCCTATAAACAGAGAGAGAGAGAGAGAGAGAGAGAGAGAGAGAGAGAGAGAGAGAGAGAGAGAGAGAGAGAGAGAGAGAGAGAGAGAGAGAAAGAGAGAGAGGGAGAGAGAGAGAGTGACAGAGAGAGAGTGTGTGTGTGTGTGTGAGATTTGGTTTCCTACTGATGCTGGCGGCCAAAGAGGAAGTCTTCGACATATCTGTGGCAGCGCATGAGCCTGGAGTTTGCGAGGGCAGGCGAGGGAGACGGAACCCCTGAGAAGCGACCACGCTGCCAGGTCTTTCACGGCCATCTGGACCGCTTCTTCCACACACAGACTTACCTCCGGGACAGGATTTTGGGAACATCTAATCCAGATTTGTTCTATGCGGATACTGTACTGCATTCTGGCCAGCCCACGCAACTCAATTTAGACAAAGGGAAAACAAACTAATAAGGAAGGGAGGAGGACAGGGAGGAGGACAAGGGGGGGGGGGGGGGGAGAGGACGGGAGGAAACGGAGGTTGAAAATGGAAGGGAAAGTGGTGTAGAAAGGACCTCTCCTCTTAGCCCTCTTCTTAAAAAAACGGCATCACAGGCACCCAGAGTTCTGGTTCTGATTGGAAAGGCTTTTTGGCCGAGGAACACAGGCCTTAGGGCCTCTACCCCCACCAACAGGGCAGGGAATGGAAGAGGTTCTGTTTGAAGTCTGTTCAAGGATCAGGATAAGGCTAGACTCCTGTTAGGGTCGTAAGGCTGGACCCTGTCTGATTAGTGTTGCATTGTGTTTGTCCTCCTCACATCAATCTCTCTCACTTCCTAATCATCTCTCTCTCTCTCTTCCATGTATCTCTCATGTCTCTCTCTCACCTTTCCTCAGCGGTGACTCGAGTTACGACACAAAATCGCCGTTTCCACGTCCCCCTTGCTCCTGACCGTCCGCCAGCCTGCAGCTCTCCAGCATTTATCCAGCAGACTAAGCCAGCTGTAAGCTTCCTGTGAGACAGTCCAAGCCCAGCCTTAGCTCCTGCCTGGTACACCCCAGGTCCACCCCTTGTCTGAGTAATCTTCTCCAGGCTTGTTAGCAGCTGGGTCATGACTGGTCTCCTGAACACGCTGGTTGAGAGCAACACAGTTTCCTGTGCTGTTGTTATGTTGCTTGTGCTCTTAGCAGCACGGCCAAGCCCTGATTGCCCGCCACCTTGCCGTTAAAAGCCCTATTTTTAGCCTATATTTTCCGCTGTGGCTGATTATCACGAGCTGCCCTCTGATGTTTCCGTATGACTCATTGTATCCGACCTTAGGCTCCGCCCTCAGGTATCTGTCCAGGGGGTGAATGACCTCCATGGAGGTAAGCCAGTCTACTGTCCACATACCTGGCAGGCACAGCACAGTATGGGATGATGAGGGCCCTTCCAGAGGCTCCATAGAGGCCCCGTTCCGATAGAGGCTCATCTGTCCCAGCCTCTACGGTTCCTTCCCCCCCCCCCCCATCATCTCAGGCCTGTCCTCCCCCATTAAACCAGCTGTCATCAGGTCAATGCAGACTTTGGTAACCGTAGACCGTCTTCCGTGCCCCTCCGTAGGGCGCTGCGCATCGGCACGTCTCATTCTAGAACCTTCCGACTGACAGACGACAGAGGTCGTACAAGAGGAGGACGCGCAGGGGCGTCTGACCAGTCAGGACATCTTCTGGCACCTGATGTTATTACCTCAGGGGCCCACTGATAGACAGGTATCACTTTCATAGGCAGGGGGAGACATATTAAGCCCCCCCCCCCCTCCTGGCCCCCCCCCCCCCACACACACACACACACACACACACATTTGCTGAATGTTTCTCTGTTGCCAGGTGTGTGTTCTCTGCTGCTTCACTACTACTACTACTACACACAAACACACACACAAACACAATCTCTCTGTCTTACCTGCACAGTGGAACTAATTTCAGCAGCAAACCCTCCGGTGATTGGAGCCTCGTGACTGATAAGCAGACGTCCAGTCTTCACCACTGACTAGGGAGGGAAAGCACACACACACACGCACACACACACACACGCACATCAATACAGGCTGCTTATCATATTTGCTTGTATATTCTTTGGTTTCCCAGCTGCCACTGGATGCCTGAAATGTCCTGAAGTGTGTTTTTGTGTGGACTGTTATTATACTGTAGAGCTAACAAGTTCAGCCATGAAATCTTCTGGCATGAAATGAAAACAGTTTGGATCAGAGTTTCCATAACACAGAGATGACAAACTTTTGGCATTTCGCTTCATTGCGATTGAGATAAGAGACAGGACATGTAGACAGAGACAGAGAGAGAAAGAGAGTACAGAGGACATGCACGGAACATTCTGGAATCCCACCTGACCTCCTGTGGTGAGACCTTCACCCCCATGCTTTGCCCTCCACCCTCCAGTACGCCCCCATATTCATTACAACCTTTGTAAACGTGTGTGTGTGTGTGGAGGAGGGTGGCAGAGAGAAGTGCTCTCTGCTCTGGACCCTCGGGTGACAGGCAAACAGACCCTGACATGTTCTGCCTCAGTGGCCTAGATGACTCAAGGCAAACTGATGACCTTGGCCAACGCCAAGATCCTGTGGGGGCCCCTCCCTGCACAGAGACTATTCCTTAAATCCCAGCTCTGTCTCTCGCTCTTTCAAACACGCACACATACACACACACACACACTCACGCACACACACCGTTTGGTGTGAGGCTTGCGGACACAAGCATAAACACACGTCTTCCCACTCCTCCAGGCAGACAGTGGCACACCTCTCAGTCATAGCAGGTCCCAGGCCGAGGGAGACAGACAGATCTGGTCTCGGTACATCATAAAAACAAGAGGGAACAAGAGACGACAGCGAACTGAATGCTGCTCTGCTCCACAGGGAGACTTTAAAGGTCATCGTCACTCAACCTGGAACGAATCTGAAATACAATATAAAATAAACACGCCGTCAGATTCCAAACTACCAGGCTCTCTTCCCCTGCTCCGATCCGACTCAGCAATCTGCCTTTACGAGCGCGGTTGGGTTTTTTTTTTACTGCCCACACGCCTGTTAGGCTCTGGAGCCACTGGTTAGGGTCTGGAGCCACTGGTTAGGGTCTGGAGCCACTGGTTAGGGTCTGGAGCCACTGGTTAGGGTCCGGAGCCTCTGGTTAGGGTCCGGAGCCACTGGTTAGGGTCCGGAGCCACTGGTTAGAGTCTGGAGCCACTGGTTAGAGTCTGGAGCCACTGGTTAGGGTCTGGAGCCACTGGTTAGGGTCTGGAGCCACTAGTTAGAGTATGGGGTCACTGGTTAGAGTCTGGAGCCACTGACTAGAGTCTGGAGCCACTGGTTAGATTCTGGAGCCACCAGTTAGAGTCTGGAGCCACTAGTTAGAGTATGGGGCCACTGGTTAGAGTCTGGAGCCACTGGTTAGGGTCTGGAGCCACTGGTTAGGGTCTGGAGCTACTGGTTAGGGTCTGGAGCCACTGGTTAGGGTCTGGAGCCACTGGTTAGGGTCTGGAGCCTCTGGATGGCTGGAACTGGTGGGTTGTGCGGGACTCACTCCAATGGAAGACAGTAGGGTTGAGAAAATAGCAATGATCCCAAATTTGTTCTTCGCCTGAAATGTTTTGACATTTCAGAGTTCGGGTTTCCACTCGCTGTGCAGAGGTGGAGAACTGTACAAAGTATAAAGCATGCTATATCGCTTTGGGGGTGGAGACACACACACACAAAAACACACTGTACTCTCCTTCATGGTCCTTAGACCGTGTCACTTCCGGAGGACAGAGGGTGGTTTCGAGAAGAGATCCACTTGGGCTGTGTGGTTTGAACTCCATCTCTCAGTCCCCTCTCATTTAGCCATCAGAACCAGACTTTCATGCTGGCTGACTTGGACCTGGGTAGGACCACAACGTTGCAGAGCCACAGAGACAGTGGCTGGGCCTGGGCTAGACCACATATGAGGATGAACAGGGGACTGGATCCAACAGGAAATTACACGCTGTGGACCGCAGTGCAAACACCGGGTTGAGGCAGGTCCAAGCTGGGTTGATTCAGGACTAGCTAGACTGGGTTGAGCCAGGACTAGACTGGGATAAAGCAGGACTAGACTGGGATGATGCAGGACTAGACTTGGTTGAGGCAGAACAAGGCTGTAATGATGCAGGACTAGGCTGGGATGATGCAGGACTAGGCTGGGATGATGCAGGACTAGGCTGGGATGATGCAGGACTTGACTGGGTTGAGGCAGGACTAGGATGGGATGATGCAGGACTAGGCTGGGATGATGCAGGACTAGGCAGGGTGGAGGCATCTTGGGGTGAGGCAGGACTAGGCAGGGTGGAGGCAGCCTGGGTTGAGGCAGGACTAGGCAGGATTGAGGCAGACAGGTTAAAAGCAGGACTAGGCTGGGTTGAGGCAGGTTCTTGGTCTCTGGCTGGGCCCAAGCGAGGCTACATGGCGACAGCAGAGGCTGAACTCAAGTGCTCATTGTGCAGCAGGGCTGTCATTAGGCTGGCCACTGGCTTAAGCTGCTGACGGGACGCTGATGTTTACTAGCATTCCCATGCACACCCAGCGGAATGAACCAGCGTACCATGCCCTGCCCCACTCTCTGCCCTGGGCTTGATATACACCCCCCCCCTCCCCTCCGTCAGAAGCACAGCCAGTAAGCTCTTAACACAGGACTAGCCTGACATGGCCTCATGGAAGTGAGCATCTTCCACTGTTTGTTTCTGTTCCTCTTCTTCCCAGCCAGGGAATCACCCAGCAACAGGAAGTGCAAGTTTAGAGCCGCGTCCTCGCTAGTAACGACTCGTTCCTCCCACGACCCGCTGGCTATGCTGCCTTTCTTTCTCCCCTGACGCACACACACACACACACACACACACACACACAAACACACACACACACACACACACCCTGTCATCATGTGCAGCCGCAGGGATCTAACTCAGCGCCACCATGTGATCTGTGTGACAGATGGAGCCAGGGTGCAACGGGCATCTTTAAAGTGGCTCAGAACAGTCAGCGGAGGGAGACCGTGCCCAACAAAAAGTCGGGTAAAACACAGAGGAAACACACACACACACACACATATAAAGGGAAACAAAAACATGGACACACAGACTTGCGGGGAAGCGTACACACACACACACACACACACACACTAGCAGGAGTGTCTGAGTACTGGGCTCGTAGCCAGGCCAACACTCAGGAGAAGCCAAGACGCCAGGGGAGACCTCAGACCGAAATAACTCCAAACATCCCATAATAGCAGCAAGCCTCCCATTATAACTCTAAACAACAGTAAAGACACATTAGAGCCAGTTCAACTCCAATTCCACACTGACACACTCACTCTGTCACCCTGCAATGGTACAATGCCATATTACCTGTGCACCGCTCTGCTAGCGCACTGCAGATTGACAGACAAGCAGGCAGGCAAAGCAATCATCTCTCCCTCTGTCAAACCAGAAAGTAATCAAGGGTAGTAAGGTCAGGTTGGAGATGACAAGGCTGACAGCATAAACTTGGTTCCAGGTGTTGGAATAATACATCCTATAACCAATCCCCTGGCCTCTGCTCCCTAACCAGTCCTCTGGCCTCTCTTTCATAGCCAGCTCCCTGCTCCAACCTTTCCACTCAGGCCTGCTATCAGCCTCACGTCCAGCTGACTTTGATGAGCTCAGTCTGTCCAGAACCTGGTCCAACGCTCGGCTAAATCCACTTGCATCAGCTCGACCCTTGCCGGATCCAGACCATTCCCCAGTGGGAAACAAATGGACCCGCAGGCCCCTCCAACCCCATTGGCCCAGTCCTCAGCCAGCTAGAGGACACTTGGAAACCTCAAGCAGCTGTAATAGGAGGACTGGGCTGGAACATTCTGGAGTGAACCAGGCTGGATGTCCCCCCCCCCACCCCCACCCCACCCTCTTCCATTGTCCTCCTCTAGTAGCGCTGGCTAAGGGAGTGACACTGAGAGGAATTCACCTCAGTGCAGAGCCCAGCAGAGCAATGTGAGCAGTGAGTGTTGCCTTCTGGATGAATGGAAAAATCAGGCAGAGAGAAGGAGGGAGAGGGGGGGGGAGATAGTAGAGAGAGAGGAAGGGGGGGGAGAGAGAGAGGGAGAGCAGAAGAATGCTAGAAGAGTCCCGCTACAACACTATCCATCTACTGTCTATTAGTGTGACTTCACTCTGGGAGCGATGGTGTCGTTCTGCCACGGCAGACCTCCAGTACAGCCACATAACCCCAGGCCCCAGGCCCCGGGCCCAGGGACCTGGAACTACCCCTGAAGAAATAGTAACTATGACTCCATTTTCCACTGATTAAATTACCGCGACAACACCACAATGACACATGAAACAGCTATGACAGATTGAGGGGCCAATATCCCCTCTCCCCCAGCCACCGCCCCTCCCCCCCCACACTACCCCCCTCTCCCAAGCAAGAGCTCAGTGTTCCTTCAGCGTACTACAGAGACGGGCGCAGACGCGAGGCCAGACCCAAACCTCAGGGCTTTCTTCATGTGTCATTCTAAGGCAGATGGTTCCATGCAACTTCAAACGTTACATGACGAAAGTTATCGGCGCGGACGGCCATGCCGAAGCGACTGGGTTAGTCAGTTGCTGGAAAGAATGGATCACAATGACCCTACCACAAAGCTTAATCAAAGTTCGGAGATGAATGCAAAAAGGTGATTATGTCAAATTTATTGAGCTTCGCAGCTGCTTGGAAAGTGTAGCGCATTGTTCTTGAACACATCTGTAATACATGACTCTTCTAATTGCAAAGTGATGTCTGTAACAGACTCTGGGGGTTGAGCTTGTGTTTGTTTATCTTGGTTTGAAGTCGTCCTTTCTCAGCTCAAAAGCGAGACATGAGTTACGGCCAATGAGACGCGTCGATACAAGGATGTCAGCGGCGAGCGGCGACGCCAGCGTCTTAGGACTTCAGCGAGCTAATTTAAAGCTGCTGTCTTAGTCGCCTGCATTCTCCCCTCTGTCTGCGCACGCACACACACACACACACACACGCGCGCACACACACACACACACACACACTCACTAACCCCAGTCACCTCGCTACCTCCATTCAACTGATTAATGAAGAGAGCGAGTCGGATCCTCTGGATGCCAACTGAAGCTCTAACAGATCCGACACGGCCTCTCAGCGACCCAGCCGCTGGCTCCTCCCTACGCTGTCCTGCTCAGGGCAGACACGGGACCAACAACAGCCCCCTACTAAGACACACACGCACACACACATACTGACACACACACACTCTCTCTCTCTCTCTGACACACACACATTCTCTCTCTAACACACACACTCTCTCTCTATCTCTCTCTCTGACACACACAGGCACACACACACAGTCTCTCTCTCTCTGACACACACACACAGTCTCTCTCTCTGACACACACACACTCTCTCTCTCTCTGACACACACACACACACACACACACTCTCTCTCTCTCTCTCTCTCTCTCTCTCTCTGACACACATATGCACGCACACACACACAGTCTCTGTTTGTTTCCGACGACATGGTGCCCGTGACCGGGAAATGTTTGGGGTCGACCTACCCCTGCCAGGGAGTTAACACCGAACCCTCACACTAAAGCCGCCACGCTAAGCCAGCAACGTTTTATGCTAGAGGCCAATTTGCATCGGAGTGTGAACTCGGCACAAAAACAGCATTGCTGTTATTAGGTTTAATAGAGAATCGTTTCCCCACCGAGGTTTATCTGAGTCCATGTTGATCACAACACAGCCAGAGTCTGTGCCGCATCATTTACATAGGCCCAAAAAAGCTCCCCAAATGTTACGCAATGAATGAATATATATATATATATATTCTATAAATGTGAGTTTCCATATCGGACTGTGGTCAAGGGTGCTGGAGAGAAAATACTGTTTTCCTTTCTTCAAAACAGCTTTGAAAAACAACAGCCGTACTTGACTTTGAAGCCTACATGAAGAAACCAGAGCAGAGAAAAGAAACCAACCAAAGAGCGATGGGAGTCAAAAAAACACTTGATGTATTCCCCATATAAAAAGTGCATAATTATGGATTTGTTTTAGCAAGCGTAGCCACAAACAGGGATGAGGCTCGGTCTGTACACTGGACGCGCTGTTCCAAAAGCACGTCTCGGCTGTGTGTTTGCCCTGCATATTCATTCCATTTCAGCAGTTTCCATGCAAACAGGGTTTCTCTGCTCTCTGTTCCCAGGTACTGTGGTCACCAGCTGTCTTTGACTAAGACCCGCATTAAACCTCCAGCACTTAAGAACAGGAGACTAGCAGCCTGATAAAAAAAGGTTTTATCAGCAGCCGGTTAGCCAGCAGGCTCCACAACCAGTCAGTCCAACCAGGCAGCCAATCAAGCCACAGACTCTGCTACACCTGCTCTATTCACGTCTCCACCTTCACCTCCTCCACCATCTCCTTCCCCACCTCCTCTCTCTGTCCGTCCACCCATCTATGTCACTTCCTCTCGCGGCGATCGACCCTTGATTCCGGTGGCCAGGGAGTGGACTCGCGGAGACACGGGGATGTAAGAGTGAGCAGCGACTGCGAGGCTGAAGACAGCCCCGCGAGCGCAGCGCTGTCCTCATGCGACTTCTGGCTGCGCCGGCGAGTTCAGCAGGTTCATCCTGAGAGACTGCTGGATCCGAACGGTATCTCTCCCTTGCCCACAGGGATCTCTTTCAGTCTCTCCTGGCAGGAAATTGACGTGGAATGACAACAATAACAGCCTGTAGAAGGTATTGGTGTAGAGCCGGAGGAAAAGGAAGCCTTTCGCACCTTGTGACCTCCCCAGCCCAGTCCCAGGAGACTAACCCTGTAATGGACATGGACTTAGCTCTAGAGGTTGGGGGCTGGAGGTGGGTGTACTCTAGAGGTTGGAGGGGTAAGCAAAGTGAGCCGGACTTTCCTCATCCTTGTGGTCACATGACCTTAGCCTTCCTTTGTAATTATACAATAAAATGGTCCTTACTTAGGTTTCTTTCTGGCTTCATGTGTGACATCTGCCCTTGAAATGATCAGAGCACATGCATGGTCTTGAGTATGACCTCTGTATGCCCTTCTCAACCTCTGGGGAAAAAGGTCAAAAGTATAGGTTGACCGCCTAACACACAACCTCCTGCCCCCCCTCCCCCCACGACCCCTTTCCAATACAAACTATGGCCGACCACATTTACCATGACAGAAAACAGACCTTCCACAGGACGCCATGCAAAACCACACAAACATGATGTACCATGAACTCTGCTAACATGTATTTAATGGGTGACAAGGGCCCTCGCTGCTGGAGACAGACTCCCCTAGTTCTCCTTGCTACAGCCTGATTCACTTAGCCAGTTGGGTCCAGGGCGTGTTTGTTTTGGCTCTCCCCTGAGGACAGGGGCACCCAGCCAGCTGACCGAAAAAAAAAACAGGGGATCTGAGGCAGGAGCAGACAGCAGAATTTGGTTGAGGTTCGCGTCTGGATGGAGAGGTGAACAAGGAGGTCCATTGTGGGTAGAGTCAGAGGTGATGCAGGGCCCTGAGCTGCAAGCAGTCAGGCAAAGGATCATGGGAAGTTTCATCTTCAACCAGACCTCACAATGTATGACTTCATTGCCATCCAATGAGCCGGCAGCCATCTGTCAGCGGTTTGTGCCATTGGCTGAGGCCCTTGTTGGCCCTTACAAACAGGCCACAAGGGCCTGATCGAAGTCTGGAAACCAGAACGGACTGACTGATTGTTCTAATACAACACTGTGGCAGGCAAGACTGATTGGCTGGCCTGAACAGCAGAAGATCTGGAAGAGGGACATGGAGCACGACTGGGTGACTCGTGTTGTTCAGTCATGCAAAAGAGCTGGAGTGAAATACCAGGACACCAGGGAAATCAAATGGAAGTCAAAATTCAAACGGGTTAGTCTGCACAGACCTACCTGGTCTACAGTGACTGAGGGAGACAGACTCCCCCACCCCCCTTCCCATCCCATCCCATCCTCTCCTCTCTCCCTTCCTCTCATCTCCCCTTTCCTCCCCCATTACTCCTCTCCTCCACTCTTACATTCGGCCTTTACTGAACCTATTCGTCCAGAAGGACCTGAATGAATCCATTGGTCACACTGAGGCCCAATCCAAGGCTGGCTGTGGGCCCGGAGTCCTGACGGGGCCTGGACCCAGAGAATCCAGGACACTTCCCCCTGCGGTGAGAGCACAGCCCAGGCTCTGGCAGGCCTAACCTCCCATTCAGCTGATCCCTAAATGAATGGCTATTACGTTTAACTGGGACACTGCAGGCCGTCAGACAGACAAACACGGCCTGCTTCCTGGGCTCGGCTTGACTGGGATCCCTCCCACGTCCCCTTGGTCAGATGGAGCAGAGTGGTTTCTGGGTTTTCAGTCAAGACCTGGCGAGGCCTCCCCTGGAGCATGTCAACGCTCACACACGTACGCACACACACACCCCCCTAGATCGACCGAGCCGTCGGAAAACGGCATTGATTGCCCCTGCTGCTCAAACGCACGCACGCACGCACACACACACACGAGGGCGGTAACCCCCCCCCCCTCCTCCTCCCCCAAGCGTGCTGGCTGTGACTCACAGTGCACTGCAGATGTAATAGGCCACTCAAAACAGGGAGCGCGTCCTCCGGCTCTCCACAGCCGCCTGCGCGCTAATCAGCCAATTAGAAGGCTGACGGTGTTGGAGCGCCACGAGCATGCCGGGTGATTTGGACAGCAGGATTAGGAGTCTGGTTCTTGAGACTGGAGGCTGACATGCTGGCACGACGAGCCGACCCCCAGACCCCCTGTCTGAGTCCCAAGGGCCCCAGAGAGACTGGGGTCAGCTGCTGCTAGCACTGTTCATGTGCACAGACTTGGACCAGGTGCTAGTATCACAGGCGTCTAGACAGGGGTTGGTATGAATGACAGGATCAAACGGGGGGGGGGGGGGGGGGGGGGGGGGGGAGGGGGGGAAGCAAATGGACCATGTCCACTATCTAACCCCCCTCCCCCCCTCCCCCCCACTGCGCTGCAGAGCCTGTGAAGATGTTTGGCCTTGCTCCATCCCACCGAGGTTCTTCGGCTCTCATCGTCTGAACGTGAACATGGTCAAACCACCTCAGGATGAGTGAGTGAGTGACTCAGAGAGAGAGAGGGAGAGCGAGGTCTTGCATCAGACATTCTCTGACAAACACCCACATTTGTTTTCAGTTTCAGACATAAAGGCACATCTGGACATGGGATGCATTGTGCTGTGGACTGATTTTATGGCGAAAACAAAAGCTTGTAACATGCAGTCATACGTGGCAGCCTGGACAAAATGACTTGTGGTTCTGTCTGTGATTAATTCATTCCCCTTTGGGCTAATAGGTTGATTAGAGGCGGCCTCTAAGTAGACGCCACATCATACCCCAAGAGACGAAGGGAGAAGGAGACGACAGAGGGAAGGAGAGGCAGGGGGGAAATATAGGAGACATGGATGAGAGATGAAGGGGGGAGGAGAGGACAGAGGGAAGGAGAGGCAGGGGGGGAAATATAGGAGACATGGATGAGAGAGGAAGGGGGGGAGGAGAGGACAGAGGGAAGGAGAGGCATGGGGGATATAGGAGGCAGGGATGAGAGAGGAAGGGGGGAGGAGAGGACAGAGGGAAGGAGAGGCATGGGGGATATAGGAGGCAGGGATGAGAGAGGAAGAGGGGGAGGAGAGCAGAGGAGGAGCGTTATTGACAAGACCAACATGGTTTCCCCAGGGAGCACAAAGTGCTTTATAAACACGCTCCATGGAGCCATGTTAATGGGGCGACACTTCAGGAAAAACGCCACGTTTATTATTATTATCGTTATTATCAGTGCTAAGATGAGTCACCGTGGGATGTCTGTGCAACAAACATCACCCTGACCCACCGTCTGCGAGGCTCATTTCCAGGGCCCGGGAGAAACCAGACTACGAGACTCAGTAATACTTCATTAATGCAGGTTGGACAGACCATAAAATAACTACCCTGACACAGTCATTGTATCGCTGCTTGACTGTTATGGCGCAGACACAGAGATACACACATCAAGGCGCGCGCAAACACAGGACGCACAAACATCGCAGAGGACACGCACACACGTACACAACCCAGCCACAGGCAGAGACAAATACACACAGAGACACGCAAGCACACAGTGTAATACCATTTTATGACTGCTGGTTATGTGATAGTCTGGCATCGGTACAACACGGAACAGATCCACTGGCTCTTGGTTGGACCACAGGGACCCTCAAACTACCTTATTAAACTACAGCAGAGACACAGAACCTCTGCCAGGAAGCCCATGTGTGAGTGTGTGTGTGTGTGTGTGTGTGTGAGTGTGTGTTATTGTGGGAGAGGCAGCAATGGAGGACAGTAAAGCTTAATGCGTCTCCCATCTTTCCCACCTCAAGCTTCATGTGATGTGTGTGTGTCTCACCTTGCAGACTGTCTCACTGTCCCAGGGCAGGATGGTCTGCAGATCGATAAGCTCACAGGACACGCCCAGTTTCTCCTTGGCCATGGTGACCACCTCTCTCATCACATGAACCTGAGGGGGGAGGGAAGGGGAGGGAAAGAGAGGGAAAGAGAGGGAGAGGGAGAGAGAGGCCATGAGAGATCACAGGCAACGGAGGTAAAATATAGAAATCCCCCTGGAGTCTTCTCTTCTCCCTTATTGTTACACCCCCTCACCCCCACCCCCACCATCAGTGACACCCCCACGCCCCCCGGGCAGTGCAGGGTAGCATGGGCCAGGCTTACAGGAAGCTCTGTGTAAGAGACGACCTGATGACTGGACCCCCTGGAGAGAGGAGGAGAGCAGGTGTGAAGCTGTCATGTCCCTCACCTGCTGGGAGGCATAGGCGCGGGCACACACACACGCACACACACACACACACACACACACACACACATGCACGCTGACACATACGTGCATGCTCACACACGCTCACAGTCACGCACGGACGTGCACGCATGCTCACGCACACATGCACGCTCCAATGCACGCGCGCACACACACACGCCTTAACACATGCACGCTCAAAACACATGCCTACGCTCACACACACGCCCACTCACACACATGCGTTCACCCACACTCACGAGATTGTGAGTAGAAGCTGATCCCTGATTCTGCTGTAACACACACACACACACCAAATCCTACCTGCGTTCCCCAGGCAACCAGAGTGACATCACTTCCTTCCTCTATGACCTCTGCCTGCGAGAGGGGGATGGTGTAGGACTCCACTGGAACCTGCTCCACTGGACACACACACACACACACACCTATAAGTCCATACTCTGCTCCGCTAAGCTTCGTTTGCACACATGCCTCCCTCTTCAAACACCTGCATCAGAGTGTTGTGTCGAGCCTTGAGTTAACTGCCTCTCCTGTCTTCAGATCAAGTTACACAGCTCCTCCCAATGGGGACGGAGGACATAGGGAACAAGCAACACAATACTGGGGAGACGACCAGCATGTATATCACACACACGCGCGCACAGACTCTCTCTCTCCCCATCTCTCGCCCTCTCTTTCCCTCCCCCCTCAGGTTCCTGTGATGAGAGAGGTGGTCACCATGGCCAAGGAGAAACTGGGCGTGTCCTGTGAGCTAATCGATCTGCAGACCATCCTGCCCTGGGACAGTGAGACAGTCTGCAAGGTGAGACACACACACACGCACACACACACACATCATATGATGCTAAAAGTGGGAAAGATGGGGGATGCATCGAGCTTTGCTGTCCTCCTATGCTCCCTGTCACACAATAACACACACACACACACACCCCCAGAGAATACAGACGATTACAGCTTCAACCGCAACACATGTTCACATTGGCCTCAGGCTGACACTTACACACACATGCTCTTTCTTTGGCTCATCCGATATGAGTTTTCCAGAACTCATCAATCAGCTGTTAGGTTTGTGTGTTTTCCCATGAGACCCATCTATGAGTTAAGAGAAACACGTGCCCAGAACTAAGTCTAATGGAAGGAGGTGTGTACGTGCAAGAGAGAGAGAGAGAGAGCACGCGCTTCAGTCCATCCTGTTGAGAAAGCCACAAGCTCCGGGGTTAATAGGGCGTTCGGAGACTCAGGCGAGAATGAATCTATGAAGGCATTGAGCAGCTGTATGAATGCACAGCCAGCGCACATGCACACGCACCGACACACACAAACACACACACACACCTCTCACCTGCAGCTCTGTACAGGATCTTGGGCTCGAAGAATATACAGGGGTTGTCGTCAGCAATGCAGGAGAGAAGGAGCCCCTTACACTGCACTGGGCCCCTGGGGATAACCACCTGGCACACACACACACACACACAGTTATGATCCAACAGTTATAGGTTCCTGTTCCAGCGTATAGGTTAGCAGAGTCCTGAGGACAGTGGTGGTGAGGCGTGGCGTGAGAAGTCCACATCTTATCAGGATGACCTTCAGAGAGCCGGCGCAGGATGTTGACTGTACGCGCTGCAGATACCCGCCGCTGACGAGGCTCGTAAACCTGCTCTGACCCGCCTAAGCAGGAGCAGCGGCTGCCTTGTGTGTGGCGTCTGTCTGTTTGTGTCCAGTGTTTGACATTTGTAACACGCGCCCGCCAAACCACATGTGCTTCAAATCGAAATGGCAGGCGATCTGATGCGTCTGTCTGTCGTTCCACCCCCTCCCCCCTCCCCCAGGTTTGACACGCACGCATCGACCTGCCTGGGCTCCTCTCCTCTGTCCTCATAAGTATGTGTGTATTGGGGGACTGCAAAAAGGGGAGGGGGGGATTGGAGGGTCGTTGGGCTATAACCAGAACCAGGAGTCTCAACTGTTCCACTGGACGCTCGGCTCATTAAAACTGGAAGGAGTGAAGTGTAAGAGTTGACGTCAAGTCAGCCAGCTAGCAGGTCTCCCAAGTAAAGATTTGAGCTCCGAGTTCCATCCAATTATCTGCAGGAGTCACTGAGCGCGGACAACACAGAGAGGAGGAGGAAGAGGAGGGGAGGGCGAGAGAGGGCGAAGGAGAGAGAGAGGTCAAGAGAGAGAGAGACAGACAGACACAGGACTGGAGAAGAGGAGGGCGAGAGAGGGCGAAGGAGAGAGAAAGGCCAAGAGAGAGAGAGAGACAGACAGACAGACACAGGACTGGAGAAGAGGTGGAGGAGGGCCGGGACCTTGATGCCAGGGCAGTGTGCGAAGAAGGCCTCAGGGCTCTGGGAGTGGTAGAGGGAGCCGTGCCCCACGCAGCCCCACGGAGCACGGATGGTCAGTTTACCACAGTCAAACAGGTTCCCCGAACGGTACCGGTACTTAGCTGCCTCGTTCACTATCTGGAGAGATAAACAGTACGGAGGAGAGGAGAGACAGGAGGGGAGAGACCCCAGAGGAGAAAGGAGGTGAACGAGCATGAGAGAACAGAAATGAGAACTAAAATGCAGCAAGACCAGACGTCACCCCAGTGCAGTTGGCACCTGTTGCTGGGAGGCAGAATGCATCAGCAGATATCATTAACACGGGGCCGTGTGGACATGGCAGGCGGCCAGCCAGCCCCTTGCATTGTGGCTGCGCTTCTCCTGGTGCTTTAATGCTGTCTAATTACAGCCTCGTCAGGGGACAGCCCACTCACAGTACAGGAGCCAGGTGTGAGCAGTTAAGACCATTAACAGACAGGAAGAACACATCAGCACCCTGCCTGTCTCACTCAAGCCGCTATCCTCCACCTAGACCTGCCTGTCTCACTCAACTCCACCCTCATCCTCCACCTAGACCTGCCTGTCTCACTCAACTCCGCCCTCATCCTCCACCTAGACCTGCCTGTCTCACTCAACTCCGCCCCCATCCTCCACCTAGACCTGCCTGTCTCACTCAACTCCGCCCCCATCCTCCACCTAGACCTGCCTGTCTCACTCAATTCTCCCCCAATCCTCCACCTAGACCTGCCTGTCTCACTCAACTCTCCCCCAATCCTCCACCAAGACCTGCCTGTCTCACTCAATCCCCTTCTTCCAGATGGGCCGAACGAGCAAGACAGAGCGCGACAGTGAGGGATCTGACCTGGTCGAAGGCAGGGTAGATGTAGTCAGCAAACTGGATCTCGGCAATGGACGTGGCTCCTCCTACGGCCGCTCCGATTCCAAATCCCACAATGCCCTGCTCACACAGCGGAGTGTTGAACACCCTGTCCTTACCTGAGTAGACAAGGAGATGCTTGGTCAGACGTCTTGAGCTAGTCATTCACGTTAGCAAAAAAAAAAAACCTAAACAAGCTAGCAAGCAGACAGTCAGGTTGTTAAAAATGATCTACCCCACGAATGAACCAAAGCTCCTCGGCCAAAACAACTGACATAATTTCACCTCAAAATACCCCAGAGGCGCACATTATTTTCGGCTCAATATTATTTAACTCGGCTAATACGCAGACGTATCATAAAACCTTGAGCGCAATTGAGTTTGGTCAAAGTGCATTGGAGACCCTCCTTGTGTGTGGCAGTGAGCCTGGGCAAGAGACACCGTCTCCCAGCCTCCTTAGAGACAGCCCAGACACATGGCCCTGCTGCCTCCACCCTGTAATCTGGGAGGAGCCCTGGGAGCAGGGCTCTCCATGTGGGAACCAACCGTATTTCTGTCCTCTGGCACTTTGTGTCATCGCCAAGCTCGCTGTTTTCAGCTGCCCCCGGCTTCGCTGCTGTCCAGTCAGCCATGACCTCAGGCGACCTTTGCTGGGGGGGGGGCAGGGTGCTGACTCCGTAGGTTCTGACTGCGCCAACTCTCCGGATTTTGGGTGAAATATAGATCAGTGTGCTGTCTGGGAACTGGCCTAGTAGCTGACGGTGCCTGAATCTCTTTTTTCTCCTGGTTCTGTTGTGAAATGATCGTAATTTGAGGTCTGAAGTGATGAACTCCGCTTCTGACAGAGAGACTGTGATGGAAGGACCGTTGCTTCAGTTTTCTACGATCAGACCTGATCACAAGTGGGCTGGCACGCTCACAAATGTGCGTATTTCTGCTCACAAACACACACACACACACACAAACCAAAGCCTCTGACCTTTAAGAGATGCGAGAAGCAGCCGGACATGCAAGAGTACGAGCGATGTAAAGTGAGCGAGCATGTAGACAGAAGATGCGCAGGGAAGTGTGAGAGAGTGTGAGTAGGTAGGGAGAGAGAGTAGGACGAGTCTAGAGGAGAGAGAGAAGAGGAGAGAGAGATGAAGGAGAGAGAGCGAAGGAGAGAGTGATCAGGAGAGAAGAGAGAAGAGAAGAGAGAGCGCTGCGCCCGTGTTCAGGAACGGTCAGCCCCCCAGTCTGTCTGATGTGAGCGTGTGGAGAGGAAGTTTAGGTCCCGCGGACTCTAGCTCAGTTCTCCTTCTGCTTCTGTCCTCCCACTACACAGCACACACACACATCTACCTCGTAACGCTCCCCTGCATCCGCTCCTCTCTGCGGACATGACTACCTGCCGTCATGTTTGGTTTCCTGAAGACCTCGCATCACCTGAGAGAGGATGAAAAACAGAGCTCCACTTCTTCTCCACCCCCCCCCCCGTGGGGCCCCCCCCTCCACCCAGCACGCTACTGTCCTGGGGATGAGAGGCATCAAAAACAAGTTGACACGGATGAGATGAGAAAAAATTTTCTGTTTGAGGCTCGCGTCTGAGCACGGCATGACTCAATGAGAGACAAAAAGAGACACAGAAAAATGATTTGCTAAAGCAGCACTTAACACCTAATCACACAATCCCAGCCAGGGGCACATCTGCGTAGACCTGTAAGGGGGAGTTGGGGCTGGCGCAGACACGAGCGGTAGAAATTCTAATAGATGACTCTTGGATTACATTTGTACATGGCATTGCCAAATTTGTGTGGCCTTGAAAGAGATTAAAGAATCTTAGCGTCGTATTCAAGTGTCGCTCTTCACCAACGCTGTGAAGCGATGAAACCCCGGCAAAATGATCTACCGTTCACTTAACCCTCTTATTGGATACACCAGATCTGGTCGGTTTGTTTCCAAGGTATCCTTTAAGGTTGACAACAGAGTGCGCAGGGCCCTTCTGGACCTGTGGGTAGGCACAAACGGTAAGGCCACATTTACGTCGGCGATGTAATACTGTGCTGCCCCCTAGTGGCAGACCACTCGTGACTCAGGAAAAGTATTCCTTCCGAAACCTCCTTTTGTGTCTGTTTTATGGTAATTGATTCCGTGTTCCCAGTCCAAAAATGACCACCCCATTATAGCCGATGATAAATCCACGATAATAAATGTATTATCATCCGCTGTCGCGCTACATCTTAAGTTCTTGGGAAACTTGTGAACAAGTTTGAAACTTCAATTGGCAATTTATGGCATGTAGGTCTCTTTATCCTCAGTTTATGCAACATGTTTGACACACATTTTGATGAAACCTACTGTGTTATTTATGAGATTGTTGTGAGGGAAGTGTGTCCATCCTATGGGCATTAACATGAACTCATACATTAGTTGGAGGCTAAGCCGTTCCTTTTCAATGATTGGTCGTTTCTGACATTGACCAGAAGACAACAGAACGTTAACAGCAAATACCTCGATTTATTGTCTTCTCAGTCTCCCACGGAGGAAGAAGAAAAACACGTATGGGAAACAAACCCCTTTTTCAGCTGGTTCACTCATTAAAAAAAAAAATGCTTGCATGGTCACTGACTTCCTGTCAAATTTCCTCCATGATTGTAGTTTTATTTGCAACCCTAGCAGTATGGAGTGTGGTGAGAGGATGACAGGACAGACGCTCTTACCATATTTGTCTCTGAGTCCCACCGTGCAACGGAACACCCCTCCAAAGGCAACATCCTCCCCAAAGATCACTGAGGGACAGTAACCATAGAGACTGATGTCACACATCAAGGCATACACATGACAATACAAAAGGGTGGACAATTCCAAGACATTTCACATGTGACATTAGTGTATATTTTGTGAATACAATCCACAGTGAAATGTTTAGCTACCTGCTGTGGGGTCGCTGGCAAGAGTGTTGTCTAAGGCACTGGTCACAGACTGGAATAAATTCATCTTTGCAGTGGGGCCTTGGAAAATACAGAATGGTTATTTTACATGCATTTCTAAAGGCCTAACGTTTCACTGTATTAAAGTCACCTTTGTAATCTTGTACGATGCTGTATTCTCTGGAAAACGACATCGGTAAGTGAAAGCTATTTGAGGGGGCATATTTGGGGGGCTATTTGGCATCCTTCTCTGCACTGATTCAACATATTTTAATCAGTTTCATTCTGGTGTCATTTGGATACAAGACTAAAACGCACTAAGTTTTATCATTCGAGTGGTTTGTGAAATCACTAGCGTTCAAAACGTATCATTGACCCTGCTTCTAGTAGCCACTTGATGTGTTTCGTCACCCATGTTCTGAGGACACAGATGTAGCTTATCCCAATACGATCGTGTAGGCTACATGCTACAGAAGGTCTCCGAAATAACATATACGGAGTCCATTAACTTTTGTAGTCGATGTTTGTGCTTAAAAGTATGTATCCTCTAACCTGACTTGCCAACTGGAACAAGGGCACTGGCATACACACCGGGACTTTTCTAATTTAGCAAGCTAGCTAGTTAGCTAGCTCACTTACCATAGTTTGTGGGAACAGGGTCAGGGTGATAGGTAAAGTGTGCATGCCTCCGCTGTGTCTTTACTTGAGAGCTGCAGCTCGGGGATAGCTTGAGCAAGGAAGTCCCAAGACAGCCATGGGTATTGTTGGTTCTGGAACCTCGGAGTAAGAACCGTGCAGCGGTCGCCATCCTTGTTATTATACTTGGAACAGGAAGGACAAGCCGTCAGTCCTCCATGTGAAACAAGCGAATGGGATTGGCTTGGGAGGTGGGCGGTAATAGCGACATTGTGGGAATGGTTGATCGTTTTGTGTCAAAGGTGCTGCCGATGAGCAGGAGTTGTAAGCCACTCCTTGCAGCTCTTGCCAGCTTTGTCGGTCAGTCGACCCAAATTACATGCGCGTAGGTCAATTATTACAAATCTGCCCATGTTTTTTTTTGTTTTTTTACCCGGTGTGTAAGAACATTATACATAAGTACGCAGATATTTTGAGTCTCAGATGTTTCATTTCCAACATACTTGTGGGATCTGTAAAACACTATCAACACAATCATCATTTGATTCCCTTTACAAACGAGAACACATTTTTACAGAACGTTTATTTGCCGAGTCTGTAATTTATTCAATTTAACAGACGACCTATAGTACAAAAATACATAAAACAGCTAAATATTAAAAAAAACTATGAAAACATGAATATATTGTGGTTGTTAATAATGTGTAAAAAACCGACAGATGTTGCTGAAAGGTTGCTGCAAAACGTAATTATTCTTCCCGTTTAATAAGCAAGTTAGAAGACCTGAGCTTCAAAACCATGTGGCATATCCTAGAGCATAGATTACCAAAAGATGAGTGACAATATGTACAGCTGGGAGTGGAGGGCACGGGGAAGCTAAGATAAGAGAGCCAGGAGACAGGGCCGAGGGCAGGGCTGGGGCCTGTGCCGAGTTCCTCTGGCTGAGGGGTGGGGGGACGGCTCAGAGCCAGGGAAGCGTCACCATCACTTCACTACTTAATTGCACGGTAGTCCGGTCCCGCATGCCAGACTCTCACAGGTACAAGATAAGATAAGCCAAGATAATATCATCCGTAGACATCATCTTCACATCTTCCAGGAGGGTTGGCTGGATGACCTCACGCAATCTGCGACGTCCAGCCTCCTGCCGCTGTTGCACATCTTCGCCAGGTTCTGTCGAGAGCAGAGAAGCAGAGAGGAGAGGAGAAGAAGAGGGGTTAGAACAAAACAAGGAAATGATTCATCGTTTTGTGTGTAAGTGTTGCGTGTGTGTTGTACGGCAGTGTGCTTACACTGGCAGCCCTGACGATGCTGTTGGGAGACTGGAGAGCAGCCAGGTCGGTAAGGATCCTCTTCAAGTCGTTGTTGTCAGGTGGGGCAGCTGGAACAGGGAGACATTATGTCACTAATTACAATATATAAACGCATGTATATTATGCGTTTATTTTTGTTTGACTAAGCTATCGCCAAGTGTGTTTGTGCGTGTGTATGTGTGTATGCTGCCTCCCTACCAGGTTCAGATGCTGGGTGAAGCTGCAGGTAAGAATGTTCCAGAAGCTCTGCGATCGAGATCCTCTCTCTAGGGTTCCTGACCAGGCACCTCTGAAGAGACAAACCGCAGCTTTTCAGATGACATAAATCACGGATCAGATGTTCTGGCCAGTCTGCATAAGAGGGGGCCAGCAAGCCAGCCATGAGAGCTTACTACCTTCAACACATCCAGCAGGTCCTTCTCAGCAATGTCAGGGAACTCGATGTGGTGGGAGGGGTCTACGATGGCGTGCAGCTTGATAATCTGGTTGGTGATGCTCTGGAAAGGCGTCTTTCCGTATGTCATACAGTACAGGATGCAGCCCAGTGACCACACATCTCCTTTGGTACTGATCTGGATAGACACACACACACAGTTATGCAGTATGAATACATTTTGGTTTGGGTTTGAATGGTATTGTTTGATTGACAGTGTGGAAGGCGTACCTTAGAGCTGGCTTTGCCTGGCTTGGAGGACGTGTCTTTGATGGCTTCAGGAGGCATGTAGTTTAATGTTCCCACCTGTTCAAGGACAGATGGTTTTAGCTCACAACTCCCCTCTGGAGTCCAGAAACCCCAGAAAATAAGCTGCTAGAGGCATGTTCATCTAATCTTTTTCTACTACATCATTCATGATAAGACGACTCAAATCCTCGCAGTTCTTCCTCAACGATCACCACAAGCTAGTTCCTGGGTCTGTATTGAGCCAACCTTGGAGCAAGAGTGAGGAGAGCCAGGGTCTCACCTGTGAGTCCTTCATGATGCTGGTAACATCAGGCTGGATGCTGTTAGCAATGCCAAAGTCGATCAGCTTCAGCGAGGCGTTGACGATCACAAAGTTAGCAGGCTTCAGGTCACTGTGGATGATCCCTGTAAGAACAGGAAACAGGTGGACGAGGTTGAACAGGGAACATGGTAGAAAAAAATTGGTTGAGGGAAACGTAGAGAGGAGACAAGGAGTCCTGACCGTGTTTGTGGATGGTGTGGACGGCTTCCAGCATGTTCTTCCAGTAGAACTTCCGCTCCAGGGAGTTGACGGTCTTCCGGTTCCTCAGCCAGGTGTTCAGGTCCAGGTTCCCACACTCCATCAACATGTAGATGTAGCTGTTGGTGATCTCACTGCGCGCGCACACGCACACACACGCACACACACACACAAACATCCCACCTGCTTGTCAACATCGCACACACCCCACCTCACTGCAACCACAGAAACATCATACTACATGGAGTACAGATTTCATGAGGATGACCTACATCAGAATGCAGATTTCACATACATCTGGATTGGGTCAAATACTGCAGTGAAAAGAGGCCAGTATAATATTGATAATCAGACGTTTGTTTTTTGTGCTCAGTTCAAAACTTAGGTCGGGAAAAAAAAATCTCCATTTTGAAAAGAAAAGTTCTGTGCCCGTCCAGCAGATGCTGCTGACGGACATGTGAACCTGTGGGACTCACTAGTCGTACAGCTTGATGATCTGGTCGCTGTACTGCTGCAGGTGGTTGAGATGCTCGATCTCGTTCTTGTAGCTCTCCACCGTCTGGGTGTCTGCCTCCTCCAGGTTCACGTACTTCACCGCAAACAGCTGCTTCTTGTGGTCCAGGACCTGGTACACCTGGAGACACGCACCAGGTTACACGGCAGGGCTGAGCCAGTCACGCTGCCCTGAAACGGGATCCGTATAAAAAAAACCACCCCTCCCTTCTCCATGAAACCCCTACCTTGCTAGACCCTCCGCGACCAATCATCTTGAGGATGAAGAACTGGCGCCCTTTGATGGTGATGGATTCATTGGACAGAGGCGTGAAGGGACCCTGGTGACACACACACACACACACACACACACACACACACACACACACACACACACACGTCAATCTACCTCTCATACAGAAGTGCCTCCACAACAGGGTGGTTGGGGGTGGCATGCTTCTCTATACCTTAGGGGTCTGTTGAGTACAGGATGCCTGGTTGAGGGGGGTGCAGGGCTGCTGGGCAGGGCCTGCTCTGTGTGTCACCGAGGAAGGAGCCAGGACTGGGGGATTCCTCTTCACAATAGGAGTGTAAAAGCTGATGCGAGGAGAAGGGGAAGATATTCAAAAAAAACAGGAGATGGTGAGGTATGATCCTAGCCGAAGCATCAAGTTACCAGAGTGTCTCTACTGCTGTCAACTTTTCTGCCAAAGCAAATAAATATTTAGTTGGAACTGTTCCTCTCTCTCTCCACGGCCCACTTTGACAAGCCCACCTGTTTGCAGCAGGGTCTTTGTAGTTGGGTGTTCGGCAGACAGCAGGAGGATGGAGCCTGGAGGGGAGGGGCAGGGAAGGGGTGGGCAGGGAGTCCAGCAGGCGAGGGGTGAGACTGGGATCAGAAGGGGCGTGCTTCTCCTGGAGCAGACACAAATCACACAGCTGGAGATTAAAGCTCTAGGGGTCTGTGCACTGTAGTGTCACAGGGCAGATAGAACAAGAAAGTGTTATATTCAGTCACGGAAAACAGAGTAGTGCAGTTGTGCCCTCTGACCTCTGGTGAGACCAGCGAGGCGATGCGCATGGGCATCTTCCATCCTGGCTCCCTTGCCAGGTTCTTATGCTGGACCTGGGACATCATCAACGGAGCCTCCTGCTCCCTCTCCTGCTCCCTCTCCGCTCCACAGCTTGACGAAACCATCACACCTTGGGACTGAGGCTCTGGAAGAGGGAAAGTAGGAGTCATGGGAAAAGGAGAAGAATGAAGTCCCACCCAATTGGGCCTATTTCCATCAACACTACTTGCGTCGCCAAATGACTGTCAGCAGCCTCCTTGGCTCGTCTGGGCCGCAGGGAGGAGGCGTACCTGGGGGTGGGGTGGTGTCATCTGAGGGCAGCAGCTGGCTCTTCCCAGCCTTCAGGTTCTTCATGGCTGCGTTCAGGTGCTCCGCTGGCGCGGCCATATTCTGAGCCTTCAGCAAGATGGACGTCGCTTTATGCACGTTGCCTGCGGGAGGAGGAGGAGGTTACACCAACACCTTGTTTGACCTCCATCCAGACTACGTCACCTCAAGCTGGCGACGTACTGATGCAGAGTTGATGGTTAACAGCAGGTACAGGTTAGTGAACGGAGAACCGTGACTCTAGAATGTTGAGCGTCTAATAACATTTGTCAGCCTCAGGGTCATGTCAGTGCTGGGTTTGCATAACACATCGCTGTGCAGCTGCAAGTCCTGTACCTTGCGCGAACTCGAACTGGGCGTGTGCGATGTGAACGAAGGCAAAGCTTTTGCTGATGGATCTGGCCAGAGCGAAGTTGTCTCTGGCGTCATCAGGGTCATCGATACTAGAGGACGGACGTCAAAATAAAAGTCGGATCCCATTTAGCAACACAGCCATCAAAAGGTTTGCATGACAACTGGAGGCAACACCTGGGTTAGGCTCTGTAACAGAGGCCTGGCTGCTCCCAGAAGGCACAAGTAGTCACGGAAACAATGGGTGTGACCTTACATTTGTCATTTAATCAAATGGAATGGGTACCTGGGATAGACCCCCCCCCCTCCCCCCGCCTCCTTTGAGGGCCGCTCACCCTTTGAGCTCGGCGAAGCGCACGAGCATCCGGGCGTAGCTCTCGTTGCGGCTGTGCTTGCCCAGTGCCAGCCTGGAGAAGATCTTGGAGTAGCAGTCCAGGAGCCTGGTCAGCAGGTCGGGGTCAGTGCGGGGGTCCCCTCTCCGCTCCAGGCTCAGCAGGTAGCTCCGGCAGCTCTCTGGGGAGTTGGAGCTCAGGACCTGGGTCAGGCTGGACGTGGTGTCTGCCACAGAGGAGGGACGTCACAAACACGCTCTGAACGTCACAAAACCTCAGGGGTCATTTAAGAAATGTCAATGATGTTTGAACCCGTTCATGTGATTGTATCATACATTAAGCAAAGTCTGTTTTCTATGTAAATAGCTGATCGTGGTGTTTGCAGAACAGCAGTCTAAATAAGCGCTGCTCGGTGGCTAGCAGAATGCTACCTTCCAGCGTGGAGGTGTCTTTCCTGCGCAGGAGGTTGGTGGTGGAGTCCACCATAGCTAGCTCCTCCCAAGGACGGGGCGCAGGGCTGATAGTGGGCGGCTGTGGGAAGACAAAACAAACACATTAACCAGGCTGGATGACAACAAACCTGAATCTTTAGCTGAAGATGCTTCTCGAACAAATGAGGTCTTTAACTGTCTCATGACAAAGGGTCATGCGTAAGGGAACTGACTGAGGAATGCTCTGTATTGAAACCCACCTTTAGATGGAGAAAGTCCCCATCTACAGCAGGCTTGACTGACGATAACGTAAACACAGAGGACCCAGATGTTTGCCTAGAAAAAGCCACAGCATTTTAATATCCAGTTTTACTAAGCCTTTAAACTGTAATATGACTCTTGTGTAAAATGACCTGCCAGAGGCTCAGAGCTTTAGCTTCTGAAGTCTCGTTGGAGATCAGACTTTGATGGGTATAGCTATATAGTGGTACAGCTATGTAGTGGTACAGCTATGTAGTGGTACAGCTATGTAGTGGTACAGCTATGTAGTGTTATAACTATGTAGGGGTATAGCTATGTAGTGGTACAGCTATGTAGTGGTACAGCTATGTAGTGGTACAGCTATGTAGTGGTACAGCTATGTAGTGGTACAGCTATGTAGTGTTATAACTATGTAGTGGTACAGCTATGTAGTGGTACAGCTATGTAGTGGTATAGCTATGTAGTGGTACAGCTATGTAGTGGTATAGCTATGTAGTGGTACAGCTATACAGTGGATGCAGTAGCCAGGCCATGAAGGCCCAATGTGGGGAAATGACTCATACCTGGACAAGCTGCTGCAGAAGGAATCATCAGCCCTTTTCACTGGCCTCTCCTGAGAACCTCCATCCTCATCATCCTTCATCTCAGGGATGGGCTTTATGGGCACTCTACCTGGCTGGAGGGAGGGAGAGAGGGGGAGAGAGAGAGAGACATTGAGGTCAACACCACCACAACAGCTTTTGTAAGGGAGGGGGGGGCGCTCTTATTAGAAGTGGACCCTACGCAGGCCTATGACATCAGACTCAAAACATCAGCAGTCTGCTCAGTCATCAACAGAACCACCGACCACAAAAGGGGTTGAAAAGAAGCCGTTACCATGCCAACGAATCCTTTTCGCAGAGACCCGGACCTCCACACGGACGCCTGGTGCTCCAAGGATCCACTCCGCTGGTCTAGTCTGGAGACCACAAAGCAGAGGAGAGTGTCAGGGAACATGGGGACGGGCTTCAGTTAACAACTCAGTCTCAACTTAGCATTCAGAACCTCTCTTCTTACCCTGAACAGAAGGAACTAGAGAGAGCCAGGTCACCTGTCCCGTCCGAGTTTCTGGAAGCTATGCGAAATTCAGAGCTCTTCTTGCCCAAATCGTACGCGTTCTTATAAGGCGCTGCTGAAACACCACATACAACACGGAATGTTAATCGGATTTCATTATGAAACGGTTGTCCGCGGTTCTAAACACGCTTCGGTTTACAGACAAGTCGTTGAAAATACGTGGAAACTAACCAGATATGTTTTCCTTATCTTCAGAAGCCTCCTGCTGTGCTCGGCCAGACTGCAGGTTGTGTAATGCTGCATGGAGCAGCTCTGTGGGTTTGGCCCCAAGTTCCACAGCCCTCTGAAGAATGTAAGCACTTTTCTTTGAGTTTCCTAGGATGGGAGAAGAGCACCAGTTACTCACGTAACAATGTGTCCGGCATCATTAGAAACACACAACATGTTGTTGTGGCCCTCGTACCTTGAGAGTGCTCAAACTGAGCATGTGCAATGTGGACAAATGCAAAATCCTGGCAGTGGGATCTGGCCACGTTGAAGTTTGCCTCTGCTTCGTTGACATCCTGGAGCCTGAGATGAATGATGTGGACAAATGCTCCTTCAAAACTCATTTTTAACATGCTTAAGTACGATACAGTTATTAACGTGGTGTCATTGTTCAGAGTGAGGCATCAGTAGAAATAGTATTGGTGCAGTCTCAGACTCACGCTTTCAGCTCTGCAAAACGAACCATCATTCGAGCGTAACTCTCATTCTGGCAATGCATTGTCAATGGCATTTTGGAGAATACTCGTGCGTAGACGTCCATGAGCTTTGTGTAATGGTTATAATTCAAACGAGCGTCTCCCTTCTTCTCCAAGGACACCAAATACGAAAGGCACGTTTCAGGAGAATTTGAGCCAATTATGTGATTAATATTATCGGTGTCATCTGTGGGTTGGGAATAATACCATGTCTGAATTAGAGCCGGAAACATGACAACCAGCGCCTATCCGCGACAGAAACGGCCTAAGAAACTTTGCACAAAGTTATACTGTCTATAACAAACATTTAAATGTTTCTCAATGATCTTATGTGAATCTGATGGTGTTCTTACCTTCGTTTAAATCTTCTTTTATTTTGTTGATCTTTTGGCAGAGCATGGCAAGCTGCTGCTTTCGGTCTGTGTGCTCCTCTTCCTCCATAGCGATCAGACGTCTAGAAGTGAACACAAAACCAACAGTCATCTGGCTAGATCGCCATGCTATCCAAATAATTACATCGAAACCATTGAAAACAAACTGCGTTTAAAACATACTAGCTTGTTTTCATTACGATTGGCTGCCTAGTTGGACAAATCTTTCCGTTTGGCTATCTAGTTTGCTAACACTAGCAGTACCATTAGCAACAATACCAGCAATGTCGTCTGGGGATGTCTTGCTTGCTTTCAACTAGCTACACGCAGACGAGGGAAACAGAAAATACATTTGAAACTATGTACCCCTGTTAGTTGGAAGATTTTGAACTGCTGCTAATATTTTTGTCTTTTAATTTGAGGCCTGATTGTTGAAGTGTAAATATTTGTAATCCCGTAGCCAGGCGGACAAAAAAAATCCAGATTGATGGCTGTTTTTCCTACTTTCAAATCGACCACTTCCACGTAGGGTGCGCGTTGATTGGTCGGGTTATTGGTGACGTCTCTGAAAGGATCCTCGTTTTGAACTCGCAAATTTACTACGTGCCACGCTTGAGGTCCACACAACGAATACCTTTTGCGCGTACGCAAATGCTTCATCACATTTCACAGTTTGAATCGTGACTGATCATATATTATCTTGAGTATTACATGATCACACTTTAAAACGTGTATTGAAGCAGCGACAGTGCACCAGTATGGGTCCTGCAAGGTCAACTATCATGTTGATAGTTTTGTTATCTTCCTTGACATGTATTTAACTATCATCTACAAAGTTGAACCACTTTAAGTAATTTCACTTTTGACTTTCATATAATACAAATTCAGTTTGTTTCGTGACCTTTACTTAAAAAAATGACAGAAGATTTGAACCGGAAATGAAATTCCTTATTGTGCAGGCCTGCGTATTCCTTCTTCACATCCATTGCACTGCAAAGATGATAGCAATGGAGCATTGATGGAACGACAACAGGTTTAGGTTGCCAACATCATGCAATTATTTTCAGTGTATGAGCTGTCAGTCGTGTTTTTGCAATAAGATCTTTATGATCATTGCAAATGTAGTGTTTTTATATGGACCTATGAGGTAGCTATTATTTGTAGCTTGCAGTGTAAGCTAGGCTAGTGCTAGCTTGTCAAATAAATGAATCCTTTACTTCCGTGGATCTGATTGCCATAGCTAGCTAGCTAGCAAGCTAAATACTGTTCCTCATTTACTGTGCGGTGAGTATCTTGTCATTAATAGCACAACATTGCAATCTAATTTATGTAGCTAGTTTACCTATTAGCCCCTGATGCCGGTACATTAAGTAGCCACCATATGGATCACCTTATGCTAGGTACAGTAGTAGCCTTTAACGTAAGATAGGTAATAACGCCCTTCTACACTTTAATTTAGACCACGTAATTAGGGTAGCTGGCTGGCTTGCGAATCAGCGTAGCTAGCTGACTGGGAGGTTAACTATTACGTGTTAGTGCAACTATAGTTGCATATTTGTATAGTCTGTAATCAGTCCATATTGATCATGCTTGTGTTGTAATATCTTCCATCAAGTCCTGTCCATCATCATGGCTATCCCCCAGTTCCGCCTGTTTAAATTATGCACATGCCTAGCTACCCTGCTCTCATTCTTCAAGAGGCTGATCTGCAGGTAAGGAGAAAAATGACATGGAACAAAATAACTGATATTTTATAATGACCAGTTATATGAATATTGTTCAAAAGCATTGTTTTCAGCATATGGACACATAGTTAAGTCAACAGCTCATCACTTATATCTTTTGTAAGTCTCCAATTCTGTGATGTGGGTCTATTTGCCGGTCTCTTCTACTGAATGTGTCTTGTGCTCCCTGCTGTGCAGGTCAGGGAGGTTACGCAAGCTGAGTGGTGACCAGATCACTCTTCCTACCACAGTCGACTTCTCATCCGTACCCAAACAGGTGAATGACGTATAAATAAACCATGTATGTCATAGTAACTGTTTGTGGTCCCAGCAAGCATAATGCTGTGACATGCAATAATAAGCCAGAGACAAAGGGTAGTTGGATGTGTACCTTTTGACCTCCCTCTGTGCCCCTGTACAGCCAGAAATAGAGGAGTGGAGCTCATGGGACGAGGATGGGCCTACTAGCATCAAGATCGAAGGCGGAAACGGCAATGTAGTTCCACCCTCGCCCGACCAGGAGGAGGAGGAGCCAGACTACTTTAAAGACATGACCCCAACCATCAGGAAAACACAAAAGGTAAATGAGTCAGTATTGCCAGTGTCACGGATGTGGTCCATAAGATAAGAGGAAAATGCAAGGAAACAGATGTCTGGAACAGAGCAGTATAGGTCGCAGAGCGAAAAATGTCACCTTTTTTTAGTTTCTTGGCCACAGTCAGGGAAAATCCAAACGGTTCCTCTGTTACGTTCTCCAGATCGTGCTGAAGAAGAGGGAGCCTCTGAACTACCTGGCTCCTGACGGCCCGGGGGGCTTCTCCAGCCGCCTGGCGGCCACTCAGGACACCTCTTTCATCCAGCCCTCGGTGAGTCCCCCCCCCCAACCTGCGGTACATCCTTCCCCCCACGAGGGTCCCCATCCCCTCCTTTCCAGTCAATCCTAATATGTTACCATGCACTGAGCACCACATCATGAACAATGCAGCACATTCTGGATGCGGAGGGGAACCTTCAGTCACTTCCTCAGGCAATGCATCTCAACCGTCAACTTTCACTGATTATTCAGTATGCATAAGTATCTTTGAGTGTGCCGTCGCATTAAAGCATGTGAACTGCCACGAACGGCGACGTTGCCTTTATGTGTCAGTGTGACAAACGTTTGCCAGTGTCCTGACGTGCCCCTACTGTCCTCTTGTCCGTCCCGCGCCGGCCACCAGTCTGAGCTTGGAGACATGGATGCCTGGCAGGAGGACCCCAGCGCCTGGGAGGACGAGTCAGATGCAGCCTGGGAGGCTGAGGAGGTCCTCAGGTACTGAACCCTGCACACCACGCTCTATTAAGCCCCTTCACCCTGCTGGTTTACATGGATCACTAGTGGCCTGTGCTGCGTGTCCACCAGATGGCAGTGTGTTCAGTCACTTGAATGACTCAAGGTGACGTGACTGGAGGCGTTGGCTCTTGTTTACTTTGCATTACCATATTGGCTCAGCGTGCATCTTCCCGGTGTCGTGCTATTCACAGGGATAGACCCTAACTTTGCCAACTAGCCAGGGCCTGTTTTGTTTTGAGGTTTTGGAACAAGCTCTCTCCCTCCCTGTCAACCTTTTCATTCTGTGTCGCTCTTCCCTCCCTCCCTCCCTGCCTCCCTCCCTCCCTCCCTCCTCAGGCAACAGAAGCTGGCTGACAGAGAGAAGCGTTCGCTGGAGCAGCAGAGGAAGAAGATGGAGAAGGACGCTCAGAGGATGATGAGGAAGGAGCAGAAGATGGCCGTCAAGCTGTCCTAACACTAAAGGGAGTCACAAACACTGAATATGAACATGTAATACCTGCCGCCACGTTCCCTTCTTCAAAACTGGCTCTTCATCATCGTCATCGTCATCATCGTCGTCACCATCAACGATCCTCAACTACTATCGTTCACCATGAAAAGTACCAGCAACCAAGGGCATTGATGAGGCTATGGGTTGCTGGGGGTAACCACACCTGGGACTGCGACCCCCCCCCTCACTGGCCCCTGGTTACCCAGACCCCCCTGTGGGCCTAATGTTGAAAGCGCAGGCCCTGGAGGCTGGCCTCTCCCCTCTGGTCACCGTCAGCAGAGGCTGAAAATAGACCCCCCCCCCCCCCCCCCCCCCCCCTCCCTTCACTGTCATCCAGGCTAGGGTCACATTTCTGTAAGTAGACACTAGATCTAGAATACAAAGAACCATGGACATTTTGGCTTCCCAGGATTATGTATATATATATATACTTAAGACCCCCTTTATGGAACTGGTGGACTTGAGGAGGTGCGATCTAATTTGTCTGCTTCTATACAAAAGAGGGTCATTTAATTCAGAATACATTTGAGTGTTTAAATCCGTGATTTATCATTGTGCTTTTTATTTAAATGTTGGTTTCAAACACATTTTCTCTGTGCTGTTGCTCGATGTCCTCTGCAGCCCTGGCCTAAATACTCTGGTGCTCAGAGGAAAGGCAGGGGGGAGATTCTGAACATGTGACGTTAAACCAATTCCAGTGTTCTGAGAGCAAAAGTTTAGCCTTACCTAAGAGTTAGCTACGGGTTCCTATGGTAACCTTGTGGCTGGTGACGCACCAGGTTCCATCCTTTTTCTTCTGTGTCATCAAACGATCCCTGCTTTTTAACACACCAAACTACTGCAGGCTCTCGTTAACAAGATAGTCAGTCAGTCAGTCAGTTCAATGGTTTTGTTTCTTAAACATAACGTAGCATATATACACACATCTCATTTATGTGCCCCCATTGATAAGATGAGTCCACAAAGATAAGGGTAGCCAATTAGAACTCTGCTCTGAGCCCTGGCCGAGATGCCAGGATGGAGCGCTCCTCTCGTGACCTCAGATGACCTCTGAGGGTCCCCAGGTTACGCCACCTCCCAGTCAGAACCACAGAGGAGTCCGATCACGGCTGTGAGGTGACCACAACCAACGCTCAACCAGACAAGCATTGAACGGTTACTGGCTAGGAGGGCAGAGAAGGAGACAGGGAGACGAGGACGAAGGGAACGGAAACCCACAGAATAAAGAGCACTTGAATCGAGTCTCCAACAGAGATGGCTAGTTGTCATGGAAACATTAGGCAATCTTCTTATGCAGATGAGATGCAGAGAGAGCAGATCACATGTTTGAAAAGAACCTGGATGGTAGATATCTAACAGACCTGTTGGATGGTGAGGATGACATTCTAATTAGACTCTGACCTCCTAACAGGTCTGTAGGGGTGAGACTAGGTTTGTACTGAATGTTACAAAGATGGTTGGTACTGGATTAACTGGGTGCTTTCATGTTTAGTTATATTTTGCTGAAGGAATCTCTGATTGTTCCGAATTGTGGGATGCTTTTATCTGAGCATTTCAGAAATTAAGGCCATTGCATGAATTGGTGAAATAACTTTACTAAGAGATTTGGTTAATGGCAATACTGTCCTATTTTATGTCAAGTTTGGGTTCACTTGTTTTAAAATGAGCTATGATGCTTTGAAATGTGCATGATCTCATTTTTTTCTTTATCAATAACTATTGTTTTATTTTTTGCACATTATTCATTTTCAATAAAAAATCTCTGGACCTTTTTTTTCTCTGAACGAATTTCTGTCATCGTGAGGTCAAAGATCAAACATATCCAACATGATTTTACCAGATTTATTATAACACAGGGAATTCCCAATGTACTTTGAGTACTATTATTAGAACTTGACCTATTATCTGTGTGGTCAACCGAAAGTATGTTCTCCTTTCTATGTCAGCATGTCTTACCACAACAATGCTAAAGTGCATTAGAGTCCTCTTATATAACCCATGTTCTATTCAAATCCTGGGGCCCTCTGGTTTTCAGAGAATATAATTACAACAGTTACACCAAAAAGTAATGTGACCTTGACCACGAATGTATGTCAATGCCAGCGTTGACCCCAAGGTTAGACAGTCCTGTATGCCTGCTCTTGTCATGGCCCGTCATGTAACCCATCACCCATCCGTCTATGAGCACGATCACGCCTGCCACGCACGCAGGCCCCTCCCCCCCTCCTGTGGAGGTTTGGGAGAGGGGAACCAGGCCAGTCCTCTCAGACAGATTATCAACTCTGTTCCGGTTTTAGCCAGTTTTTTTTTTTCTTCTCATTTTCGAAATGAGATCATACTGCGTGTGAGAGGATTAGTCGCCGTATTGGTGTGACACTGCAGGGCCTTGCAATCAGATGGACATCCGGTTATTAGCTCATCCTCCGTCACTGACCCTGTCATTCAAACACCCCCCCCCCCACCACCCGTCAGTCAGTCAGCCAGCAGAGGTTACAGCAGCTGCCACAGCTCCGTCAGTCCACTAGTACAGTGAGCAACACTGGGGTTAAAGTTATGCAACCCAGCATCTCCAGATGGTGGTAGAGCAGGAGGGGGGGCAGGGCGGGGGTGGAGGGCAGGGGGAGGGCGGAGGGCAGGGGGGGGGCGCCTTACTTGGCACGGAAGAGCTCCCTGCTCTCCTCTTGGCATCGTAGCAGTCGGGTCCCTGGCTCCCACCGAACTCTCTGATTAAAACGACACGTTGCGTCACGGAAGAACACGAGAGTGAAGTGCCTGGCCCTGCTGAGAGTGTGGCTCTGTCCTCCTTCCCATCTTCCCGGCCCAGGGGGGGAGTCCCAGCTGGCCCCAGGAGGGCTGCTACATACATCAGGCGGAGAAGAATCCAATGCACAGGCTGTCTACCCTGTCCAAGACCATGCAAGCCTTGATAAAAGACAGGAGAATACGCACTCTCAGGATTGTGTGTGTGTGTGTGTGTGTGGGGGGGG
>BROE01000014.1:9678987-9710799 GCA_036571765.1 Plecoglossus altivelis | reverse complement strand
CCCCCCCCCCCCCACCCGGTCAGTCAGTCAGCCAGCAGAGGTTACAGCAGCTGCCACAGCTCCGTCAGTCCACTAGTACAGTGAGCAACACTGGGGTTAAAGTTATGCAACCCAGCATCTCCAGATGGTGGTAGAGCAGGAGGGGGGGCAGGGCGGGGGTGGAGGGCAGGGGGAGGGCGGAGGGCAGGGGGGGGGCGCCTTACTTGGCACGGAAGAGCTCCCTGCTCTCCTCTTGGCATCGTAGCAGTCGGGTCCCTGGCTCCCACCGAACTCTCTGATTAAAACGACACGTTGCGTCACGGAAGAACACGAGAGTGAAGTGCCTGGCCCTGCTGAGAGTGTGGCTCTGTCCTCCTTCCCATCTTCCCGGCCCAGGGGGGGAGTCCCAGCTGGCCCCAGGAGGGCTGCTACATACATCAGGCGGAGAAGAATCCAATGCACAGGCTGTCTACCCTGTCCAAGACCATGCAAGCCTTGATAAAAGACAGGAGAATACGCACTCTCAGGATTGTGTGTGTGTGTGTGTGTGTGGGGGGGGGGGATCTCTTATTCATGAGATCTTGTTTCTCTAAGAGCTGAGGTGCAACTGCCATTAGGTTGTGAAGTGAACCAAGACAGGGGAGGAAGATATGTAGGTTCTGAGCAGGAGCAGTGATGCATTAGATCACTCAGCTCACCCTGGCATGTATGGACTAGCAGCTCCAGCAATTATACATGCCCCATAATCCGAGATTAATGGACTACCAGAGATTAAGATGTAAAATGGGGGAGGGGGGGGGGTAATTGGGTTGCGTGTACAAGAGCACTGTGGGGCCAATGCTCACAAGACGTATCAAGGGTCAAAAACATTGAGAAACATCGACCTCCAATTGTCCAGAACCATCCTTCTGAGTGGAAGGGGCTGTTCCAGGAACACAAATCATCTCAGTGCTGTAAGACGACAGCCAACAACAGCAGAAGCAAGCAAGTCGAGCCAGAGACATGACCGGGGTCTTTTCATGCTTTAATAATAAATATAACAGGACATTTGATGTAAACGTACAGTATTGCACATAGCTCAGGCACATTACAAGTGTCAGTCTGTTTGAAGCGTATTCCTACGAACAAGTGGACACACATATGTAAAAAGCTCTACTCCCAAGGAGAAAAATACATTTTACTAAACGTCAACATGTGAACAAACGTTAAAGCTTTGGCTGAGGTGTATTTTTTTTGTTCGATTTTTTTCTTTTTATGTGTGTGTGTGTGTGTGTGTGGGGGGGGGGGACCAGGAAGCATAATGACCGTTATAAACTCTCAAACATGTAGAAACCCTTTCTCAACACATTCACCTTAACAGAAATATCTTCAATCTCTCAAACACCCCAGTACTTTCAGAGCATACATGGCTGACAAGTGGTACATGACACCAGCATAGGACGACAATGAAACTTAACCACCTATCTAGATGATTAGCATATTTACCTACAATTCAGCATAACAAAACCAAAGGACGAAATAAATAAATTAAAATTAATATATAATCCCTTTAAACCTTCCACGTCTAAACTCGTGGCAGCTATACAGTGCAAAAATAACAGCGTGGATCGCAAAACAAATCTACGTTCATAGTGACGTGCAGGAAAACTTCCCACAGATACTCTAACGAACGTGTGGTCTAGTAATGCTGAAGTGCTGTAGTGTGTTAGGAGGGGGTGGGGTGTGGGGCAGCTGGTCTAGGACAGTGGTCCCTCATACACAGTGGTGGTAAGACAATTTACAGTAGACCTACACGACCATGAACTACAATTGAGATCCCAGAGCCTTGTAGAGAGGGCAGCCGCTACACATCTGGCCCATGACTGACGTGCCGGAGGGAGTGCAATCCCATGATGCAGCAGCCACGGATGAGCGAGGCGATGTTGTAGACTGGAGTGCGGCCGTCGATCCCATGGCGCGAGTACAGCCAAGCCACCGTTGGCAACACTGGCGCCGCCACGGCAACGAGGTCAACTAGGAAGCTGCTGCTCCAGTAGCGTTTGCTGACCACACCTGTTTCTGGCTCCAGGCAGGACTCCTCCCCCTTGCTGAAGTCCAGCTCCTGCATGAAGAAGGAGGACTCCAGGACCTCAGGGGCTTCTTTTGGCTCTTGGCTCTGGCACAGCCCGGAGTCAGAGGTGGTGGCAGAGCTCTCTTGGGGAGTAGGAGGGAATGGGCTGGGGCTGGGGCTGGAAGGCGAGGCAGGCAGCTTAGCAGAGGCAGGAATGGATAGAGGACCTGGGCCAGGGGCAGTGGTGGCAGAAGCTGGAATCCCCAGGAGGCAGCTGTAGACCGGGAGCATGGCTTCTTCAACAGACCCCCCATGGTGCTTAAGCAGCTGCAGCAGTAGAGCCTGCAGGTCTGGAGAGATGGTTACCCCTTCCGTCTGAATGCTCTTCTCCTCTGGGACAACCTTGGACAGAGAAGGGGATCTGGAGCCACAGGGGGCGGGTGTGGTCTTCCCCTGCTCCTCCTCCTCCTCCACTCTACTGTGCAACAACAGAGTGGACACGCCTGGAACCAGCCCTGTCCCGGGCCCCTCCCCTAGCTTCCCTCCACCATCCTGGCTGGTCTCCATGGCGGTGGACATCAGGACATGCTCCAGGATGTCTGTACGGTTGGCTAGCTCATCATTCACCAGAAGCCCACTGTCCGCCATCACCTCTGCAGCCTGGTCCTCCAGATCCCCAGGCCCAGCCTCCAGAACCCCAGCCTCCTGCCCCTGCTTGCTCCCGGTGCTGGAGGACTGGCTGCCGGGGGAGTCGTCACCAATGAAGTCCTGGGTGGGCTCCACCTGAAAGGTGGACCCGCTCTGGGCCAGCTCCATGCTGTGAAGCAGCGACTCCAGCTTGCGGTTCTGGATGTTGATGTCGATGAAGTATTTGTGGATGCCCTTGTCCTTCTCCATCAGGCTGCCCTTCATGGTCTCCACCACCTGGCGCAGCTGCTTGATCTCTTTGCGAGCCTCCTTCAGAGACAGCTGCGCCTCCACGCGGTGGCACTCCTCCTCGATCCAGTCCTCCCGCATCCGGCCCAATTGACCCTTCAGCTCCTCAATCTCCATATTCCTGAGAGAGAGACGGAGAGAGAGCGACAAAGACAAGATAAGACTACGAAGACATTTAGTTTTCTTTTGTCCGAAAACACGTTTCAAATAGCTAAATGTTAACCCAATCAGATGCCATTCAATAGAATTTTCCTTGCAATAGAATAGAAATCCAGTCTCAGACAATGGCTACTTGAGAGACTAGACCAAGTGAACGTGTGTTCCAGCCTCCGTCCCTGCCCCAGTTCTGGTACCTGTCGTGGACAACATTCTCAGACTCCCTCAGCTTGCTCTTCAGGTGCCTGATGGCCACCTCTTTCTGCTGCAGGGGAGTGAGGTACTGCTCAGGGTGGGGGGGCCGGATGCCGTGGTTGTCGCCGCAGGAGTGGTACCTCCCCAGGTTCGCTCTTCTGTAAAAGGCACAGATACACCGCCCTGTTAACGCTCAGATTAAGTGTGTGTGTGTGTGTGTAAGTGTGTATGCTGGAGGGGTGGAGGGTCAGGAATCGAAGATGCACTCTCACTGAACAGGCTTAAAGTGCAGGGACAGGGAGGAGCTCAGTGTAAAACTCCTAATGCGTTTTCATACAAGAGGAGACCTAAATCATTTGCTCGGTTGACCGAAGTGCTGGGCAGGCAGCTGCTATGTGGATGTGTGTGGTTTTTCCTCTCAGAGGATTAATAGCCTGTAGGTTGATGCAGCAGCCTTAAACTGCAACATCAAGTCGTTTCGCCTTGCCACGGACGGACGGGTAAGACACCACAATGATTTAAAAGAAGCTTAAACATGTTTGTGCTTGGATCAGTCTTACCCAAGACCATTTCACAATCAATAGCCTTCAATAGATTTTTTTTCTCCCCCTCCTCCCCAAGATTGGCCTTCAGTTGAACACCATCTGTTCACGAAAAGTTATGCACTGATCACTCTTTGATCACACTTCCTAAATGGTTTGATGAGGTGCATCTTTGTATCGAGAGATAAAAGATGAGAGAGGATCTGTGTTCTATGCAGAGCAGCCTGTTCTTTCAGCCTCACAGACAAACGATACATGCTAGCAACCTGGGACTTTGAAGCCTGCTCTGCGTCTGACAGAAATAGAACAAGCAGCAGCAGGCAGACAGAACCACCGCATCACATGACATCCCGGCGGGTGGGAGAGAGACGCAGAGCGAGACAACGAACAAAATATATATTTTTTAAAAGGACAAAACTCAATAACGACTCTGCAACCAGAGAGAGAGAGAAAAAATTAGACTGCTGTCATGCAGATTTTTTTATGCATATGCAATGCTGACGGATAGCGAAAAAAGGCCCTGAGCTAAGATTAGCTGGTGTTGGTTGTTCTTGTTGGGAAGGACAAGGTTGAGTGCTGCAGTTGCTAGCAGCCATAGCAACACGCTAACCCTCCAAACGCTGCCACTTGAGATGGCAGGACGGTTACAGACATGAAACGCCAGCTCGAAAATACTAGGGTGAGCCAGTCAGGGATCTAGACATGATCAAATATTCATGACGTCCAAAACTCCCCCCCTCCCACCACACATACATAGACACTACTTCCTGTTCCAATTCATGAATGACTCAGCTGCACTAACACCAGGCAATTTTTCGGAGTACTTAAAGCAGACATTTGTAAAATCAAATTCTCTAATCTCGGCATAACCCCGACATGACTTTGATAATCCCTGTCTCTGTAGAGAAGCGGGAAATTATGAAACCGTCTCAGCACAAAGCCTAATCTAGTCACCCAGTCATACATATCCACCCCTCAACACCATTATGTCCTTGACCCACATGTGTATGTGTGTGTGTGTATGTGTGTGTGTGTGTATGTTCGCTTGTGTGTCTACCTGGAGGTGGGGCTGGAGTTGCTGCTGCTGTTGGTGGAGGAGGGAGGGGCTTTAGGGGGGGTCCTGTAGGGGGCATAAAGCTCTGCGTCGCGATTGGTTGTGGTGATCCCAGCTGGCTTGAACACTGGGAGGCTTCTGATGTGGATGCTACGGCTACAGGAGACAGTAGAGATGTTAGAGATGGGAGCATGTTGACCTTATGTCACAATAAGTATGTGTGAAAATGTAGGGGTACCTGTCCAGGTGTGTATGAAAATGTGGTGGTACCTGTCCAGGTGTGTGTATTTGTAAGAAGTCAATTGTATTCACGAACCAAGGTTACAAGGTGCTGTACAATAAGAACACATGAAAATAGTGTGCGTCTGTGCAAGCGTGTGCGTCTATGTGTGTGTGTGTGTGTGTGTGTGTGTGTGTGTGTGTGTGTGTGTGTGTACCTGCGTGAGGAGATCCTTCTCCCTGTGGAATTGGGACCTTGTAGCTCCCTGGTCTTCAAGCTGCCTGCACTGCTGGAAGAGCTGAAGTCCGCCTCGCTGCCTGTAACACGCACGCACACACACACACACACACACACACACACACACGAGTAAACACTCATCTGCCCTCTCAGGCACACACACACACTTAGACTTACGATCCGCATGACCACACACGGGGTAGTCCCTGTTAAATATGTTTGTATTCCCAGTCATCGCGCCTCTGCTGTCTAAACCAAGAAAACACCAACGACCTCCTTCGAACCATCCAGCCCTGTCTAGTTAAGACATGGATGTGCGTGCGAGAGACTGTGTCCCAGTGTTCAGATCAGGTTACAGCGCTCAAACAGCCTGGCCTCACTCGCTAATGACAAGCAACGACCAGATAAACATGCCCTCTCAAACCCTCCTCTCTTCGACCACTGAACCTCTTAATCCCTCTCGTTTCTCCCTCCCTCTTCCATCACTCTCCGAACGTTCCTCTATCGAAAAAACACCTACAAAAAAAGCAGCGTGGAAAATATGGCACAAAACGTCCACAGCAGCCAAAACCTACCTGAGTAGCAACGTTTCCCATTAGATAAAACCATTATATTCCAATATATTCTGGTGTGCTTCGTGTGCTTTGTGACTTACAAACAACAGTGATTCATTAAACTGATCATGAGTGTCTGGGCGAGTATAATATTAGGACTGAGCGACACACGGCCAATCAGAGAAGATCTCCCTTTCCTGCCAATCAGTCTAATTGGCAAACTCTAAGTACCTACTTGTCAACCAATCAGCATGCCTCTGTAGAGTTTGGAGAGAGAGTAGGAGAGGGCTGCTAGGGAAGAGCAGGAAATTACACCAACTGTTGTCTCTGGTGTGAGATTAGAGGCAGGACTGTATGTTAACGTAGAACAGCTGTACAGACTGCTTGTCTCTCTTCCTCTCTGTGTTCATCCCATACTGTTGGAGAGGCTATTCATCAACCAGAGGCTGTTTAGCCATGCATGAGACTGCTGACAGTTCACAACACACAATCACACAGTTAAGCACACGCCACCACACATAAACTTGCGCTCTAACTCACAATGCAAACGCATGCTGACACGTTTAAACTCGCACACTAACAGGCCTACAAGCTGTTTTATGACTGTCCACTAATGACAAAAAATCAGACCTGAGCAAAAGCACAAAGTAGTTACCAACACAAGAACGTTCAATGTTTTTTTTTTTACTGATTCTCCTCACAGACAGAGCTTGTGAACTGGTTCTCACTTGGCTAAAGAAAGTTGATGAGCAAAAAATGACTTCTGCAGAAAAGGGCACAACCAAATAGTGAGTCAACTCTAGGCCATGTGCTAAGCCTGGTTAATGTGCTAACCCTGGTTAATGTGCTAACGCTGTTCCATTTGTTACCCCACGCTGTACTTACCCCTTGTCAATGTGCGTGGTCTCTGCTCCCTCTTATGCCTGGGTGGGGGGTTGTGCTCGGGGATCCACTCCGCCATCACCCTCACCCTCTTCACCTTGTTCCTGCGCTCAGGGGGGGGCGGGGTGCCCTGGGGGCTGTGGTCCGAGCCTGGCGGAGTTTTGGAGGGGGACACAGACTGACTAGTGGGGCAGCCGGTGTCATCTATGCAGACCGGTAAAGAGCAGGACACGCGCGCAGGCAAGGGAACACAGCAGGCAGACAGAGCTCAAGGTTCACAGACAACACTTGTTATTGAATGAGCAGATAAGGGTGAACTCAGGGTGATGACATGTTGACGTTGAACACGTGTGCATGGACTCTCTATCACCGTCTCTCTCAGTATACACTCACTAATACATGGGACCAACACTAAAACGAAGCCTACTTGTTCATCGATTGTTGTTAGATTTTCTTTAGGCCTAGGATTGAGCACAGTAGACTATAGATGCTCGGTTGTCATAAACATTGAAAACTGTAAATAAAGGTTCTATAATGTAAACAAAAAACACAGTATGTTTACATCATTTTTTTGTCAAAATGTACAATTGTATCAAATGAATTGTAATTGTAGATTTAACTAATTACTGTGTAGGGATGGGGATTAGACATGGATTTCTTTTTACAGGCATTCCTTTTGGTCCAGACATGATCCAATAGGACGATACTAACAAAGCCTATTGACATGAAGGATGTGCCAATGTGGCAACTAAGAACATCACTATCTCTTGATATAGGCTACCAGACTTATCAAGGGAGTGCGGGATTTACGGGCTTGCCCACCTGAGCAGAAGCTGTTGGTGCTGATGGTCCGTTTGGAATGGTCCGAACTGACGTCGCACTCCTTCCCCTCTTCTTCGGAGAAAGGAGAGTCGGAGAGGGGTGAGCCTTTGTCCTTGGGCCGGCAAGGAAGAAGCACCAAGCGGGGTATGCGGCTGCGGGGGCTGCCCTTCTCCGGAAACTTCTTCTCCTATGATAAAAAAACAAACAACATAATTCACAATTGCATCACATCGAGAATAAACAGTTAAATCAGTGCATCGTTGTACTATAGAATATCCTACATAAACTAAGAATGTAAATACAGCATATTGTAAAAGTAACCCCGGTTTTCTATCGCTGCTGTAAAGGGTAAAACATGAATAAAAATCTTGTTTCTCTACTGGGGAGACGCCTACAATGCAACTATGCAACCATTTTTGGCAATCGAATTTCAATAATCGAATCAGCGTTTTTTTTTTTATAATCCCATTTTACTCACCTCATATTCCTGGAATGGTCCCATTGTGCTTCACGCTGCGTTTCCTCCTAAAGATGTAAACAGGTAGAGGCAACTTGAGAGTTGTTTCTGCGCTACATTCTGACGTGGCACTCAAGACTTCACTGACAAGGAGAACCTTGTCCAAAATCATTGCACCGCTAATGCCAGCAGACCTCGCGCCACCTTGGCACAGATGGCGCTGCTACGGACGGATCCGACCAATACTTCACAACGGCTGACAATTAAGTCAAGTGACTTAAGTCAAGTTTTGACATTTCAGAACGAATAGGATGCTAGGCAGTGGCATGGGAAAAATAGACTCGAAAAGTCATATATCTCGAATGATGCGACTCTCTCCATTGACACTTAGTCCTCAGAAGATGTTTAAAGTGAATCTCTGGTCATTAATCCCATATGGTTAAAGTAGTTCACCAAATGACAAGTTCAATACCAGTTACAGTAGTTATGCAACATAGAAACAGTACTTCCAATGCCAAATAACCCAAATAAACAGACTGGGCAGACAGAGACAGACTTCAAATCAGTGATTGTTTCAGTTTCTTACAAACTTGTACAGGACTCTCATTGCTGTTCGATGGCTAAATAATTCAGTGTTTTTTAATGCAATAATTCTACTACCTCTGTTGTTTGAAGAAGAATGGTTATGTAAGTTCATCCATGTTTGATCCCGACCTCCCTTCTCCTCTTCCCCCCACCACCACTTTGAAGATGACGTAAGTAACCCCCGAGGGCTGTGTTTCCTCCGCTCCCATGCACCCCTATGCTTTTTCTTCCTCCTCCTCCCCTTCCTCCCCTTCTTCCTCCCAGTTACTCCTGCGTGTCTGACAGGAACCCGGGGATGTTAGGTAAACATTGTCTTCCATATCCTCCTGTCTCTCAGCAAGCTAGCATCCTCACCCACGCTCCCACAGCTGCTACCCAGAGACACCCCAATGCAAGGAAGGCTATTCCAGCCAAGGTCCGATATCACTGTAATAGACCTGATATAAGGTTGGTCACCAAGGTACACATATAAATACACTAGGGGGCATTTCTATGGGCATATGGGAAGCTTTCTGTGATATTCCTTGTAGAAAGGACTTGATTAAATTTGATACAATTAACAGCGATCTTTAAGCCATTTGCGGTTGTGTTAGATATTACATCCACAGTGGCATCCCACACTATGGTTCACTGTCTGGTATCCCTGCACATTTACAGTTCTGTATCCAGTTGACGATAAAAGCGCAATTCTTTCCTGTCTATGCCCACCTCCCTGGCAGACTGGCACAAAGAGCTGAATCTGATTAGGCACTGCTGAGATATCAGCCCTTGCCCTAGCAACAGGCTTAGCAACAGAGGAAAGAACCTCCAAAATGGCTCAGACCGGGACCAATTAGAACCACAGTCAGTTTGTTGACCAGCTCCCAGAGTCTGATCCTCAGCTTGGATATAGAGGTAAATTGATTCCCTAATGAAAGCGGTATTGAGTCTTGCTTGTATATTATGTGAGTGTGCGGGTGTATGTTTTGTATGTTGTTTGTGTGTGTTCTGTACGTTGTGTGTATATAGTGTGCCTTGTGTGTATTTGTTGTGTGTTGTGTATGGGTGCAATGTGTGTTGCTTTTGAGTGCATGACGTGAGCCTGCACTTAAGAGTCTCTTGCCTGTGAGGGTTACGCAATCCTTGTTATTGTAACATCATAACTTATTTATAGTAACACTTTAAGTATGGATAAGAGTTGGCATTTGAAAGATCCATGGGTGAATGTGTGTGTATGCGTGTTCGTACAGCTATACACACAGTAGTTGTTATTCAGCTCCAGATCTGGGATTTTAGGGACCACCTCAAGATAAAATTTAACCTCTTGGGGGAGGCCGAGGCTTGAATGATGATATGCAACATAATAATTGATCAAAAGAATGCTAAACAATTAGTACAAAAGCTTGGCAAAAATGTGCTCCTATCTCCTTTTATCCGAAGAACTATTGTAAAAGCAGACTGATTGTCTCTAGCGTCTTGACTCCACCTCTGCACGAAAGCTCTACCCAGTGATGTTATTGTTTTTGCGTCGCCTTTGAATCCTCCACATCTGCTCGTGACAGATCCCAGCAGAGGCATGTTGTCTGAGATACTCAACCCGCTCGTTTGTAGCTGTCCTATCTCGCATTCGAGGACAATGGAGACAGTCGTCAAGATTGTTGTAAAACTACAGCATGAAATCTGTGTCGCTGTCCAAAGACTCATGGTGCTGAAATCAGCCGTCTTTAAACTTCAGCTCCCTGCCCGTCAGCCTGCCCCACCTCGTTGGCTAGCCTACGCAGCATCCAAACAAACAGTCTACCCTAACATTACAGACCATAGTATTGTCATCTTATTCGTATGTTTTTATATATATACACTACTCTCAAAGCATCAAATATCAAATTTTGATCATTTTTTTGAGGAGTGCAAATGCAATCTACGTTTTGAAGAATTCAAACGTCATCTCAAGAAAATATTTAGTCCACAGTTCTGTATTTTAAACATCAACACCATCAGACGGTTTATTTTAAAATAGCATACGTGCCTGGATGTTGCGTTCCAATTTCTCCAGTCGCTAAGGATGAGCGCGATGAGTGAAGCACAAAGGGTCCGTTATCCTCTGCGTGCTTGGCGGTTCTGACTGGTGAGCCAGTGCGAGCGTGTGTTGGGTAGCTGTTCAAGTGCCCAGGACGAACACACATGATTGGATAAGGATGGGGCTCGTATTAAACACACACCAATGAACGACGAAGGCTACAGTATGACTACGGGGCGATAAAGTGTGTTACATAACGTAGGCATGTTTATTAGGACATACGCCTCTTTCTGTTTGTCGACTCATGGTTTGCAGCCAAGCGTAACATGGCTGACGTAGACAACGTGACGCAGTTGTGTAGACTCAACATAACATGAAGATATAAATGTACAAATAGTGCGCATCCTTAAAAAAAACTCCACAGTGAAAAAAATGAACAACAACTGAGATCATTTCCGATCACTAAGTCGTGTGCACAGACGCGCTTAAAATGGTTAATACTACTCCCAAAAACGAGGAGTGCGCAATGTCCTGTGTCATCATTTGGAACTGATTAAAAGAGTTGTGAATATGCTTTGTAGTTTTTACCTTCACCATGCTTGTTTAATTTTTTTTTCTTTCTGACCTCCTCAGACGACTCTCTCTTTCGCTTTCTCTGCTCCACGTTGAGTGTGGTGCAACAATCATACCAAATGGCACAGCGACTAGTTTCCTCACTTTAAATATGTGAAATGACAGATTGGAGATGTTTGGAAAATCACTGGTGTACAATTAATTTATCATCTTTTATAAGGGATACCAAGAAATGTGTCCAGGACCTTCTATGATATATTTGTAGTATAAGTAATACTTCATCTCTTTTAACCAGATCTTTGCTTTATTCTATGGCATACCAAACATGCAAGTATACTAATGCCGATAGTAATGTCATGAACGTATACATCATTTGTTTGTAGAACTGAAACCTCATTTCATTGATCTGTAAGGCTGCCAACCAATGGCATCACATCTGCATGTGTGAAGCATAGAGTTGGCATCCTATAGGCATGCTGATATCATTTTGGTTGTCTTGTGCTAATTTTGATGCAAGGTGTCTGAAATTGTAGCTGACTGTTGGGAAGACCCAGGTTAAAATACAGATCGTCACTATAGAATGGATCTTCTCAGGTCCATCAAAGTCCTGGAGCAGGAACTCTGCTGCCCTCTGTTGGAGAACTTCTCTACCTTCATGCAATATGGGGACGACTGGTGGAGCACCCACACAACATTTTATTATATGTATCTTTACAATTAAATGATGTGGAACACGAACAAGACCAAAAATGTACTTTGTAACTTCATTGGTCATGTATTCAATTTCAGGAACTGTCTGATATAACATGAATTGGACTGAAATAGCAGGCCTACTTGTTCTTGAAAAATGGCATCCATCGAGGACACGCACATAGCATGGTGAATGCATTTACATCTATAAGTATCATCTAGATGGATGTCTCATTTTACTTTATTATGATAAATATTTCATTTGTATCATTAAAAATAAAACACATGAATGATTATTATGCCAGTATAATATTGGATACATAAACATAACCATCCATTCGTGATGTAGTGAAATAGGCGATTTATAGATAATTGTGCTGTTCTTGGTTTATGTGTTGTCTCTGTAACCAGATCCGTTCATGCAGCTCTGAGACACAAATCCATTTAGATTTTAAGGACAAAATTATTATGAACACTTTATTAGCAAAAACCTTAGGAGGGCCTTGGATCAACAGTGTTAGGAGCAGTGGCCTTACTTGCAGTCCACATCACCACCAGTAGAGAGCAGTAAAGTTTTACATACAGATGCTTTTGTCAGCTGCCAGAATTAAAGTTCCTGAAGAATCCTGAACAGAGAGCCGCACCAAAGAAATTAAGAAACTGTCTTGATGTAACTTATTGGACAAATTTGACCTCATGGATTCACATAAATTAATATCTAGGTTGCTACCCTGACACACAATCCGTTGATGTTGTGAAAGGTTGGGCACGTCGCACGTCTACGTTTCCCATCGGATCAGTTCAAAGTTAATATTAGTTCAATATTAAGACGGATAATTGTATTTAACGTAAGAAAAAAAAGAAGAAAAAACTGAGGACAAGTTAATTATAGGCCTACTTATTTTGTTAAAAAGTAGTCAATACTTTTTTGTGATCATCCAAGTTTTAATCTAGTAGACTAAACATTACCCAGGATTTTATATCAGACTGCTTTCTTGACCTTCGGTTAAAGTTGACCCAATGACCTTTGTCAACATGTTATTGTAGCTTTAAACTTGGGGTCCTGTTGCGTTACTTATGGCTTTGAGAATTGACTCTTTGCCCTAAACGAATGTCTCCTCCGTTTCAACGGCCAAAGACAGACCGAAGAGAAGTTCTCCAATAAGTGGGCTATACTTGCAGCGTCTGAGTGGGCGTGTTTCCCCGGTGATGCAGTCGCCACTCTTGTGAGAAGTCGAGAGCGCGAACGCACCGAAGTCTTGCTCTGACGCGCCGTGTATCCTTGGCTGTTGCAGTTGAAATCGGCTTCTTAGTGGAAGAAGGCTTCGAGACAACTTCGGGACGTTACCACCATGGACGCATTTCGAACCCTAGCGTTATATTTTCTGTTCATCTTAATTCTTTGGAATGTACCATGTTCCCAGTCCGCTGCTATCATATCTCCATCTGAGCCGTGGAGACACAAGGGAACCCGGATCCATCATGACGGACAAAGGTCAACCAAGTTTCTCAAAGAGATATTCACATCCTCTCCCGTGTTGAGCCACCCGCGAGAGGACTTTAAAGACGCTATTGTGCCCCACGATTACATGCTTTCTATTTACCGGACTTACTCTGCGGCGGAGAGACTCGGACTTAACGCCAGTTTTTTCCGCTCCTCCAAGTCTGCAAACACCATAACAAGTTTTGTGGACAGAGGAAAAGGTTGGTGTCAGCAACGACAAACCATTCACTAACTTAAGGTTATGAAGTAGGCCTATTTGAAATTTGACACTGTAATCTGCGATGGATAGTTTAATTTTTGTGACCCTATCATAAAAATGGCTTCTCATATCTGCATATGAATAGCTGTTGACTATGCGGGAAAAGCTAAACAGTGTTATCGTCACACCATCTTCTCAATATTAGGCCACGATACGGTGCACGCAGCCTTAATTTCAGTCATATTGAGAGTTTCAAAAGTATTTTTGCACTGTAAAATTGCGAGGATAAAGCAAAGATCTTGTGATCTCAACAGCTATAAAGTTAGGCCTGAGTAAGACATGCCCTCGGAGTTTATCGCTTCTTTTGGGAGACGCATTAAGTTTTGTTGCCGCATTCGGGTGTCTTTGTACCCTTGGGACACATTTTAAAGAGCCGTAGAACTACGTCAGTTTTGCAAAGTATTAAGTTATATTGGACTTAAATTGACCCCCAGGTAACACAACACTAAAACTCTAATTGAGGCCGTCTCTAAATGAAGGTAGTAAATCTTTTTCCTCGGGTCCCCGCGTGCGCCATCTCCATCATATAGCTACTCGCTGCGCGGGGAGACTACCACGTTACAATGTACAATGTCAGCTGAAATATAAAAGTTCACTTATTTTACTATAGTTTACGACGAGGATAAAATGTAGGTGGGTATCTGGAATGCGACGAGGAAGACATTTATCCCGAAAAGTATAGCTTAATAAGACTATTTGTGCTGAGTGAGAAATGACTCCGTCCAAGCTATGTATTAGTTAATCAGCAGGAACTGGGCCTATTAAAGAATGGGCCGGTGCTAGGAGCAGGTGTCTGGCACAGTCAAGTTCGAAACCGAAAAGGTTAAAGCATTCGAGATAAACACATAGTCCAACTAAACGCAGGAAAAAATCAGCAAGGCTAGTTAATCTTTGGTGGACAAATACAAGTGACATGTTCAAACCATTGTTCGCTTTCCCTCCCGTAAAGTACAACCAAGAACTCCAGCTCAGAGAGACAAACTGCAAACTGATCTGATGAACAAGCTTCACTTTCTCCCTTCTGAGTTTAATTTGATGTGTCACTGGCTCTGACCCCTCGCTGGACTCTCCGAGGGTTGCTTAGCATCGAGCCGCTGATTGGAGCATTTGAACTGGGTGATCTAATTGAGTGTTCATGTCATAACATATCAAACACTGTCTATTCTCCCATAATGACCCAGCACAGCCAATGGCAAATCACCAAAAACGACGGGAAGAAAAAAAGAAAGAAAGAGCACTTCCTTCGCTAAGAAGTCTTTGGTTGCTTACTTTTACAGCGCACCTCCCTGTGCGACCGCCACTTTAATTGTGGAAAATTATTTTTCTTCCGTCCTCCCTTCTCAGTGGTGGGCTCTGCTTCGGCACCAGTAAAGCCCGCAGTGTGGAACAAGCCTGGAGAGGTGAACTGCCCCACGGAACAGACCTTAATGTAACTTGGCGGCGTTTTACTTTTGGATACTCATCCTCATTTATCACAAAATGCGACGCGCATTTGCGCAATGGCGTTTGAGAGTGCGTTAGAATCGAAAGCTGGACCAAACCACGACAACTTAGATGTGAAATAAAATTACTCGTGGTCCGCATGTAGTGTAATAAAGCTTTCCATTTGGGAGGTAAATTCTATCGATTAAAGAGAACAGTGTAGGGTGTCTCTTAGGTTCATTTTAGTCGCAAGATCAGACAAGAACAAACCGAATGTATGAAAATTACTTTTGGCCTCAGAAGTAACTCATTAAAACGCAGATGGTGCGCGCTGGCCTCGGCAGCCACAGTCTCTCTCTCTCTCTCTCTCTCTCTCTCTCTCCCTCTCTCCCTCTCTCTCCCTTACACACAGACAGACAGATACACACATATACACACAGCCTACATATTACATTTGGAAAGACCATGCTTTGTAATAGTTTGTATTCAGAAGCAAACGTAGTAGGCCCAACTGGACACATTACGCTTTATTCTTAGACAAATCACTTTTATTTGTCTAATTAATTCCTAATATTTTTCCCAGAAAAATTGCGAAAAAAGTGAAAAAAGTTTTTATCTTTTAACGTTCTTCTTCCTATTGTATATTAATTTTCATTAATTGAGAGATGCGCTCTATAACATCCAACCCAGTGTCAGACTGAGCACGTTCAAACCGGGAATGTTGTCTTTGGCACAAAGGGATAAAGTATTTTAATGAGGAAAAGCGGAATTCAGAACAGTTAATTATTTGGTGACCTTGTATTCGATTTGTTTGAGGTCATATAAAAAGGAACTAATGCAGGCCATACGTGCAAAGTTTGTGAAACAAACACAAGGTTTCAATCTGGTTTTACTATTAAACTCCGCGGGGTTCCCCAGGGGCAGAGAACTGGCGTACACATCCAAATATCTATTCAGAATAATATTTTATTGGGAATCGTATCATAACGTAGGATGAATAAAACACGTTTAAACGTACATGGTAAATTGATCAGCAAAAACCAGACGTTTTGACATTTTGAATCGTTTATGATTAATGCCATTGACTTGACAAACGGAGTAATATGTTAGTCGTTGTTACCACAGGCTGCATATAAATTAATGAAACCAATGCATTAGCATAATTAAGTACATAGTTGGTGTGCTTTCTCGGGCTGTTTGTCATGCCCTGGCCGATTAAAGAAAAATAATGATTAAACGAAAAGTGCTGAGCAATTGTATCTCTACTTAATAAAATAGAAAAACAACTGTTGCATTTACGCATTTTTTTTTTTGCCTCCTCGAGTTTTGCTCAATATTGTAGCTCTTAGAGTAGGTCATCATTTGCATGTGTTGGCCTCAACATGGAATAATGCATTAATTGTGTATTGTTCAGATGAGTGTAGGCGAGACTACAGTGAGTCGCCTCTGCCCCGTTGTGTCTGCGGACTCCAGCCACGACATCTGACGGGACACCATGCGTTTCATGCCTCACAACTTAGAAAATACTTGAAGATGCATTCAGTCAAATAATGAATTAGTGAGAGTGGGATAATCGTTAAAGTCTCTTAGGGGCCAAGGCCCAATCTATTGAGTAGAAATAGATGGTCTTAAATATCTTCTCCAATACATTGAAGTTGAAGTTATGAAGAGCTATACAAATAAGTAAAAAAAATAATACAAAACTGTTGTCGTAAAGAGGTTGATGGAGAACTGAATGGGAAACAATATCCTTGCTGAAATGTTGGGTATGAATAGATCTATCAGTATTGAAACATGGTCCCGTAATTAATAACAATAACAATATGCCTAAAATGCCCTCTAAATGTTTACGCATGAAGCCTTGATGAGTTGCAGAAAGGTGTCCGCATTTAGTCCTCAAGGAACAGTGGATGTGTGCATGTAGGCATGCATAGACACTGGATAATAATAATAATTACAATTGCTTGTTAGAATTACGCAATAGTGTTTGAGCTAAATGTAAATTATTATGATTGTGGTTAACAAACCAAAAAAAAACGCCAAGAGCTCAGATTTGTCAACTATCCTCGCTAATTATTCGGAGACATGAACAAAAATGAGTTACACGCAATTGGAGGAGTATGCACGAGCCTACTTTAAAAGAGCGAAAGCGAAAACTTTTATTCTGACCACAGAAACGTACAAAAAATCTATATCTCGTTGAAACATGCCAGCCATGAAGTTGATAACCAGATTGTTTTATCTAATTTGACGATGTGTCAGTTGTAGTTTGGCTCAGCCCAGGTTCTGAGTGACCAGTGAACAACAAGAAATAAGGCCAGCGGATCTGGCCTCTCTGTGAGAATGCGAGACACCCCCATTCCACCCTCCCCTCTCCCCTCTGAACACTGTATACTCTAAGTGAATCTGACTGCAATTATTTCTTTTTATCTTGCAGACGATCTCTTGCACTCTCCTTTGCGAAGACAAAAGTATCTGTTTGATGTCTCAACCCTCTCAGACACAGAGGAGCTGGTCGGGGCGGAGTTAAGGATATTTAGGAAAGTGCCCGGGGATTTCCAAACGTCCCCGACAGGTCTCTATGACATCCAATTATCCTCCTGTCGATCAGAGAGTCTGCTGGATTCCAGATCCCTTGATCCCCTAGATTCCAGAAAAGCAGGATGGGAGGTTTTGGATGTGTGGGAAATGTTTAAGAGCCGACCCCCCTCTGGTCAGGGCAGCCAGCTTTGTCTCCAACTCAAGGTCACGCTGGGCAAATCAAAAACGGAAATCGACTTGAAACAGTTAGGATTCGACAGAACCAATCGAAGCCAACAAGAGAAAGCTATACTGGTCGTGTACACCAGGTCAAAGAAACGAGAGAATCTGTTCAACGAAATGAAGGAGAAGATCAAGTCGCGTGGTTCGGGGCGGTTAGAGGAGGAGAAGGGCGTGCAGTTGAAAGCGCGCCGCAGAAGAAGGACAGCACTCAACAACAGACACGGAAAGAGACACGGCAAAAAGTCCAAATCAAGATGCAGCAAAAAGGCACTGCACGTGAACTTCAAAGAACTCGGGTGGGACGATTGGATCATCGCTCCGTTGGATTACGAGGCGTACCACTGCGAGGGCGTTTGCGACTTCCCCCTGAGGTCGCACCTCGAACCAACCAACCACGCCATCATTCAAACTCTTATGAATTCCATGGACCCCAACAGCACACCTCCCAGCTGCTGTGTGCCCACCAAGCTCAGCCCCATCAGCATTCTGTACATAGACTCGGGTAACAATGTTGTGTACAAACAATACGAGGATATGGTGGTGGAGCAGTGCGGCTGCAGGTAGCGCCCCGCTTTCACCTCAGTCTTGAGATCTCAACTCAAATCAAAGATGGGTCATGAAGTCCCGATGGACACATGAGAGTTTGGCAAAGCTTTTTTTTAAATGCAGGACCGTGTGTTTGTCATATATGGGCCTCCAATGTGGCGCGTAATCTTTATTCAAAAGGGATACGAAAGGCAATATTTGCAATATTTATTTGGGCAATTTCAAACTCATAACAACCACATCCCAGTTCCGTTCAATGCCATAATCGTGTGCGTAAATCTGACACGCTTATTACTCCACCATTCAACAAATATATACATCGACAATAGCCTGTTGTTTGCAAGTCCTAGATAGCGGCGACCTTGCGCTTCACGCAGCCTTTGGGCAACATGCTGGACCAAAAAGAAAAGCACAGCAAGCGGCCTGAAAGAGGTTCAGAGACGCACCTGTTTGGACCGGGGATGGAGAACACGGGACAGTCTGTTGTGCATTGTTGCTTCTCGGACAAGGACTCATTTGGGTGTCTCCATAATTGCTCTGGCCCAGCTGGAGCTATTGCGCTCTCTTGATGCGTTATCAATAGGCTCTCGAGGCTGTCCGTCGAGAAGGTGAATGTAATCTACCAAACACAGAGATATAGAGGGAAGATGGGAAAGTGCGCGAGAGGGGGGAGAGATTTATAGAGTAAGAGAGAATGCGGTGGGATTGCGAGAATATTCCCCTTTGAACGCCATCTGCATCTTCCGAGAGCAGCGCGCGCTTACCTTGCACCGACAGAGTTAAACGAATGCAAGATGTGCGTGTGATGTGGACATAAAGGTGCGTGTGGGTGTGTGAGGGAGACATGGACCCGGGGCTAGAGACGATTATCACAAATGTTGACTGTACGGACACGGGCCATGTCCTGTCTGCTCGTGAACACTGTGTTTTGGATCCGGTTGCACACGGCACCGAAGGACTCAAGGAAACATCAGCCTCATTATCAAGGCGACTTTATGCTCAAATCTGCATCTTTACGAAATGCACTTCACAACTGACTGCGTACACGTCGATTAGTCGGAAGAAAGTTGTTATATTTCTGCGTTAAACTGACAAGAACAGACGATTTGATATTTAAATGCACATTAGCTTGGAATGCACTGCTGTTCGTTATTTGATATGTAAATATTTGTATAGTCAAAAACTATACAAGTGCAACAAATGGAGAAATGAGAAAAAGGCATTTCTTTGTAAATATACAAATGCACTCAAATCGTTATAATTTCTATTCTATAATTATTTTATTATTTGTGATGTACAGAGTTTCATGATAATCATATAATTCCTTCATTGATAAGAGTAATTTAAGTTGTGTTTAATATGTTTGCAAAGGGTGGAATACCATTATTGATGTCTACCTCATATTAGAGTTCTAGGTTCTGAGTTTTGAGGTGCATTCAATTAGAGGGTTCAGTTCTTTTACAATGATATATAAAATCATACGTTTATACATATATTAATGGATAATATTCCGCACCATTACTGTACTAATAAAATGCAAACAAATCCTCCCCTTTTTCTTCTCGTGACATCTTGAAGTCTCCGAAACCTTTACCAAGACCAGAGCGACAAATATATGGAGCTGTGCAGACAGAGTCAGTCAGTGGAGTTACACGCATCCAGATTAGAGATAAAAGATTTGACCATCATTTGATTGGACGAATCGCCTTCTGGTTTATTAAACGGTTACTTTGAGTCTGGTTCAGTCTTTTTTTCCCCTCGCCCCTTTCCTCAGAGTGGTGCAGTATAGGAGGCTAGGAATGCCCCTCTATCTGAGGATTAACTGTGCACACGTAACTTGTTTTCGATCCTCAAAGTCTGCATGTGTAGCTGAGACAGGAGATTGTGTGCGCGTAATGAGCTTTGAATCCAATCTACAGTCGGAGATTCCAGAGGTCCCAGATCGCACCGAACTAACAATGACACGTTCTATATGTAACGATTCAAGTGTTGGGCAATGTCCAATAGCGTAAGTGTTCTCTAATGCAGTGGTACTGTAAGAGATGCCGGCACTTCCTGCTTCTTCCAGCTCAGCACTGGTGGGTGGTGGTGGTGGTGGTGGTGGTGGTGGTGGTGGTGGGGGGGGGTCCAGGTGGGCACCCTGGACCTTGGGAATCAAACGAAACTGCTACAATCTCAGCATTATGATTCAGACACGATTAACAGTGAGTGTGTGTGTTTGGTGATGCGGGGAGGGGGGAAGTGGCCCTGCCCAGAAAACAACCCTGTAGATTTCCAACGGACACAGCAGTCAGCTTGGTGCTTCTACCAGTGTCCGCAGACTGGGGCGTTAAGAAACGCAGGTATCATATTTACGACATGCGCACAAGACGTGAACGTGATGGTGTACAGCTCTGACCAGATTAACCTGGGAATGTGGTGACCCTACTCTGTACTGGAAGGTTCTTCCGGATTTAACACTGTGCGCTGATCATCAGGTTGAAGGTCAGGGTTGGTATCAAATGGGAGCTGTAACACACAAGGTTAAGAAGTTCAACCACTCCAAACTAAGTGCCATATCACATTCACACATGCTTGTGTCCACTGGACAGCTCTCCTCCTCACTGGCCCATCTGGAAAGTCCTACTAGATCCTTCCGGATCACCTGATGGGTGTTTATGCAGAATAAACCTCGTGTGAGCTCGTCCCTCTTCTGACTGGTTTGTCTTGCAACGACCGCTACCTTCTAAGATGGACTGATTGGACGCGACAGCCAGGCTACGGCCCTGATGGCTCAGTGTTCTTATAGCATGTAAACAGTCCGGGCTTTCTCCCATCACAGACAATGAGTGTCATTGTTCCCAGCATGGCTGGCTCGGTAGTGCTTCGCACAGTGTAAACATATGGTGCCCATCCTAGTAGGAGGAACAGACATAGGCTGTCACTGATATGGTTTTGCGTGTATAGGGAACCACAGCTATTTCCCAATGAATTAGCCCGCCCGGGTCAAGTTGACTTAACACTTTAATGTTTCCCAATCTGGGGATGCAGAGGCAGATTGAAAGCAGGGATTGCTTCCATATAGACTGTCGACCTTGGCCTGGAAACAATTAGGAAATGGCTTTGAAATGTTAGATGCTGGTCAGGCTCTGGTACAGTATCATGTCACTCCCCACATGTTTGCAAGAGGAAACACAGGATGCTAAGTGCGCTCTTTAGCCGCCCCAGCAAATGAGTGACACAACAAGCGGTCCCCTGGGGGCCTGGCCAAATGACCCTTCTGGCTGAGGCCTTGGATCTGAGGGCAGCACCAGTCTGCTGAAGCTACTAGCTAATGCTAGCTAGATGGCCCATCTGTGTGTGAGGGAGAGAGGATCCTACAACAAAGTTAGGTGCTTTCTAATGCTAACTAGCTAACCCTGTCTGTGTTTGATTTGAAAGTATCCTATAGCAAAGGTTACCTCTATAGGTACCTCTAAGTCCAAGCCCAGGCAGGTGGGCTGGTATTATAGCTGTCTGGTACAGTATCTGACCACATTTTATGTTGTCTAGTGAACACATTTCTTTGTTACTGTAATCAAGACAGAAAATAACTGACTAACAGAATGGAATCTTTGTTCCGTTTCGATTACTCACTCCCTGGTAGGTTATTGCACACGGTCTCCCCATCGTAGAGTCTCCCATCTGCGATTCCATCTGTTTATTTGAAAATTCTCTCCAAAAGTTTTGTTTAACCAAATTTCTGTTGGCAAAAGGACAGGTCCCTTTCATCAGAAATGTGGAGAATGTTGAACCAAAACACTTCTGACACCCTGCTGCTGCGTTCTGAGTGTCCTCTCTGTGTTCCGGGGGGCTTACTCAAGATCTCCAGCGAGTCTCTCCAAGTGGAAAGACCGGGAGTCTCTCCAAAGTTTAGAAACACTACTTGGCTCCTGCAGAGACAGGAACCCTCCCCACACTTAACCCCGCCGTTATCAGTGATGTCCTCATCAGCTGCAGCCGGGAGATAAATCAAATTGATCCCTCCGACAGCCAGGGCTTCTCAGCGAGCAGACAGTGAAAATACGGGCTGAGGGAAATTGATGGTAAGGACCTCAGCCTCACGGAGGGATCTGCAGAGTGGCTAAGAGCTGGATGCTCTGAGATCTGGGATCTTGGAAGCCACCAAGGCTGAACTCCTGCTGACCAGGACTCTATTGATGACATTGAATAGGAATTTCTTTATCATGGATTTCCAGGGTCTGTTTTTACTCGCTTAGATTTGAATTGATCTCTGGAGAGAGATCCCCCCCCCCCCTCAGACACCGCTGGCTGCGTGTAGGCTCGTTCCCTCCAGACTAGAGCAACAGAGCAAGACCGGTTCTCTCTACATAAGCTAACAAAGACAGCCCCAGAGTATGCGCACACACACTCACACACAAAAGTGCAATGTCTGTGTGCTTGTGTGTGTAAGTGCTAGAAACAGAAGAATAGTAGGTAGGAAGAAGCAGATGCCCAGACTGAATGGTCCAGACTGACCAGTCCAGACCTACCAGTACAGAGTAACTGGTCCAGCAGACTGACCAGTCCAGACCTACCAGTGCAGACTAACTGGTCCAGCAGACCGACCAGTCCAGACCTACCGATCCAGACTAAGCGGTCCAGACTGACCGGTCCAGCCTGACCACCCCATGCTGAGCCCCTGACCAACTTCAGACCAGCAGTCAGTGTACTATTCAGATGATGACAGTAAAAACAATCTAAGTATGCATGCAGGTAGTGGACTGCAAATTGTGTACTCATAAATGGGTTTAAAAATAAATATGTATACATTGTCGCTAAGCCCGTGATTGCCCTCTCTATTTCAAATGGTCTGAATATCCTGTGTTTCTTGGGGGACGGGGGACGGGGAGTGGGGGGGGACGGGGGGGCGCTGGATAGGGGAAGGGAAGAAAGGAACGCAAGGAGGAAAGGGAAGGGAGGGGAGGAGGTTATGCTTTCAAATACAATATTCTAACCAAACACAGGGTATTATAAGGGTGATGAATGTCCACTGGGTACCTGTCTGGTCCAGCTAGCTAACTCCTCTCTCTGTTTATTTTTTAAAGGAATGTTTGAGGTTGACCTTTCACCTCCTCTCATCCGTTATTTGCTCCCCTGGTCTGCGTCTGTGCTGCTAACCTGCAGCTCGGCACACACCAGCACTTCCTTATGAAGATACTCCACACACCCACAGTCCAGCTGATAGTCCTCACTGTGTGCTCACGGTCAATTGGCTCCTTAACTGCATAGAACCCTGGCATCTCTGCAGTGTGTCTGTGTGTGGGTGTGTGTGTTTCTGTTAAAGAGTCTGAATGTGTTCGAGACCAAAGTAAATTTGCTCAGCAACTGTGACAATCCATCTGTTTGGGGCTAAACCTAGGACATGACCCCCTCCCCCTCCCACTCCCCCTCCCCTTTCACTGGATATCTGTAGAAAGGGAGAGGAAGGGAGAAAAGGTGAGGAGGAGGGGGAAAAAGAATGTAGCGAGGAGAGAAGAGGGCAAGGAAGAGGGGAGAGAGATGAGAAGGAGGGGAGGAACATGGCAGGAGGAGGAGACGACAGAGAGAGAGTAGGGGATGAGAGGAAGGAGGGAGGCTGGCCAGAGGTTTCCATATATCATGCTTTGGTCTTGGAGGTGAACCAGCACCTCATGCTCCGTGCAGCCCGGCTGTGGCCAAACTGTTTTCAGCACACTGTCCATAAACAGGAGCACCACTGCTCCTCTACAATATCGATGCAGCTGACCAGGTGGGCAGCTGGTGTTTTATACTAAGATTTATCCCACAGCCACGTGACACTGTTAGACCTGGTGTCTTGAGTCGGCAACATGATACACCGAGATAAACAAACATGGGTCAGCGGCAAGTGGTGTGTGTGTGAGTCTGGATGGTAGGGGGGGCGGGGGGGGGTGGTGTGTTCTGGAGTGTCTGACAGATAGTGATAGGGAGGGGTTGAGGGATGTTGGCGGGGGGATGGGGTGGGTGGTGGTGGTGGTGAGGTGGTTTGCGGGGGACGGAGGGAGGGGGCAGGAAGATGTGATGGACAACCCTGCAGCCCGGCTGAGGCAGAGCTTTCACTTAAAAATGGGGCCTGGCCTTCCTCAAAAGGTCCGAGCCCGGAGCACAGTCACACTGTATTAATCATGAGGCAGGGGCAGCAGCTTACCTGGCTAGCGTTTCAGACAGGCCGGCCAGCGCTCCTCTCATCCTCCCTATTATCTGTGATGAGCAGGTGTGGAAGACCCAGCGCCCAGGCCGGCCCAGGAAAGATCCCACATCAATAATGCAGACCTCCAGACAGGCCTGGCTGTTCTGAGTAGGGGCAGGATACATGCAACAGGTCAGCTGTGACACACACATACACACGCGCACACAGTTACACACTCATAAGCACATACACAAACATACACACACATGCAAAACACGTGTATTACACACACACCCGCACGTACGTACACATACATAAATCCACATACACGTACACACACACAATCCAGACATGCTGTGATGGTGTATTCATGGCATAATAGCTGGTCTTTTTGTCAGGCTGGACATGCTGATCATAAGGATGTGAGTTGAACGCATGACTGTTTTAGAGCAGACATACTCTGTTGGAACCTTGAGAGCACACACACACACACACTCACGGAAACACACACAGACACACACACCTACTGCACGGAGTACAAAAGAGGGGAAAAGGCTTGCTGCTGTCCCAGCCTCCTCATGGTCATTAGCCCATTAGACGTTGTTGGCGGATGGAGCTGTTGCAGATGGTTTATGATGGGGCTCTTTGCATTGGGTCCTCACGATGAGGAACTAATTTATGGTGCAACTCAGTCCTTCTTTCAGGAATGCAGTCCCCTCCCCATGCACGCACGCACACACACACACACACACACACACTCACATACACACACACATACACACACTCAGACACACACACTCAGACACACACTCATGAGTGGGAAGCTCCAGAGGGGTTTTAGACTTCTGCGCGAGTAAAATGTTTCAGTCAACAGTTTTACTACGCTGTACTTTTGTTGTATTGTTTAGCTGAGTGGTTCTCTCTTCCTGGCCTCACAGTTCTGTGGCCTGTTACTGGGCCTGCAGTTGGGATTAGGCTGTATATGGGGCAGGGGGCTGAGTTGGGGCTGAGGCTTTAGTTGAGGCTGGGACTGGGGCTGTAGTTGGGGCTGGGACAGCAGTTGAGACTGGGGCTGTAGTTGGGACTGAGGCTGTAGTTGAGGCTGGGGCTGTAGTTGTGACTGAGGCTGTAGTTGAGGCTGGGGCTGTAGTTGGGACTGAGGCTGTAGTTGAGGCTGGGGCTGTAGTTGTGACTGAGGCTGTAGTTGAGGCTGGGGCTGGGGCTGGAGCCGGGATGGAGGGGGGTTCTCTGGAGTTCGGCTTTCACATGAGCCCCTGGTTTGTGGAAATAACAAAGGCCCAGAGTCAAACCATGTGTGACACTTTCTCACCAACCGTTATCCTACTGAAACCAACCATCAGCACAGCCGCAATGAGGGCGCTGTAAAGATGGCTTGGCTTTTCCCAGTGAATCTGTGTGTATTCTGTGAGGGGTTTGATGTGTCGTAGCCTCCAGCTGTGGTCTGTCCTCTGGGCTTGTTTTGGTGTGGTTCCCCCCACTGTCTGCCTGGAAATCAAATGTACAGTTTGGTAACTTTTATGCCTAAGAAAAATATTGGTCATAAATTGGTGGATGAACAGAAGCGGTAATTACAGGGCCAGGACCCAGAGTTTCCCCTCTGAGTCGCACTGCTACAATTATTGAGGTTAACAAAAGGTGAGGACCGCAGGGACTTAAGGGCTTCAAAGCGCTCCGCTTATTTGAAGACTCATTTGACCAGTGCAATGGGACAAAAGGGGGGAGAGGAGAGAGGAGAGAGGAGAAAGGAGCAAGGGGAGAGGAGTAAGGATTGAGGAGAAAGGGGCGAGGAGAGAGGAGCGAGGAGCGAGGAGAGGAGCGAGGAGAGAGGAGCAAGGAGAGAGGAGAGAGGAGCGAGGAAAGAGGAGTGAGGAGCGAGGAGAGGATAGAGGAGCGAGGAGCTAGGAGAGGAGCGAGGAGAGAGGAGAGGAGCAAGGAGAGAGGAGAGAGGAGCGAGGAGAGAGGCCTCGTGCAGGTCCCAGATAGCTCTGGATGGAGGGCAGACGGAGGAGAGTTGTCAGGTACAAGTATCTTAACAAGCTCGGTCAGGAGAGGAGCAGCGGTCATGAATGATTAACCACAGAGAGACAAAGAGCCGTGGTCAGACCTGGGAGACCAGAGGACACGAGGCCATGGTGACCCAAACACCCCGCCTCGTGTTACACACACACACATACACACACACACACACACACACACACACACGCTCATCCGAATGACACCTCGGACGCCTCACCGGTCCAGAATCTTTTGACTAATGATTGATTTTCCTTCTGTGGCAGGCTGATGAGTGTTTGGGCTTCGGTGGTGTAAACATGAGTCATAGCAACAATAGCTAGGCCCTACGGTGAAGTCTCAAAAGGCCACATGAGAGCAGGATGGCATTGTCACTTCCAGCATGACTCGGCGGGCTACTGCTCGGGTTCACATCTCCTGCGTTCACTGGGAGGTTCGACCCAGCTCTTCCCTCCAGCATAAATCCTCTTCTCTCAGGCATGAGGAATGGAGAGAGCTGTGTTTGACCAGATGGAACTTTATCAGCGCTCCCTTCCCTGGCTCGTGTGCCCCCCCCCCCCTCCCACACCCACCCACCTCCCCCTCACATCTCTCAGCTCAAGCCCCCCCAAAAAAGAGAGCTCTCACACCATATTTTCTGTTTGCTGGAAGTCTGACCTTCTTGTGAACTGCGGCGGAGAGAAAAGGCACTTTCAGCCGGGGCATCAGATGGCTGTAACCATACGCCTTTCAACTGATACAAAGGTGGGGTGTGGGGCGGGTTTGTGTCGTGTGATGTGTGGGTGTGGATCTAAGTGTGGGGGGTGGGGGGGGTGCACTGGGGTGAAAAGGAAAGTGCCGCCGTGCTGCATCTTTTTGTGCTCGTTAAAGTGGTGAGGGGAGGGGAGAGGGAAGGGGTGGGACGGAGGGAGGCGGCGGTAAAGTAGTGGTGGTTTAGGGTCGGCAGGGTGGGAGCGGGGGGTCGGGGAGCGAGGGTGGGGCGGGGGGTATTGTCTGGCTGGACGTGCTGAGGAACACTGGAGAACACAAGAGAGGGCCTGACTGACTGTTGAGATGGACGCTTTTTCATGGATGAGTGCAATGAGCAAACAGCATTCCTCTCTCTTTTTCTGTGGCTCTGTGTGTTCTGGTGTGTGTGTGTGTGTGTCAGTCCCGGTCACTGTGTGTGTGTTAGCAGGTGTGTGTGTGTGTGTGTGTGTGTGAAGATGTTTCGGTCAGTATCTGATGACTGTTGTGTTCCACTTGACCCTGCTCCCACTGAGGCTTGACTGACAGACCTGCTCTGATGTCTGTCAGTGTGTGTGTGTGTGTGCGCGCGCGCGTGCATGTGTGCGTGTGTATGCATGCACGTGTGGGTGCGCCTGTGTGCCGATGGCTAAGCGTGCACACGCCTTGCCAGTCTTTCTCCATTCCATATCATAAACACAAACTAACTCATTCAAGTTGTTCAAATGATCGAATCTCACCGGATAGAGGACACATTGCTTCAGTATCGATATCAAAGGAACAGCTCTGGTTTGTCTGCTTCCATCTCTGGGGTGTGGAAGTGAAGAGGGATCTCCTCCCAGCGCACAGAGGAACACACAGAGTTGATGAACACGCCGCAGCCTAATGATTTGCAGCCCTATTACGTCTCTCCCTGTAATCTAGCTGCTGCTAACAGTAGATATGGGGATCCTCTCTGTTCTGGGGGGCGGGGGCTGGGGGCTGGGGAGAGGTGGGGGAGGGCTGGCTGGGCGGCGGGGGGGGGGGGGGATGGCAGGAAGCAGGAACGTACAGAAGCAACATTAATTCATTCCTCTCTCGGCTCTTTGAAGAGCAGCGGCCGCTATGACAGCCTAAACGTTTCCAGAGATGTCACATTTCCACGGAAATCTGAAAAGGCTCTAGCAAGCACTCATCCTTTCATGTTTGATCCCGCGTTCGAGATTCTATGATAAACAGACTGCCTGTCTGTTTTGCCTGCCTGTTTGCATGCATGCCTGTCTTCCCGCGTGCCTGTCTTCCTGCCTGACTGTCTGCATGCCTTCTGGCCTGTCTTTTAGCCTGTCTACCTGACCGTCTGCCATTCTGTCTGATCTTCCTTTCCAACTGTCTGCCTGTCTGTCTGCTTCTCTGCCTGTTTGTTTAATTGCTCACCTGTCTGTCTGTCACTCTACCCGCCTGTCATTTTGTTTGTTTGTCTGCCTTCTGCTTCTTCCAATCTGCTGCAGGATCCAGATGCCATCGCAAATGAACTCTTTGTGTTTCCTCAGGAACGTAGGAAACTCAAGTCGGAATTAAGTTCCTGAGTTTCTCTTCAAGCGTCTAGGATTGCAGGGATATTGCACCGAATCAGATTAATTTGGGACAACTTTCCTGCCCCCCCCCCCCCCCTCCCTGCCTGCTGGCCCGGAGCCCCGCCTCTCACCCCCAGGACTGACACTGAACAGATGCTGAGAGCCTGCACTCATACCACCACCCATGTCAACCTGTGGACCACCAAGCTGCTGAAAGAGGCACGGACATCGAAAGGTTTTCAATACCTTGACTTGACACATTTGCACTTACGGAAATGAACTTAAGGAAACGGCAAATGTAAAATAGGTTATTTGGTTGTTGATTTAATATAAATCACTTTAGATCAGTAATTCTCCTTTTTACCTTTCTTTTTTTTCTTTCTTTCTGTCTTTTTCTTTCTTTCTTTCTTTCTTTCTTTCTTTCTTTCTTTCTTTCTGTGGTTCTTTCTGACTTTCTTTCTCTTTCATTCTGTCAGTCCTCTGGTCGTCCCCCTGCTCCCCCCAGACCAGACAAGGGGATTCAAAGTTTCACTGCTGTGCTGAGGAGTTGTAAAGACCTAGATGTGAACACGGATCACGCCAAGCTGAACTCTGGAGAAACAGGCAGTAAAGTCAGCTGAACTCTGGTTGAAAAAACCCCCATGGAAAACAAGCCATAAAGTCGAGGCGAACTGAAGCAAGAGAGAAAAGGGATAAAATCAAACTCTCGTAAAACTGAAATCATAAAAATACCAAAACAGTAGTGAACCATCTTTTCATTATTCTTAATAGGAGCCCTAAACAAGTGTGCTCTACAGTGACTTAGGTTTCCCAGTATAACTTCCTCTGTTCCCTACTGTGTCCTGTCCAACCGGGAGAGTTAACTCATGGTTACATATAGCATGCTTCAATGCTTTCCTACAGACAGCATCAGGCCAAGAGCAGTGATCTCCAACGAGCGCGTTGAACGTTGAGTACGAACGAAGACGCGCGCGCGCTCTCCTCGCAAACACACGAGCGCGACGCTGCTCTCCTTCCTGCGCCTCCCTCCATTCCGTCTCCTCCGTGTGGTTTCTCTCCTCTCCCTCCCTCTCCTCCTTCCTGATGGGAGGAAAAAGGAGAGCAGGAGAAAAAGGGGGGGGGGAGGGGGTGTAGGGGGTGAGGAGGAGGCGCCAACAGGAAGGATGACTAAGAGATATAGAAAAGTGGAGGGCAAACAGAGACAGAAGACAGGTGTGGACATTTGAGGAGAGAGGAGAACATTCTTTCAAGAATGGGTCAGTTTACGGGCAGCATGACTTCAGCCGGTCGATACGTTTGTCCATGCTTCGATTGCAAAGTCGCCTCAACGATGATTTACCCCTCCGTCGCAAGGTCTTGACCCGGGAGCGACCTGGGAGTAGCAGTGAGCAGAAAGTCGGCCATGTTTAGGCCTACCGCGTGCAAACAGAGCGTTTAGTACGCAAACAGGACAAGTGTTTTACGCTGGAACGCTCTCCTGCTCACAGTCTGGCACGCATAAAAGCACAGCTCCGAAACAAAACGCCTCGCTCGACGCTGGCCCGGGCGGCGTCTTAGCAAGAGCAGCGAGCGAGTCAAACAGAGCATACAAAAGCTCGGGGGCTCTTCAGCTGGGTCAATAAAAGGCAGGATTTACAGACATGTCGATTTTACGGCCTCGCTGCTCTGAGGACCGACACTGTCCACACGTAGCTCGCACACATTAACAGGCTCACGTGTTTATGCTGGGGCGCTCAGCATGCCGGCATGGCCATCTGTGGAGAAGGGACCTGACGTGTCTGCCCCGCGGGGAAACAAGGGGATGGAGGGGTGGAGGGGTGGAGGGGGAGAGGGATGGAAGCGGTGGAAGGGTGGAGGGGGATGGAGGGGTGGAAGGGTGGAGGAGTAGAGGGATGGAGGGGTGGAGGGGTAGAGGGATGGAGGGGTGGAGGGTTGGATGGGTGGAGAGATGGAGGGCGGAGGGATGAAGGGGTGGAGGGGATGGAGGGGTGGAGGAGTGGGAGGATGGAGGAGTTGAGGGATGGAGGTGTGGAGCGATACAGGGGTAGAGGGATGGAGGGGTAGAAAGATGGAGGAGTGGAGGAATGGAGGGGTGGAGCGATGGAGGGGTGGAGGCGTAGAGGGATGGAGGAGTGGAGGAATGGAGGGGTGAAAAGATGGAGGAGTTGAGGGATGGTGGGGTGGAGGGATGGAGGGATGGAGGGGTGGAGGGGTGGAGGGGTGGAGGGATGCAGGATGCGGAGGAGTGCTGAGTGGGTCAGTTGTACCAGGGTGAATGCTGCCTGTTTTGGAGAACTCTCACACGTTGATAAGAGGGTCTCCCTGGGAGAATCTGCAGGGGGCTTGTGGTATACTTTTCTCCACACAGACACACAGGGGTTTGTGCTCCCAAACAATCCAATCATGACACAAAGTTATGTCATGTGGGATGAGAGAAAGCGAAGGGGGTGGGGTTAGGGGGGTGGTATTTGGTTGTGACCAGCGGTGGGAGTTGGGGGGTTGATGTTGGGGTGGGGGTGGGGGTGGGGGAGGGGGCGCATGGGGCTGGTTGGTGGGGGGTACTTCTTAGCCAGACACTAGGTTGAATAAATAAACCCGGAAACATTAAAAGCCCTTTTCCCCTTCACCTCTGACCCTCTGCATTAGCCAGTGTAAACAGACACGCAGACGTTTAGACACAACCTGGCCCAACACTGTGCTACACACTGCACGCACACCGCCAACCTCCCTGTGTGTCTGTGCCCGCGCGCGAGAGAGTGTGCGGGAGTGTGCGCGAGTGTGTGAGAGAGCACAGGGTCACAAGTAAAGCAACACAGAATATTTATGGGCAACAGCAGGATTTTCTCTGCAGATTTTCCTCTGGCACCCCGCCCGCCACCCCCTTCCCCAACACACACAAACATACACACACACTCCGCCCTGCCCCCCC